>QNUK01000108.1:900000-1375000 GCA_013621035.1 Clarias magur | reverse complement strand
CCTCCGAACCATGTGACGCCTGCCGACCGCATCTTCTCGAACTGCTCGCTCGCGCACCGTTGGGGGCGGCGTAACACACTCGGAGGACAGCGCTATCCGCCCCCTCCGCTGCGCGAGCTCACAGACGCCCCTGACTGGCTGCAGAGCCGTGATTAATGTGGGAGCACTAATCATCCCTCCCCTCTGAGAGAGCTCGGCCAATCAGCTCTCTCTAGACCTCCGGCTGCGAGAGGTTACAGCACCACCGGGATTCGAACTATATGATAGGGCGAGCGCTTTAACCACTCGGAGGCCAGTTGTTCTTTTAAAACATGAAGGTCAGCTGTTTATGAATAATTCTTGTAAGAGCAGTATTGTCAAGTGCATTTGTAAAACTCTTCATGCACCATGATGACACTGGCTCTCATGAAGACCTTCCCAGGCCCAGATCATGAGTTACAGATACATCTCAACATTAACAGTTTTAAAGGAGAATCATTTTCATGCCTTCTGCATTGTTCTGAAGGTCTTTTGTCTGGTAGTGTAGAGTACAGTGTGTGAAAGCAGCTGCCATGAACTCAGTGGAGAGGAGGAGAGACCTGGTTGAAACCTCTCTTCATTTTTTTTTCTCTCTTCTGCCCTTCTGTCCTCTGACAGAAATGACACGGCCTGGAAAAACAGGATGAGCATGTGATATGTTTCTGATACTACAGTATATTTTAGCTTGTTTAACTGGTCTTACACTTACAGTACAATAAATTCATAATCTTACGGTCAGAGTGGAGTCAGTGTTTGTAGCTTTAATTCTGATTCGTGTGACTTTAACACCATGTCCTTTGTTTGTTCAAATTTCCCATAAGACAATCCTGTTATAATTTCTGCTGTATTTGTGTGCACATTTGCGATCAGGAAATAATTGCACCTTTACTTGTTGTAAATGCAAATGAATGATGTATGGTGTGTTTGCTCTCCGTTTACTCACATTATATAGCTGACAGATGGATGTATAGCTCGCTGGCTTGATTTAAACCAAAGAGTTCGGCAGTACTCCAAAGCATGAGGAAAAAATAATGAAACTAACTCTATGTCTATGGTGACTGCATTATACTGTAGTCTAAGGCACTGCATTATGAATGAGCTGACATAACGAAACATACTGTACAGTGATGTCCAGGCGCGATCTGCCATACCAAAGCTGTACCAAGAATCAGGCAGAATTCCCACCTATCCATTAGGTGTATTTGCAGATAGATGAAACACCTACAGTCCCTTTTCCGAAGTAAAAGCCTATAGCTATTGTGCTGCTTGTGTAGGTGATGTTAAGGGGAACCTATTATGCAGGAATCACTCTTTTTGACATTCTATTGGTCTCCAATGTGAACATCTCCTTCATTATTATTCATGAAATGAAATGGTTGCGTAGATTCTCCTCTGACTCAATTCCTCGTTTACTGCTTTCTAATAGGCCAGAAAAATGCACTTCTGTAAAGGGCTTTGGAATTGAGCATGGGTTTAAGGAGCTCATTTTTGCTTTAAGCCACAAACACTGAAACATGTTTGAACCAGGGATGAAAAGAAAAGGAATTTCATCAGGGATGCCAGAATGAATGATCTAAGTGGTATTTCAGCTGGAACTTTAACAGATACATCTTGGAGTCCTATTAGAGTTGTGATCACTTGTAAAAAAGGAGTACAATATGGCACCTTTAAACTAACTCATGTATTTGAAGACTTTATAGCTTTATGAATGAGCTCTCACACTTACTGTAAATGAAAGAGGGCAATAGAGAGCCAGCAGTAGAGGAAGACTTTAATTTCAGGAAGTTTAATAAGAGTGAAAAAGAGAGGTTTCTTTTTTTTTCCTCTGCTGATATTATTAACTAGTCATCATGGGAAACAGGACAGGAAGTGTTACTCGCTGAGGGAGGGTTGTACTTCCTGGCTTGCTGTGGGACATCCACAGAGCTCATCTAACGCTTTAGGAATACACAGCTCCTCAAAATCACGTACGGTCTCTGAACATCATCTGTGGACCAGCTGGAGGGAAGAACACTCGATACGACAGTAGGATTACTTTCTGTGAAACCAGTGAGTGTGTTTGTGAGACTGACTTGGATTTGAGTCTCTGAAATGAAGACATTAAGCATGAGTGAAACTACACCTTTAGAGATGTAAGTAGAGATAAAAGTGTCTTCGTTTATTTTAATTTTCTTTTTTGTGTGAGCAGATAGTGATGAGTTGCTTAGTGTTTGTGTGTGTCCTGGATGGCGTTTAGTCAGGTCAGGGCAGTCCAACAGTACCTTTGAAACAAGATGATTTAAGTGAATTAATGGCAATAGTAATGATCATAAGATAAGACTATTGGACAGAAAGGGATATTCCAGTATAAATATTCTGACTCTCTGTGACCGCTGCATGTTGGTTTGTTGGTTTGATTTACCTTGTATTAAGTGATTCTGTACTCCTGTGGGCAGAAACCTACGAGCCTTTACACACTTGCTGTTCCTGTTTTCATCTTTCATTCATCTTCTCTAATGCTCGCCAGTATTTTCTCTTCATATCAAATACAGCTAACACTCTACTCCATGTACACACCATGTTTGCTGCCATCCCTCACTTTTATAACCTTGTAAATGAGGATTTATGAAGGCATAATTGTGTAATGCATGATGAATCTTCAGGCATGGAGTTTAATTTCCTCTGCAAATTGTCCTAGAGGATAGTGTGATTATGTCGATTTAGATGAGTTAGTACACATTTATATATTCTGTCTCTCATTCCAGTGTGTGTGCTTCAGTTATCGAGACTTGGGTCTCTCTCTCTTTCTCTCTCTCTCTCTCTCTCCCTGTGGCTGGCAGACGGAGAAGGGCAGCGCACTACATGAGGCCGCTCTTTATGGAAAGATGGATGTAGTTCGGCTCCTGCTTGACTCAGGTATGTTTTCCTTTTCTCCTTTTAACGGACTAAACTTTTTTGTTCGAAGCCCGGTCTCCTCTTGCTCCAGTTCCGCAGTTCCCTTTGTTTTGCCGTGTGTATGTGTGTGTGTATATGACCTTGCAGCTCCCCTCTCAGAGCCATCTGTGGAATAGGAAGCATGACATTCAGGGGCTTCCTGCGTAGTGAATAGGCTTGGGGATGTTGTACTTTTTCATCTGGTATTTGAAGTGATTGAACTCAGTAAGAGGGAGAAACATTCTTCCCATCCTGTAGCCCTTGCGCACGATGGCTAACAGTGTTTTTTAGTGTGTTGTCTCATTAGCATTGCCTCGTGTGACGATAAGGGCATTATTCAGTATCCGGATCTTTGCAGAAACTGAAATATTTACGAGCTGTAATGTTTAGTCATGACGAGAAGTAACTCTCATGTTCTTTGTAACTTTTATTCATCCTCATTTCTCATTTTTCCTTTTCCCTTTCTCTTACTCTCGTTTTAAGGAATTGATGTCAACATTAGAGATTGCCACGGGAAAACTGCCCTAGAGATACTAAAGGAACATCCAGCCCAGAAATCACAGCAAATCACTTCTCTCATACAAGGTAATCAGTTTAAAAACACAGCGCACTGATGTCTCAAAACACAAAATGAGCAAAAGAAAAATGGAGAACCCAGAGGTATCCTGTGCCAAAATGGGAAGAACATTTTTTTGCAGAGACAAAGAAAAAGGGCGCCACTGTTCCATGGTGTGCATAAAGCATAAAGTCAATTAAATAAATAAATCAGACATTTTCACTTGCATAAGCATTCACTCCATAGGGTCATTACTTATTAGGACCACAATTATACCTGAAAGTCTTCTGGAATCTGTTTCTGTCTGCTTTGTATTTCTGGAACTTGATATTTTTACCGATTCTTTTGGCTGTCATCAGATTGGGCCCGTAAATTTGCTTCCATCATCCTTTAGCTCAACCAGGATCAGGTTCCTGGTCCCTGCTTACTTGTTTTTAGCTCTTTACTCTGATGCTGGTTCTTTATGTTTCTTCTTCAACTAATTCTGTGACCTTCCAGCAAGTGGTCCAGTTGACTATGTATGCAAACATAACTATTTAGTTATTGCACAGGCCACTCGACTGTAAAACCATTATTCTGGTTGAGTACTATCGGTATGGTAGGTCCACTCAAGACACAACATCAGCACAGTGCACATTGACTTTGATTCAGTTTTATTTATCTGAAATAAATATTTATTTATTTAGGAATATTCCCTAAATATTCTGCCTCTGCCTCTAGAGCCACTTTTCTCGTCTCTGTGACGATGCATGTTGTCTCAAAATATCTTTACAGAGTACGAGGTCTGTAGAAATGCACTACTGCTCAAAAGTTTGGTATAACTTGTAACAACAAGTTGTTACTTTAGGACACAGAGGTTAGCCTTTCTGGAATAGTTATTTGCAAGAACAGTATTGTCAAATGCATATGCAAAACCCATCAAGCACAACAATGAAACTGGCTCTCATGAAGACCGTCCCAGGAAAGCAAGACCAAAACTTACCTCTGCTGCAGAGGACAAGTTCATTTAGAGTCACCCGCCTCAGAAATCACCAATTAATAGCACTTTGGATTAGAGCCATTATGAAAGCTTTACAGTAACAGATACAGTGCAACAGATACAGTGCAACATAGATACAGTGCATACATTTGAGTAACAGATACAGTGCAACATTAACTGTTCTAAGGAGATTATTGCATATTTTGGACACCTTTGGCATTATTTTACAATGTGGTAAGAAATAAAAATCAGGAAATTATATTTGTCCATGATGAGCAAGCTGAGGGCAAATGTGCCATGAAAAACCTTCCTGAGATGGCAGTAGACAGACAAAATCCTAAAACCTTGAGAGGAACCAGACTCAACAGGGAAACCATCCTTATTTGGATGATATCAGATAGCAGGAGTTGATCTGCAGTTATACTCTGTGTTAGGCAGCTGGAAGTTCAGTACAACAGGAGAGGTATTTAAGTTAATATGAAGTCACTTTCGTTATTGGAGGTACAAAACTGTTCATGGAAATTTTAGTCCTGGACTACTGAGTGACTGCAGTCACAAGTCATCAGGGAACAGATGTCTACTTCAGTCGAGTCCAAGGATACGCTGGAAACGTCCCCAGTCACACACATCCCGAGCAGACCACATGGGGCCTCCATGAGACGAGATCTCCAACCAGAAGCGGGGAACCAGGATGAGTCAGACCAGTTCTAGAGGGCAGAGGGAGTCTGGATCATTAGCAGTTCAGGAGCACCATGTGGAGCTTGACAGAGTGAGAAAAAGAGAGAAGGAGAGAGAATAGTTTGGTATATTTAAGCAGGGACTCCGGCAGGACTAACTATGACAGCATAACTAAAAGTAACCAGAAGGAAACACAGAGATGAGGGCTCCCTGAGATGTAAAGCAACAAATCACCTCATCATCAACAAACCTGAGTGATCAATGAGAGTGGGGAAGACAACATCTAAACATACCAGTTCACCAGAATACTCTACGTCCATGAGTCCCCTAGATCTGCTCCTTTACCTAAGACAAATTTATTCACAGAAGGCTTGGCTAAATAAATAGGCCTAAACGTAAACACTGAGACTGTACGGAGTACTGAACATTAATAGGAAGACTATTCCATAACTTTGGGGCTTTGTAAGAAAAAGCTCTGCCCCACTGCTGTAGTTTTTTATAATATGTGGTACAGACAAGAAGCCTGCATCTTTTGATCAAAGTAGGCGTGGCAGATCACAAGGCACTAGCAATTCACTCAGATACTATGGCGTGAGACCATTTAATGCTTTATAGGTCAATAGTATTATTTTTAAATCAATGCAAAATTTCACTGGAAGTCAATGCAGTGTAGATAAGATAGGGGGGATGTGCTCGTATCTTCTGGTTCTAGTGAGGACTGCTGCATTCTGGACTAACTGAAGCTTGTTTATGCACCTAGTTGAACATCCAGGCAGTAAGGCGTTACAAAAGTCCAACCTAGAGGTGATAAAATCGTGATCTCCATCTGTAGTCCAGTCCAGGTTACAACAGAGTTCGGAAATCCTGACTAGAGACCTTAAGACTTGTACATAAAGCACTTACAACACAAAGATGTAAAACATTGAATGTTCTTGCTATTGTAATATCATACATTCTATTGCTACATGCTATTATAATATCGTTCACAGAACAGATTTTAAAGTCAATAATAGTGCTATATTTTTTTTCTGTTGGTGCCTGATTTTACAGTTTGATGAATTGCAGTAGAGTATTATTTTTTGTTGTTTTATTTTGAGGAGAATGCCATTTGACAAAGCAATACATGCAGTATGTACATTACTAGTTATTTGTATCCGCAGCATGCTCTCTGGTGGACCGGTGCTTAGTGCTCACAGCTCTCATTATGGAAATGCTGGTTCGATTCCTGATCAGGGCATCAGCTTACCTAATGAAAGGAAGGGGGGAAAATTAAAGAAAGTTTTAGGAATTTATTTTAGTTGAATCCCTAGACAGGTTCACCTCTGGCCTTTCTGTGGGTTTCTCCTTTAAACCCAGCATAATAATACAATTTTAATGTAATTATTATTTTTTTCAGCTTTATACTTTTTTTTTTAGGGATAACCTTACCTGAGCCACTTGTTGTGTGTTGACCAAACTCATTTACTCTGTTGGTAGAATTTATGATGGCAGAGAATGACAAAGAAGTTACGGATGAGCCGATTCGCCAGTGTCCAGTGCCTGCACCTCGCACCTCTATTTCTACACCTGTGTCCTCCCCATCACTCAGACACAAAAGTAAGTGTGTGCGCTTGTATGAGAGAGAGAGAGAGAGAGAGAGAGAGAGGCCAGGCTATGAGGTGTTGCAGGATTACAATAGAGGTAATAGCAGGATCTAGTGGTGAAACATGGTACTGTGGTGTGGTACTGTAATGTTCCTTTTTACATGTTAAAATTTGGTGACGTTACACATTTGTACTTTAGCTACATAATGTGGTTAGGAAACCTGAAGTAAATACATGATAAAGTTTTCACCATAGCAATGTAGGTGATGGTCTAACATTGGTTAATTCTATGAGTTGTTTATTTACAGCTGCACATATGAGCCAGATGTGTTAGACACATCTCTGAGAGTGAGGTTGGATAACCCTGACCTGAAGTCAGATGTACTATGATTGAAGCGTTTGAGATGTCCTGCTTGGAAAAGCCTGCAGGGTAAGCTGTGAGCACTACGCTGGGTGTGTATTTGTCAGCGTAGTGCTTACAGCATGGCGTTTGAGTGATCAGAGTTCCTGCTGAACTTGTGCCTTAACTATTGCGATGGTTGCATTTACTTTACAGTATCAGTTGCAGCCAAACCTAAAGAGATTGCAAAGAGCATAATGGATGTTAGAACACATGAGTACACAAAAAGGTCCAACTTGGCACTCAGTGGACTGCTCCCGTTTACGGTTTCTCTGACATCTTATGTTTATTGAGCTAAAGGTTTTGGAAAAGAGCAATAAAGGCAAATGCAATAACAAATTGGCTTAATGGATGTCCTGTTCATCAAGGCCATTATTTAACATTTTATATCAATACAGTGTGTTTAATCATGACATTTAAAATACCCATAAAATCTTATTAGAAACATATGCAGATGATCACACAAAATATCATGCATGGATATATTTCTGATGGCAAGCATGTGCTCAGTGTTTTCCAGCAAGTCATTTTACCATCCTTATCACCTGGTAATTAAATAACTTAACAAATTCCAATTGATCTCATGTCAGAAAATTGTTTTTATGAAATTGTTGTTTGGGCCAGAGCAGATACAGTAGAATGGTGAGTTAAGGCTGAGAGATAGAGGGGGACTGGAGATTAAAGCTTTTTGACCAACCTTAAATTTTAAGACCGAAAACAGTTGAGGACACGTGTACTGTATGCACAGATGTTGTTTGCGATGTGTCAGTTATAGTTATATTGATCCAAAATTTGTTTTACCAAACCTTTCCCAGCTGGTCATTTTCTTTCCCCCTGTCTGCAGATGAAACAGTGACAGGGGAATTGTCAAAGTTACTGAATGACATAAAGATATGCCGGGACAGGGACTACTCATTCGAGGAGCTTTGCCAGGCAATTTCATCACACTCGCAGTCCATGGAGAGCTTCTGCAGTGGCACGCTCTCTGACGAGGACAGGAACAGCACACTCACGCACGTCACTAAGGTAGAATAAGCACTTTCTTTAATCGTGTGAGGCATGTGATATCTTTTTTCCCATCTTTTGTGGTGGGGTGGGGTGCTGGGAGTTCTTGTCGAGGGATCTTTTACAGTACATCATCTCGTATATATGTCTGGAAACGTGATACCAGAATATAATGATTGCATAAAATTTTGAAACAAATCAATTTCAAGACTCAATCAAAACAACTCTTGTACTTATGGCAAAACATGATTATTTAGCAGCAGCAGTGTCTGAGATAGAGGAGACAGGTGAGCATCCCTGGCCCAATCTAGCAGCAATCTATTTATAAATTATTTGAGACAAACCTATAAAAATATCAGCATTTCACAGCTCCGTGTTTCACCCTGCAAAAACATAAACTAGGTGAGTAGGCTAGACTAGATAACAACATCTTGAGATGTTGTACAGCAAGTTGAATATTTCTACAGTGAATGAAAATGAAACATTTCAGATTTGTTTTGATATTGGTGTAATGGATACCACTGTGGCCTCAGAGGTTGAGCGTTTGAGAGCTGCCTTTTGGTCTGGGTATCAAGTTTGCATGCTCTCTTCGTCCTTTGTGGGTTTTCTTCAGGATCTTCCGGTTTCCTTCCACAGTCCAAAGACATGTAGATTAGGGTAATTGCCCATAGTGTGCGAGTTAGTGTGTGTTTGTGTGTGAATGCACTGTGGTGGATTGGCATCCTTTGCAGGTTGTATCCTGCCTAGTACCCCAAGTCCCCTGGGATAGGCTCTAGGCCTTCCATAACCCTGTATAGGATAAGCGGTATAGAGAATGAGTAAGCCTGAGATAGATTTGTTTTGTCATTGTAGACATATAAAATAAATAATAATAATAATAATAATCACATATATTATTTATCTAAATTATTTTTTTGCTTTTACTTTTTTTTTGTTGTAAATTACTACTACAGTAGGAACACTTTCACAAAGCCAGTGGGTTTTAATCAGACAAATGAGTTATTTATCACTTGTTATAGCAGTTGTAAACAGTTTTTCTTTTTTCTCCCCTAAAGTTAACTAAGAAAAACACAGGGGAGTCAGGGTCTCACACAGCAATATGAGCAACCTGAAGATCTTGGCCTAAAGTGAACAACTGATCTGATGGATGGCCCCAACATCATTGCTTTTACTACTTTGCACTGGAGATCCAGTCACTTGTGGGCCTGTTGGAATGGTAAAACCAACACCAAGGTAAAACCCCGTCTAGGATTTGGCCAAAACATCCCAGCCCTTTAAATGACCATGACACTTTCTAGCATGTGGTGAAAGCCTGCATTTCATCTATCCTGTTCCAGCCATTTAGCATACAAGAAATAAGCCCAAACCTTTCTTTCCTTTCTGTGATAGCACTAAGCATTTCTTTAGTGCTAGCTTCCATATTCTGTCAAAGGAGCAGAAAAAGACCATGATCATATCGAGCCATCAATGCTGGTTCCATGGTTGGTTTCTCCATGCAGCCCAATGCAATTTGAGGACAAGATGTAAGACATAAAGCACAACCCTTCATATCCTTCATGAGGAAAACCTTGGACCTCCAGAAAGATAATTTCTCATCAATTTCTATTAATTCAAAACTTTATGTGGATCAATCAGCAGAGAATGACTGAACTTTCTTAGAAATGGAAAGATTATGCCATCCTGGATGAGACCTGAATCAGTGCGTGCCATTCTGCTTCAAGTTCCTGCACAACTCATGGTATAACAAGGTAAACCTGCAGGGATCTGGCTCTCCGAACAGCAAAGCAGGATGTGTGAATACTTCATGTAGTGTCTTTTACTATCTCTCCTGCTTTACAACCAAGCAGATGCTTCTCTATCAATGGAGCATTCAATGCAGCACAGCTGGGTCTGGCAGAGCACACATACTCACTTGTCTGGTTACACAAAAATATTGGCATCTTTGTGGACTGCTTCGCCAATCTTTCCACAATGCTTCCCCAGTGCTTCTGATTGGGCCAGACCACCCCCACCCAAGCACCCCCAATAGAGCTTGTTCATCTTGGAAGACCCAGAATCCCAGCTGTAGTGAAAACTAGACTGCGTTGGATGCTATAGGATTTTGTTAAACCCCATCATTGGGATTCTTTTGTTTGGAAGTGTTTAATTACCCCCACCATTTTATGGAAACTAAGAGGTAGATAAGGTCTTGGGGAGAAGACATTCTGATTGCAGGTGTTCATTGATATGCCACTCCTCTTCTGAGATAGAATGATGTATCTTTTCTTTTAGCTCCTCCAGAAGCTGCCTGGCCTCAACAAGCATTAGCAGGATGCAAAGGGACTCAGTATCTCCAATAACTTCTAGTCAGTCATAGGGTTATAGCCCGAAATAGTGTTATTTCGACATATTCCACCATGTCACCCTTCTGCCACATTAGCTCTCTTTTTTGATATACACATGTGGACAAAATTGTTGGTACTCTTCAGTCAATGAAAGAAAAACTCACAATGGTCACATAAATAACTTTAATCTGACAAAAGTAATAATTAAAAATAAATTCTATGAATGTTAACCAATGAAAGTTAGACATTGGTTTTCAACCATGCTTCAACAGAATTATTTAAAAAAATAAACTCATGGAACAGGCCTGGACAAAAATTATGGTACCCCTAGAAAATACTGAAAATAATGTGACCAAAGGGACATGTTAATTCAAGGTGTGTCCATTAATTAGCATCACAGGTGTCTACAATCTTGTAATCAGTCAGTGGGCCTATATATAGGGCTCCAGGTAGTCACTGTGTTGTTTGGTGACATGGTATGTACCACACTCAACATGGACCAGAGGAGGCGAAGGAAAGAGTTGTCACAGGAGATTTGAAAGAAAATTATAGACAAGCATGTTAAAGGTAAAGGCTATAAGACCATTTTCAAGCAGCTAGATGTTCCTGTGACTACAGTTGCACATATTATTCAGAAATTTAAGATCCATGGGACTGTAGCCAACCTCCCTGGACGTGGCTGCACGAGGAAAATTCATGACAAATCAAAGAGACGGATAATCCGAATGGTAACAAAAGAGCCCAGAAAGACTTCTAAAGAGATCCAAGGTGAACTTCATGCTCAAGGATCATCAGTGTCAGATCGCACCATCCGTCGTTGTTTGAGCCAAAGTGGACTACATGGGAGACGACAAAGGAGGACACCATTGTTGAAAACAAATCATAAAAAAGCCAGACTGGAATATGCCAAACTACATGTTGACAAGCCACAGAGCTTCTGGGAGAATGTCCTATGGACAGATGAGACAAAAATGGAACTTTTTGCCAAGGCACATCAGCTCTATGTTCACAGATGGAAAAATGAAGCATATCAAGAAAAGAACACTGTCCCTACTGTGAAACATGGAGGAGGCTCTGTTATGTTCTGGGGCTGCTTTGCTGCATCTGGCACAGGGTGTCTTGAATCTGTGCAGGGTACAATAAACATGCTGTCTGGAAAAGGCACCCTTCAAACCTTCAAATCGGAAACAACTGAAGCAGCTTGCTCATGAGGAGTGGGCCAAAATACCTGCAGAGAGGTGCAGAAGTCTCATTAAGAGTTACAGGAATCGTTTGATTGCAGTGATTGCCTCAAATGGTTGTGCAACAAACCATTAAGTTAGGGGTACCATCATTTTTGTCCAGGCCTGTTCCATGAGTTCTTTTTGTTTTATAATTCCGTTGAAGCATGGTTGAAATGTAATGTCTGACTTTCATTGGTTAACATTCATAGAATTCTTATTTATTATTACTTTTGTCAGATTAAAGTTATTTGTGAGTTTTTTCACAAATTTTGACCATTGTGAGTTTTTGTTTAATTGACCGAAGGGTACCAACAATTTTGTCCACGTGTGTAATGTGGAGAGATTCGGACATAGCTAAGGAAGTCCTAGCTTTGATATCTGTGAGTGGCAAGTTTTTCCCCTTAGAGCAAACTGTAGACCTTGCTGTATTACCTTTGTATTTCAGAAGCATGTAATCATTCATACAGTAGCCAACCAGAGGAAAATGTAACACATTGTCAGTTATAGATAAAAAAATAATCATCCCTAAGCACAATACTATCAGGCAGCTGAAGGTGCTGTGATCCAGCGAACTCAGGCTCTCTGTGTGCTATCAGTTAAATTGGACCTGATTCTGGTGGGAGGATGGTTTTGTCAGAACAGGGAATTAGACTCGGAAGCCATTCTCCCCACCATCCGCTCTCTCCAAAGTTAATCGAGGCCTTTGACACTCTGACTGGGTCATTAAGAGTGAGATACAGTGAGAGGTTCTACAATATAGAGATGCTGTTAGTCATTACCAGCGCCACTGTGTGACAGTCATAAGGTAGAGAGCCAAACCTGGGGTACCTAAGATTTTACTACTGACACACCTAAGCTTATTCCAACTGGCATTTTACTCCACAAGCAAGTTTTTTTGGTTATTTTCCTATAGTAGATAGTGACAATTGGATGTCTGCAGGTAAAGAGATTGGGTATTTTGTTTGAGTTTCTTGTTAGCTGGACTGTGCGTATTGATCTTATGCTTGTCATAACAAGCCCTAGAAATTATTACCAGATCAAAGCATTAATTTTGGGAGGTTGGCAATGTGTGTGAAAGGAACTTCAAAAGATATTGGTGCCTCGACATTCTCTGCTGGAGACATTTGACAATATAAAGGGCAATATAAATTAAGACATTCTCAATTCTAAACCCCTGGATTCCATGTCATGCATGTCAGCAGACCCAGTCACCCAGATTATTCTCCTGATATGGTGGCCCAACAAGGCCGCACTTGCTGGGGAAGTCTATTCAAAGTAAAAAATGCTAAATCACCAACGGTACAGACCCTGTCAAGCTCTTCCTAACAACCCCTAGAGCTGTATTGTACATGATGTACTAACTGCTACTCCAAGTATCCCAAACTGGCATTCAGAGAACACCACCCTACACACAGAGACAATTCCTCAAGTCATGTGGCTTGTGTCTAAAACAGGATGGGAAGATCCGGAGTGTGGAACTTCAGCTTAAAGACGAGACGTATATCCAGTTGGTAGCATGGCTGAGATTCCCGTGTTTATTTCCTCTCTGCCTCCTCATGTGTGGTTGAAATGAAAAAGCTTTTTTAAATCTTTGTTTTGCTTGATGTACGAGTCTCAATACACTGTTTTACTAGTGTAGGTTTAATTCAGTACTTGTTAAAAGTGCTATACAATTGAATAGGTCTTATTTCACCTGTAGTATCACCATGTGGCCAGGAGAGAGCAGAGCTGACTGTGAAAGTTTGAATTAGAATGCATTTTGTGAATTTATATAATAGCAGGCACATTTATAGACCTAGATCAGTGTATTTCCTGCTTTGTGATATGGTCCAACTTGAGCTCTGCTTGGTGTACTGAATGAGCAGTGGGATACATATCAATAATTGTGACTGGAATTCTTGATCTTGTGTGAAGTACAGTTACTGTATTGCCAGGGTTTAGGGGTAACAGAACCATTTATTATTGTGCGTTACAAAAGTAGGTTAGGTTACAGTTGGTTATGTGATCATGTGATAATGCACACACGCGCACACACACACACACACACATTTGTTCTAGTGGTACTGTATCTATAAGATACTGTATCTATCAAACATTTAGCGAAAGCAGGTCTAGGGATGTGTGTGTGTCTTGGGGTGTGTTAACTGCTTCTTATGTCTCTTTCTGCAGTGGCCCACTCCTCCATTGCATACAGCGATTGAGGAAGAGGAGAAAGCTTGTGGTCCTTCAGGCCTGTGGGAGGCACTTACACCCTGCAACGGCTGCAGAAACCTGGGCTTTTCAGAGGTACATGACTCAACCACCAAACACACACACACAAACATGCACATACACACACGCATGCACACACACACACACCACACACACGCGGGCGCTCACACATCTGAAACACTGGCCTCCCATTAAGATCTTTATTGGCTCAAACATGTGGCATGGAGTTGGGTCAGGACTGTACATATATGTACATTTTTATATGAATTTTTTTTTTGGGGGGTTGTGGAACGAATCATCCAAGTTTCCATGATTTCTTATGGGGAAATTTATATACTTTGATATACAAGTGCCTTGGATTAAAAGCATGTTTCCGAAACTAATTATGCTCACAATCCAAGGTTTAACTGTATCTCTATTCATAGCTATATAGATTATATAAATAAATTCTATGTTATATAAAGAAGATTTCTGTGAGTAAACTCAGGAAAAACCATTTGCATATTTAGGCAACTACTTTATGGTTTCTGTGAAATCAGTGTTTTTTTTGTTATAATTTCAGTAGATACAGTATCTGCGATCATACATATAACCATGTTTCATTCTGTAAGAAACTTTAAAGTTTGACCTGTATAGGAGATTTAATGTGAATGTGCAGTCAGTCAGTCTGCCTTATTATTATATACATATGTTATATGTGTTGAAAACAGGAAGCATATTTGTACAGTTTCCTTCAGAAATGAAGCATCATAAAGGCTGAGAGGATAAAATGGGGTGTTTTGCACAATACAGGTTGGGTATGTGGGTGATGTAAGACCGCCTGCAGCTGAGCATTTCATTTACAGTATATGGTGGATTATTTGCATTCAGCAATGAATTTAGCCAGAAGAGGGTCATGTGCATTCATAAATGCTGGATTACTCATTCAACACACACACATACACACACATATACTGTATACACAGAGAGAGAGAAAGATAGAGAGAGAGAGAATATTGCCCTTCATAATGACTGAGTTAATAAAAGTGGACTGGGATCACGTTTTAGTGTTTAGTGTATTAATGTGCATGTAGTTAAAGGATAAGGAGAGTGGTGGTGCTGTTTGCTTGTGTTTTATTGTGTGTCCCTGCATCACTTTTTATGTGAGTGTGTTGCTATGGGAACTTGATGGAAGTAAGCTGCGTATGGAAGTATGTAAGATGGAAGTAAGCAAAACCTTACTGCACTTCTTACTGAAGCACTATGGATGGAATTTATGGATGAGTGAATAGACCGAAAGATAAACACTGTATATAGTAAAGAAGTGAAATGCATTGCAGTATTAAGCAGATAATGAAGACAAGCTTCTTAGCAGCTACAGTAAGCAGCCAATCACATGTCGTGTGTGTGTGTTTGTGTGTGTGTGTGTATATATGTGGGTGTTAAAGGCTCCCTGTTAAAACAAAACGGTTGTAACTTGATTTACATTAGCAACACCAGGAATTACTGTGTGTGTATATATGTTATTGTTTATGGCCATTTTTTTTATCTTGGTGTGTAATAAATGTGCAAAGAAAGGAATATCTAACAGCTGTGACCATGTAAAAGGAAAATAATACACTTTTTATAAATAAAAAAAAAGCCATAACATTAATTAGCTGCAGTGATAATTATTCATTTAAATGTGTGTTTCTATGAGTGTGCATGTTTTATGACTTGAATGTAATACAAAATCGAGGACCCCACATAGAGGGATTTCCTCCCTCACACAGGAAATGTAATTATGCTGCAGGAAGTGTAATCAAGTCACATGCTGGCCCACCCACCTGCACCATGTGTGTGTATACATCCCTCTACTGCCATGGCAACAGTGAGGGAGGCTGAGAGTTGTGGAGTTTTGGATGGGGTTCACCCTGTTAAGAAGAATATTTTAGCACCTCTAGACATGCTTAATTTGTCAGTCCTTTTCTTCTGCAGTGACACACACACACACACACACACACACACACACACAATGGTTCTTATAGTTGCTAGGAGACAGAAATTCATAAAGTGCAAGGCGTGGGATACCCGCCTACTTGGCATTGACAGATCCATCCAAAAGGTGCGTCAGAGCGCCGCACAAGACGAGAGAGGAAAACAGAGAGGAGTGGGGAGCACCTTTTCACTGTCCATTCTCTCGTTCCTTCGTCATCTTTCCCTCTTTACATACTGTAGACATCATCATTGGCAGGCAGAAAAAAGGAGGCTAACTGAATTACGTGGTTTTCTTCTTGGCATCTTGAATCATCAGCTACATCATGATACTAAATAAGCCCAACAAACGTGCACAGCATTTTCAGTTCCATGTGCTGATAAGACAATAAAAAAAAAATAGATGCAGATAATATGTGACAGTCTGTTAGAATGGAAAGGAACTGGTTTTGTAATCACTTCAGAGGCTTCATTTGCCTTGCTATAAAATGGCACTACTTTTAAACAGCTATTTACACAAACACACAACGTGCAGTGTCTTCAATATACTTCCAACTTTTAAACTTTTGGAAAATGGCAAGAAATTGGTTTAAAGATGTTATTCAATGATTGGCCTTGACATTAACAACAATGAATAACATGATCACCAACTATATACCAGTAAACTGGTGGCAGGCTCATGGGATCTCAAGGCTCACCAATTCCTGCAGGAACCAAAGATCCAGTCTGAGCCCACAGAAATACCAGTGCAGCAAAAATTTCAGAAATAAGTCTATGCTGACCATGAGAGAAAAGTTCCAGAAAAAGACCAAGCCTCCAAACTCCCCAGATCCCAATCCCATCAACAGAGGTCCCATTCCACAACACAGAGTACCCACAGGATTTGCTGCCAGCATCCTAGTGCCAGAGGCCCTGTGGAGCCACATCCTGATGGGATGCCCAGGTCTCACAAGGTAATGTTATGGCTAATTGGTGTATTTGGTTTGATGTAATAGTAAGAGGTGGGTTTTAGTCAAACTTCTTTAGATGAAAATTCTTGAGGAAGAAGAGATTTCTTGAATTTCTTGAATGAAGGTATAGAACAATTTACATTTACAGAAGACTTCTAGCACAGTACAGTGATGAGACTATTAACCACAATAAGACATTTCAATGGTGCAACCGTATTAAAGAAGGCCGTACATGAATGGCGATCCTGGCCAAGGTTGCTCAGGTTTTGTAATCACTTCCGATCACTGCAGTTGTTCCCATGGTCATTCATCGTGTGAAATGCATGATCCTTGTCTTGGAGTGAAATGATTGATCTGTTGAAGATCATTTTGACTCTATTTAATACTCCACTTCCTTAGATATTTGTAAGATGATGTTTTTCTTCATGGAGCGTTCAGATCAAGTGCATCATCCTGAGCTCTACTGAGGGTCTTTGGGCATGAGTCCAGACTTTGCAAACATCTCTTGTTCTTGACACTTTCTATCCTCATGAATTTGTCATTAAAAACAGAGAACAGGTGAGCAGTGTTGGTGGGATACCTCAAGGGAAACTGAAACAGATGTCCCTCCAAAGCTGGCTAAGGGCCACCTTGATGTCTTGTGGAAAGATGGCACGGAATTTTAAGCTTCTTCATGATAAAAGCATCATAAGTAATTACTATTAAATATTCATTGGTTTTAGTTGAATGAAAATGTTTTTAAGGGTTTACTGTAACTAATCGTGATGCATTTATTGTGTTCATATAACCACATCATATAACATCATATTTGCTTATAGAAACAATATTTGTCGTTAAAATGTTGTGTTGTTTGTAGATCAAACATCTGTATTCTCACCCATTAAGAGTTTTTTTTTTTTTCTGAGTGCTTTACATCACAGATTTCCATGCAGTCTGAAGTGTAAAGTCTTTCTAGAGAATGAGCTGAAATGTACCAAATGCTAGATTTGGCATCTTCCTTTAGAATTAAGGGATTCTATAAGTAAAACCTATTTGCATTTAGATCAGATTCTGCAAAAAGGTACATGCATGTTGAATTTGAACCATTTTTATTTGTACACCAAAAAGGAGTGTGTTAATGGCACAACATATTATTCTTCATACAGTAGAGTCTTCAGTCTGTGATCACATCCATCTCCCCAGTTTTATTCAACTACACTTGCTCAGGCTGACATGAAGGTCCTAAATAATCACTATATGTACTGTAAATGTAAATTAATTAGTACTTTTCTTTGTTTTCATCTAGTCATTTGATTTTACTTGCCTCTTTGAGTTCTAATCTTCTTGAAGCTATTTTTCTTCCCTTATAATATTTTCAAAGCATTGCATAAAAAAAACTGCATTTAATCCGATAAGGTTTGCAATTCTTTATTCACTAATGTCATATATTGTTCAATGCAGGCAAGGCATAATTGCAGTTGTAAAGACTTTAAAGAAGGTTTTATCAAACCAAAACAAAAAAGAACAAGTAAAATAAACAAAGCTACTAATACTTTCAAAAGCGAGGCACATAACTTTAATCTGAAACTGTGATCACAGAAACAAAGGGAACAAACCAGATGTGAGAACTCTTGCTGGTTAATCCAATGCCTATTTATACCTATGATTAAATGAGCCACAGATGACGACCATCACAACATGAGATAATGGTGTTCTCAACATGATACAGAGGTGGAAAATGATGTCCAACACAATGTCAAAACAAAAAAACAAGTTTATGGGCACAATGCACCATCCAGGGGTTGTCCCTGACATAACCCTGCAAAAGGCGCTACTCCACCTCCAGGGTTCAGGACAAACCCTCCGAAATCTTTTGTCGGGCCGTCTGTCACAGAGGCTGCAGTGTGTGTCTTTTGGACTGAGTGGGGAACTGACATTAGAGACTAGGAGTGCTGAATCTGGCGGAGACAGGGTCAGGCATGGCTCAGAAGCCTCAGGTAGCAGAGTGCATGGCTCAGGTGGCTCAGGGCTCTCTGAAGGTGTCTGTTTTTTTTTTTCCAGACTTCCAGGGTTTTTTTCCGATCTGGCAAGACTGTCGTAGGTCTCAGAGCACTCATGGTTTTCAGAGCAAATGGGGCCTTTAGAGCAGACAGAAGAGCAGTCATTTCATGTTTTAGCACACATACAGTATCTTTACCATGATAAAGCGCAGTGGTTAACTACAGCACTGAAAATAAATCTGGTAGATGATGGAAAATAGAAGAGGAGGTGTTGCAAACTCAAATACATATTGTTTCTCATGAACTCCCAATTCATTTGAGGAACTTCCAAAAAACTGGACACTATACATTCTAGGAACAAAACAAAAAAAGTTCTTGTGCTTACAAGGACCTAATGGATCTGGGTGGCCATATTGATAACCGTCTTTGCCTTAGTCAGTGAGGGAGAAGACACACATTCTGGGAGAACAGTTCGTCTTTATTGATTGAACACACCCCTGAACCCATACAGGCGGATTGCACTCTTATCTGTGTGGATCCGCACCAGTGTTAAGGTCACTTTTTAAGGACACTTTTTTAACCCCTTGATGTGGTCTTCATGTCCTTGTGACTGTCAACAATAGGGCTCACACTGTCTGAGCTCTTATTGATTCAGAAGCTGACCAGAACCTGATCTGTCCCCACATAGTGGAAACCCTCAAAAGTTCATCCTTCCCTTTGGAGCAGCAAGTCTTGTGCTATCTCTCTACCACCACACGGACCATATGATTGCACCATTGATCTTCTCCCTGGCACTACTCCTCCCAGGGATGTTCTTACGCTGTCTCTCCCCCAAAGAGCGAGGCCCTGGACAAATGTCTCTGAATTAACTGCAGCTGGCATTGCACAAGCATCTTTTCTCTGGCAGGTGCTGGATTACTCTTTGTGGAGAAGAAAGACAAATCATTGTGGTCATGCATTGATTATCGCGGCCTGAATTAAATTACCATCAAGAATCGTTGTCTTCTCCCTCTCATGACTTCATCCTTTAAACTGATGCAGGGGAGTCACATTTCCACCAAACTTTACTTCAGAAATCTCCTCTTCAGGACCAGGGAAGGTGATGAATGGAAAACCACATTTAACATGCTCCCCAGTCATTATAAATATAAGGAAGTGTCTTTCGGGTTAACTAATGCATCTGCCGTTTTCCAAGCCTTGATCAACAATGTTTTATGGGATTTTCTGGACATTTGTTTGTATTTGTCTACCTGAATGACATTCTGATTGTTCTCACTCCCTTGATGAACAAGAGACTGAAATCTACTTTCAAGATCCAGGTGGAGTCACACAAAGTCAAGGCTCACAACCATCAAGTCTTATCCACCAACAACTGTGCTTTCATTCAGCCATCCCAGAAACATTCTCCAACCAACACACTTGTTCGGGCCACCACTGAACCCTGATCCTTTGACGCTGTTAACCTGCACATGGGTCCTTTTCCTTACTCTCAAGCTCTTTGTACCAGCACTCCCTGACAGCATCGCATACACAGGATTCATATAGGGCTGATACTAACAAAAGATCAAAAGATAAACAACTATTGTTTCGAATTGCTGGATGTTTCAGGGATTGAAACATTGAACTTTCTGGTGTTGTGAATCAGAAATCTGTTAGGTCTGAAGGTTGAGCTGACCCTCCATATTCACATCCCGATCAAATTGTGAGTGATGATGTACAAAAGTGATCGGCTTCTATATAACGCTGGAAAGAGATCTCACATGATGTACAGTATCTTGTTTCCATTTTGTCTTTACAACACAAAACCCTGTCATTTTAACAAGGCTGTGTAGGCATCCACTCTAAATGATGTCATTGCTCTTTATCAGTAATGCACAGTCTCCAAGCTCATATGTGCAGTGAGGGAAACCGCTTCAAGCCATGCCTTCATTAGGAGAGGAGATCATGCAGAGCCCTACTGGGTGGATGCGTACCACGTTGTGAGGAGTTGATGAAACTGAACCCTTCCAAACAGGAGTGCTGGAACACACTTTCAGAGTAGTACATCAGAGATAGGTCTGTAAAGTCAAGTAGCTTAAGAGGAATAAGGTATCATAGCTCTTGACCCTTTTTTTTATGTCTGATTTGCTTCATTTCATGACGGTGGCAAATGTTTTAGGCAATGCCTCACTTATTTGCTTTTCTCTTTGAGTCTCTCTCTTGTTCTCCCTGTGTACCTGTCACACAGAGCAAGTCTTACAGAGATTAAAGAAATGCAGTGCGTGTGTGTGTGTGTGTATGTGTGTGCGTGTGTGTGTGTGTGTTGTGTGTTTAGGTATATTGGGAGAAAAAGCTGCTGTATTGCTTTTCCCTTTCATCTGACAATTTTTTTCATCAGTGTGTTTTTAAGCAAATTTAGTACCAAAGACATAAGTGTTTAAAGTGGTGTAGGTCTCTAAATTGAATGGTAGGTCTAATAACAGTCTGAAGGCTGTTTTTTGGCAGTGTTTCCACACAGGCTTCCCGACTTCTCCTTTCAATATCCCCTCCTCCCAACTATTCACTTTTATCCCTGCTATATCAGACTATAAAAAGTCAACATCCTGTGCCTGACAGTAGATGGTGCAGTTTAGTAAAACTACACCTTTTTGTTTTATTAATGTTGTTAATAAGTGTTGTTTTATTGTTATTGTCCTCCATATTCAAGTTACACAGCATGTTGTCGCTGTCGCCAAACCAATACAGAAATTTACGTCAATGTGTCAACAACCCTTTCCACCTTAATAAAAATTTATAGGAGCTCATGCTCTATGGGTATACCCGAAATAATATTGCTTTTTGGAATTGCAAAAGTATGGAAGAAATATTATGCAGACATAAAAGCCTACATTCATATTTAAAAACCACGTCACTTAATTAAAATTTTTTTGGTCAGATCGCATTTGAATGTCACAACAGCATCTCACATTCATAATTACAGGTGACTTTCATCCGACTCATACTGTACACCGGTATGTCTTCGCTCACATAATCTGGGTTAAAATATTCATTTTAAACAATGGATGTGATTTTAGCAACAATATGCTTGGAATTTCTGGCGGATGGCAAGCAGTTTGGTTGGCTGCATTTGTTAAGGAGAAGGAAGAAAGCCAGATGACTGTTTTAGCAGCTGTTCTTAGCACTGCTCTGAAATCCCCACGCTGCCCCGTACTGAATGGTGATGTTGGCACTCTGTCCGGAGGCAAAAGTTAAATAAATTCTAATCTAACCGCTTTAATTCAAGTCACATGACCACATATGGTCTATATATCCGATCTAGGACCACATCCGAAAAGCATCAGATTTGTGCTTAAAAAAATCTAGTCTGTGTCACATTAGTGTAAACAATCAAAACTAGAGTCACTTTATACTGCTAATGTGAATGTAGCCTAAATGTTCATTTGTTTGTTTGGCCAATATTTGAATGACCTGCAGCATTTGCATGAAATTGGAAGTTCATTAATTAATTTATGCACATTTTTATGACTTATAATGTAAAAAGTACATGACTAACATCTTTCAAACTACCAAACTACTGTCCTCTGTTATGGACATATGTTAAAATGTCTTTGTGTCAATTTATATCTCTTCCTTGCAGAATCTGTTGCTCTTTGCTTCACTCCAGCTGTTTTAAGCAATGTTTCTTCCTCAAATATTATAGTGAGTTCTAGTCATATGTTCTAAATATACCTTTTGGGAAAATTTTTATACTAAAAAAAGACCCCCCCCCCCCCTCCTTTTTTTTTCTTTTGCTCATTGCTAATGTTCTACAGTAAGCTCCCTGGATATGAATGAGTTCAGTTCTGAGAGCTCGTTCGTACTGTAAGCCCAGTTTGTTCCTACATCCAACAAAATCGTGCCGATGTTAAAAGAACGAGCAATCTATTTAGTGTAGTGATTAGAACTGTTGCCTTCGATTCCGGCCCCAGACCTGTGTGTGGAGTTTACATCATGTTTTTCTACAGGTACTTTGGTTTCCTCGAACAGTTCAAAGACCTGCAGATTAGACTAACTGGCATTGCCTGTAGTACAGTATGCATGTGTGCCCTGCAATGGATTGGCATTCTGTCCAGCGTGTACCCTACCTCATGGCCAAAGTCTCCTGGGATAGACTTCATGCCCCCCATGATCCTGTACAGGGCAAGCAGTAGTGAATCTAAATTAATTAATGAATTTCCCCAATATAATCACATATTCCCTTTTTTCCCTTGTCCAAATCTCCTTTGTGTTTCTCCAGCACTACAGCGCAGCTTAGTGTCTCAGATTGACAGAAAAAAGTCAACTGTGACCCAAAACACAGCTCTCTGAGACCGCTCGATGCCCGAGTGTCACATGCCTAAGCAAAATACATCAAAGAGGAAACAGACAGGGGTTCATTTCAAACAGAATAATCTCTGCACATGTAAAACACAGCTCTAGTGCTGAAAGTTGTGTGAGTGATACGAAACCATGATGGATCTTTTTCTGAGTCCGATCCCACAGGAAAGCCAACGCGGCACAAATTGCTGAAAAAGTCAATGCTGACCGTGATAGGAACATGGAGTGCACCACAGCTCACCTCATACACAGGATCCAGATCCTAATCGGATCGAGCACCCATGGGATGTGCGGGACAAACAAGGCCAGAGACACAAGGACCCAACAGAAAGCCGAAATCTAGCTTAGGTTTTAATGTTTTGGCTGATCAGTGTATAGAACGTTTTTGCACAACTGTTGCTCAGGCGTGTTGCTGCATTTTGTAACACCAGTTCCTGTATGTCTTCAGTGAAAATGTCCTATTTTCCCCCTCTTTCTCTCTCTTTCTTTTTCTACTTCTACAACTCTCGCTGTCTTTATGCGCGTGTGTGATTTGAATTCCCCCAGTACTGTATCTTCCATGCTGTGCTGTGAGAGGGGCTTCTGTCCTCCAGTGTGTCTTCCCCCTGAAATCAGACATGCAGCAGTAATGCGAAAATCACAGGAAATGACAGGGCTTATTTACATCAGATACAGTGTCTACTCTTTCTGCAGAGTGAACGAGAAAAAGAGAGAACGGCACAAGCAGACAGGGAAAATCAAACTGAGAAAAAATAATAGCAATAGACAATCGAAGGATCATTATTTTATTGTCAAAAAATACGTGTATTAAAAAATGCATAAAGAAAGAAAGAACGCCAGATGAGGTTAACTTGGGAAACATAAAAAAATATGTTCATCGATTAATTTTGTAAAGTAAGTTGTCGGTGAGGTTTGTCAGGTGTCGTATGCTGCAGGGACGTGACTGGAGTTTAGACGTGCTTTCTGTCCCAGTCCAGCTGCAGCACATGCACGCAGCTGATAATTAATGAGTGCTGCTCTGGATGTTTGTGTGTTTGCTTCCTTTTTGTACAAAGTTGCTCTTTGGCCATATCTCTACCATCAGACCAGACAAAGACACAGAGAGAGAGAGAGAGAGAGAGAGAGAGAGAGATGAGGGGAAGCAGAGAAGTGGGAGAGGCTCGGACAGTTGGATAGACGAGGACATTTAGTAAAACGTTTGCAGTTGATCTCAGTTCAGTGGTCAAGCTAGAGGAAAACGTCTGAGTTTTCAGGTACAGCATGAACTGCATTTATACTAGTGTGTGTGTGTGTGTGTGTGTGTGTGTGTGTGTGTGTGTGTGTGTGTGTGCGCGTGTGATAAGGAGCATTTTTTACTTGATTACCCCCTCCCTCATTTCTTTTTCTAGCTCGTTATTGCTGTGTGTATGAGAGAATGATAAAACACTTAAAGTTTATCCTTTCTTATACTCAAGACTAAATCTGTGACTAACTTTCCAGCTCTAACCTGAACACACTCTTACACACTTTTAACTCTCTGTCACTGTTACTCCTTTTTTTTTCTTTTTTTTTAATCTGCTGGTTTCCCTTTTTGTTTCCCAGGAATTTCCTCCATACTTCACTGAACATCCGAGATAGCGGGAGAGACAAATGCGCGCGTGCACACACACACACACACACACACACACACACACACACACACACACACACACACACACACGCGCGCGCGCACAGAGCAGTTTGAGGTTAGAGGAAGTGAGTGGGTCAGGTTCCCCTCCCACTCTATAGGTGAAAAGGAAGTATCATAAAGGAAGCATAATTATTTCTTAGCAGCTAATTTATGCATGACATGGTGGTTTTCTATGGAGCCCTTAAGTTGACAAGAATAAAAACAGAATAGAAGAAAGAAATGACCGTTAAAAACGATGTAAAAGAAAACATTTTTATTGCAAAACCTTCGTATACTTCTGGGTCCTTCAAGCTGCACTTCAGAACATGATTAATGTTCTATCATCATCATCCTCTAGGTCTCTAACAAATCATAGATGAGACCAAGTTTTTGTAAATATAGTTCCACGACTGTTTATATTTTTTGAACAATATATTTAAATATATTATTTAGACTGACAATGAGATTTAATAACTAACAAATATCGTGCTAAAACACCACAATTTAAGTCCCGCTTTATGCTCTTGGTTTCTAACAACAATAGACGAGACTGAATTCCTCTAACCACTCGTATCGCAGGAGGCAGGATTGCCTAAACACACACAGAGGCTTGCTAACAGTTTTCCAAATGATTTTCATTTTAATTAGTTTTCAATTTAAAAAGAAAAACAAAGGCCGTGTCTGGCAATCACTTTTCTTAAATTGACCCAAAGCTACCCTCTTCCTCTCTCTTTCTCTTTTGTATTTCTCTCCTCTTATTCTTTTTTCCATCCCATATCCTTTAAGGTGTGCAGTACTTTTCCTTGTCAGTAGTGGCACACTGATGATTTCATCTTTACCAGGGGATCACTCTCTTATTGGCAGTGGCAATTAGCCACTATTTAGCTTGTATTTGGAAAGTCATTTAGGAAGTGCGGGGCTTGAACGAGCCTGGCAGACAGGATGTACGATCTTTGCCATCCAAGAATGAATGAATGTAAATAGACGTTTTAGAAATAATTGAGAAAGCTGATGTAAACATGGGCAGAGCTTTAAACACAATTGTCTGATTCATGGTCAGAAACACCGTACATATTCTGGTATGTACTTGATAATTACGTTTATTGTCATTTTGAGGTTGTTATGCTGTCATTGGAAGCAAATTTGATATCTACTATAAATCGGACATAAAAACAGAAGCATGTGCAGAGTGTTTATTTACTTTATTACTTTATTAGTAAAGTAATGACTATGCGGGGTGGTAGTGGTGGCTCGGTGTGTTAAGGTTCTGAATTGCTGATCAGAAGGTTGGCGGTTCGAGCCCCAGCTCCGCCAGGTTGCCGCTGTTGGGCCCTTGAGCAAGGCCCTTAACCCTGTCTGCCCCAGAGGTGCTGCATAATGGCCGACCCTGCGCTCTGACACCAGCCTACTAACAAAGCTGGGATATGCAAAGAATAAAGGATTTCACTGTACAGTAAAGTATGTGACGAATAAAGGCGGAACTTCTAAGTTCTGCTTGTAACATACAGTTTGAAGTATGAAGAAACTGTAATCACACTTAAAGTGAAAGCAGCCTTAATGTTCTTAAAAAGGAAAAAAGTAACTGATTAAGTGTTGTCAGTTCAGGGATTTCACTTTCATTAAAACTGCTGCTGAATGACACGCGTATATGTGTGTGTGTGTGTGTGTGTGTGTGTGTGTGTGTGTGTGTGTGTTCTGTTCTGCTCTAAACATACAGGACTCTCAACAGCGTGTGGAGATAATCCAGTCTTCCTCTCTGGATGTTTTTTCTCCTGAGGACGAAGACAACCCCTATGAGTCAGTGACCACGGCTGTGACACGTAAACCCTGCTCACTCGACATCCACCTCATTAACGCTTCTACCAACAATGGTCAGTTATTCTACATTACATGCAGTTTCTCCTAGCATAAACAGTGTATTTATCATTCTCAAGGTCATCCTCAATGTATGTGCAATAGAAAAAAAAACCCCATCCAAATGATATCCGTTATTTGTGTGTCACGGTGGATCAGCTCTTAACATGAACAACACTGTATAACCTAGGGCTTCTTTTATAGCAGAGAGGTTTTATTGTTAAAACTCATTTGAACTCTAAGGGTTCACTTTTTCCTCCAGAACTGTGAATGGGTGTGTGCTATAAAAACACATAAGAATTATGATTATAAGGTTTTATCAGCTTAATCACACTGTGTTTGACTAATTGTTATAAAAGTAAAAGTTATGCCAAATAATGGTGGGAAGCGGGTAACTTAAAGCGGTTCACATCCTTTTTCTTGCCGATGTGCAGTATATCAATCCTAATGCAGTGGTAGATGTTGGTGTGGTTAAATTCCATTGGTGCAGAATGTGGCATAAACAGTGAAAGTCTGATTGATTGATGTGTAACGTCTGCACGTGCGTGAGTGTTGATGCTCAGTGTAGAGAAGCTGCTGCAGATATCTTACATGCAAACTTTAACTTTTAGTGCACATGCAGCAATGCAAACATTTAGTTACATGGTGTGTTCCAGCTGCTCCTTTTTCTTGTGCTGTTACTGAACTCTCTGCTGCCTCTGACACACACATACACACATAAACACACACACAAACCAATGAAGAGGCACTTAACTCCCCAGCTGAAACTCCTCCACATTACTGTAGGCGGTTTTGATCCTACACCTACCTGAATCTAAAGGGTAGGACTGTACAGTACAATGAGTATACTGTACTGTACTGTATACTAGGCTAAATTTTATATTTATAATTCGTTCATTTTAAGCACTTGAAAAAATATATTTTAAAAATAAGAAACCTTTATGCATGTATAGTATTACTCATAAGTATTGATTTGTGGTGGAAGTGCAGAATAATAATATTAACAGTGTAAGATTACACAGTCTGGATTCTGGATCACATTTCCACCCACACACTCCTGTTGTAGAATTTCTGATGGCCGAATTTTTTGCTGTGGTTGCATTGGCATGTTCTGAGACTTGGGTTGTCGTGGAAACAGCCCAGGCGAGTCACCTGTGGGTTGCCATGGCGCTGAGCTGCGGCTGAGCCGAGATGCCTGTAGGCAGGCTGATTCACACCTGCTGCTGCAGCGAGAGGGGTTTATATGAGTCAGGACCCAGCACTCTTTACATAATGCTATGAAGCTGAACCATGTGTGAGGCTGCAGGATTATTCAGGACAGAGATGTTATTGAAGATTATTCATGGGCATTTATTTTCAGACAGGACTTCTTGAATGAGTATGGCGTAATATACAGCGTATTTTCTAGTATGGGTTTTCAGTCATATTTTTGGCTCAGTCGTTGGGATGGTGCGAGAGTGTCTCCTAGGTCTTTAATCGCTTTAATCTAGCTTTCTAAGACACAGCAGGCAGTCCAGAAAGTTTTAGGGAGTTTAATGCTTCACTGTGTTTTACAGAGACACTTGAAAGTAATCAGAAAACACTTTTTGTTCTCATAATTTAATGTGGAACTCATAAAAGTTTCAGAACATTTTTACACTTTACAAGATTACATTATCGGTGCTATCTCTGAGCACAGGAAAAAAAAACCTCTTAGAAAGTCAAATCCATGCCTTGGATATACAAGTTGTCCCAAACATCCTTGTTGGTGGAGTCATGCATGTACAGTAACTGCACTTTGAATGAAATCTGTATCTTGTCCAGGTACACCATGGTCTTTGTGTTTCCATTGGGCGTTGTTTCTTTTTAAAACATTTACAGAGGCATTGAGCTAAAAAGTGATAATTCCTCATACTGTATGAATGGAGACTTTGGGGTCCCTTTAGTTCTCATATTTTTATTATAAGGTTAAAACCTACTTCTTTAATTAAAAATGAAAAAGTAATAAAAAAATTTAGGTTTTCTAATTACTTTGACAGATCATTTTAATTGTATTTACTTTTAAAAATTGGTCAACACTACTTTAAGTTTAAAATCAGTAAAAAGAAAAAAGTGTGTACAGTATATGCTATACACAATAAATATTGCGGGTCATATTTTCTCCATGTTTTCTTTGAGTCACAACTTTGTCAAAAATGTACAAATGACAAAATATTGTGACTATATTGTTTTGCTAATACTGGTGCAAACTTTGCATGATTTTGTGAAATTCTACAAATTCCCACAGTTTTGTATCAAATAATAAATCAGCCTCAGGTGTATTTTAGTATAAATTTATGAAAAGCCAGTTTGGGTCACATATATGTCTGATTGTGTAGAAACCCCGAGTGTGTTGAGTTTGCAGTCTTGTCCTTCATCAGTCAAGACAAATGCTTTAATGTGCAGCAAACAGTTCCTTCACCACCTGCTTGCAGTGCAGTGCTGTTCCCGAGCAAGGAAAAGAGGGACACAGTCTTGTTGTGCTATGCTGTAAGAGGCTGACAGTTTTTTTTTTTAATTATTAACACCACACAGTTTAGCACTTCATGAATATTCGAGTGTCATTTGCATATGAAAGGAAGGTAAGAAGGGAGAATGGAAGAAGGGATGCACCCTGGTATTCATGACATTTTGTGTGGGTGGGTATAAAGAGGAAAAGAGGTGAGAAGTAAGTGTGTTTGTGTGTGTGGACACAGTTCTTTGGTGGGGATGTTGAAGATCCATTGTGGTCCCCATGTTGGCTTTGTAATTCAATTAATCTCTATTAAAAAAAAAATCTTTAAAAAAAACATCAAACAAAGCAGCTTTGAAATTTGAATATATATAAAAATAAAAAGATGACGTCGGAGCCTTTCTTGGGGGTCCAAATGTTTCACGTGAAGAGCGTTCATGTACAGAGGAGGCATTATTATACTGTACGTTTTTCCCATCCGAAAAGACTGCACTGTTCTGTCCATAGAAGAGAGAGAGAGAAACCAGGGCAAAAATATCTCTAATGCTATTCAGGTTTAGGACCATATATACAGTAAGACAGATAAGGCAGTTTGCAAAAATACAGTAGTTATGATATGTCTGCTTGCAACTCCATTCTCACTAAATTTCGTTTGGTGTGACATTATATGGTATTGGTTTCCACTGGATTAGTGGCTAAATATTAGGAAATTGTGCAAAATGTACTTAGTTCACTACAAGTTCTACTGACATTCTAAATCTACTGACATTTCCTCTTATTACAATCAATAGGAAAGAGTGGATATATAAAAGTTTATGTTTACATCTTGTTGGTGTATTTCTTTCGTTGTCAGTCAGATACACCCCCTGTTCAGTAATTGAAAAGTGAATCAAAGATGAGAAATCTAAAAAGTTTATCGGATAAAAATTAAGTTATGTCTCAAAACAGCTCCAGCGTGTTAAAATCTGCTTATATTTTAAAGTAGAATATTAAATCCGGCGCATAACTGTTCAAAACAGATTTTACTCAACATTTTGATTTCACTTGTGGTGCTGTTTGATCTTCAGCCAGATATCCAGGTACAGCTAAGGTTTCATTAAATTCTCTCCAGCCAGTTTTGTGTGATACAGTACTACAACAAAATCTGGTTGGACAGACATACAGGCAGACAGAAAATTTTCTAAAACTGATTTCGAGTCCTCCAAAGTATGAAACATATGGAAATCATTGAAAGAACGAGTTCCGACCAATGTAGCGACAAAACTTTTGTTTTCTTTTTATAGAAGGTATACAGTACTGCGCAATGTACTTTTTTTTTTGTTCAAACTTTGTTATACTTGCTTATTTCATGACTTCATTATTATGTCAGTACAAAAATCAATCTTTTGTGATTTCCACACTATAGTATTCCAGGAAAAAAATAATCTTATAGGAAACTATCTATAGGCCAGAAAAGAAAGCAGCATGCATATTATGTAAAAGACCACTTTTCAGACAAGAATAAAAAGCTCCTGGGTTTCGCAAGCATGAAAAAAAGCAGGTGCGCAAAACTCCTGAGAAGAACTGCGGCTGGTTCTGCAGGATGTTCAGTAGAACTAAGCAGCTAATTTGTGTACTAACTACAAAAATTGTATTTTAAACAAAGAGTCATCATACAGATTATTGACTTTTTTTTTTTTTTTTACTGTTTATTGTTTTGTAACTGTTTTTGTAGTGTTTTCTGAATGTAGAAACTTTTTGAAGATACCCATCAGAAGTTATCTGCATGTGCCTAAGACCTCTGCACAGGACTCTGTGTGTGTTTGTGTGTTAGGATCAAGCATGCTATACAGAAAAAGGGAATCAAATGGGATTTCAATTCTCCCTGGATCGCATAACTACCCTCTCATGATCCAAAATATCCTGAGCCCCTTACACCCAGGCAGGCGTTTCAGCTGATAGGGAAGCTCTCTGCTTTGAATAAAAGTACTTCTGTCTAGTAAGCAGAGATACACACAAGGGCAATACGTCTTAAATTGATACATTTATAAGATGGATGAGAGAATACCTGCCATTAATGCAGGAAACATAGAAATGCAAGAAAAAAAAATATGTTTGGAGAGGGATAAGAAGAATCATATACAGTAGATCACAATTTAAGAGGTTTACAGTTGTTCAACCTTTGGCTACAATTTCCTACTACTACTCAAACTCAGTGGCAACTTATTTGAAGCAATTTAAGCTACCAAATGTAAGGATGGTTGGTGGGTTGTTTGCCTGCGGGAAAAACAAGGATGTCCTCACACAGGACCAAGGTGTAGAAGTGCTTGTTAAACAGTACAGGTAGCCCCCGACTTACAAACATTCGAGTTAAGAATTTCTGCAGATATAAACTGACCGTAGCTCTACGAACATTTATAGATGTGAAAAAATTGCAGATGTAGCTCAAGTGTATTGTGCAAAAAGTGTGTAAGTGAAAATCTAAAATGTCCAAAGTCACATATATGCACATATTGTACAGTATGTGTGTGCATGTGTGGGTGTGGGAGAAATGAGCCGGTCTGACTGATTTCAATGAATCAGTCCGGGAACACGATGATAGACAATGGCTGTCTGTTGTAATCCTAATTTCGAGTTTACAGTTCAATATAGTGGAAAACAGCTCAGAAAAAAATGGCATCTGGAATTTCCCTTTGTGATTTAATGGTGCAGAAACAACACTGTTACATTTCACATTTCACTTAAGAACAAATCCGACTTACAAACATGGTCCTGGAATGAAACTCCTATGTAAGTAGGGGACTACCTGTATCCTCAAGCAGATTAGAGTAGTTATGAAATACATAACTTATATACAGTAACTATAAAATGATGGCAGCATCAATAATTTTGAATGCTTTGTTCTTCATCATAATCACAGATATTTAAATGTGTCACAATGCAGTAGTAGCTGAGTGCTTAAAGAAATGGCCAAGCATGTTCTCTAATCTAGTTTGTGCATAGGTGTGCTTGTGTCGAATGGCCCCATTTAATTTTCATTACATTTTTAATAGAAAAGAACATTTACTTCAAGTGTGTTTATAAGAAACATCTCGAACCAGTTGTTGGCTCAGGCAGGTAAACATTGTGAGATGTATATGAAACACATCTCTGTAGATTTAGTTCATTTTAAGTCAGGTTCCATATTAAGCCTGGCATCAAATACCATTTTTCTGTTCAGAGAACTGATCATTTCTCATATGCTAGAGATGCAGTAAGTAAATATCCATGATTTTAGTGTGAATTAAAGGGAAAATGAAAATTCCTTCTGAGTGAAGATCAGCTACAGCGCTGTGATTCATCACTTTATTTTATTCCAAACTCTGCATTCTGTACTCAGCATATAACAGTCTGCAAAGTGACTAGTGTACTGCTTCGGGCTTTCTCAGTAGTGTGAATAGCATTGGTAAGTTGAATTAAAGTTGTGAATGTGTGTGATTGATGATGTGTTTCCTCTCACCGATCACGCTCTATTCATTAGACTTTCTTCACCCATTCTCTATTTCTCACTCTCACACTCTGGAGAAAGAATCGTACAGATGAACACCTGAAATTTGCCTCCTGGAAGATTGTGTGTGTCTGTGTGTAAATTTCGAGCATTTTCATACACAATATACTTCTGTGGTAGACAAAACCTAAAGACTGGACTTGTAAACACTTCATGGAGATTACCATGAATATTAGACTGATTAGTGAATCCTATGTCGTATATTTTTGTCATTAATTTTCCCTCCTTATCTATCTATCTATCTATCTATCTATCTATCTATCTATCTATCTATCTATCTATCGATCTATCTATCTATCAAGGCCATTCTTTAAATGTTTCGACTGGCGATGCAGAGCAGCGTAACCATGGTGATGACTACAGCAGTCTGACTCCAGACTGTTCCCCTCCCTCTCCTGGTACTGCACTGAAGAACATTGAGAGAGTTATCCGCCCTCAGGTACACACGCGCGCACACACGCGCGCACACACACGCGCACACGTCTGTGCAATGTTATTCTGTTCTCAATATTAATGCAAAACACGCGCGTACACACAGACACACACAGGAGAATGTCTAACATCCCCTTAACACCCTGATGCATCTTGTTTGATACACATGTGCTATTAAGGCATGTGCCAGACAGCTTTAGTGCCTTACATTTATCAGAGTGCCTTACATTTGTCTCACTTAGGCAGCTGAGCAGTTGAAGGTTGAGGGTCTTGATCAAGGAGCAAGTGGCGCTGCTGGCAAAATCAGTGTTCGTGTGCAAACCAGTAAAAATGGCTTATTTGTAGGCTATAGTGCTCGTGAGATGGGGCCATTCACCTCTTGTGTTTGTGTGAGTGTGTGTGTTTGTGTGTGTGAGAGTGTGTGTGTGAGTGGAGGGGGCATGGTTTGGCCTTGTTGTCTTAGGAACAGCTGCAAGTCTGAATCACATGCTGAGTATGTAACCTGATATTTTCAAATTTGTTTAATAAGAAACTGAATACGCTATTTTTTTAGATGCGATGGGGGGTGTCTCATGAACTGTTAGTGTTGAAGGTTTGTTTGAGAAAAGAGGATTTACATTTGTGTGATCAAATGTGCATTTTAAAAACTGGGGTCAGGATGTCCGTTTAAACAAAGTGGTTCAGTTGGCATTCATTCAATCATTCATTTATCTTCTATAACGCTTATTCTGTACACTGTCGCAGGGAACCGTGTAGGGCATGAGGCAGGGTACTATACACCTGGACAGGGTGCCAATCCATTGCAGGGCACACACACATACACACACACAGGAAGAACATGCAAACTCCATGCACACTCTAACCACAGTGCAAAATTCATGGATTCTTCTGTAAAAATCAAATTCTTGTCAAATCCCAAATAAACTCTTAAACACTTTGAGTAATCTTCCTTATTTAAAGTTTGAACAAGGCAGAAGACCCAGCCAGAGAGAGAGGGGGGGAGAGGGAGAGAGAGAGAGAGAGAGAATAAATGTTATTTTTTTGCAGATTCACTGTCTCTCCACTGTAAAATGCAGTCCATTCCTTATGGAGAGACTTGGAGTGAGTAGTGGTCATATTTAAATGGTTATGTTTAATCATAGTGATTTTCTCCAAAATAATAGAGATTTTCAAGTTGTTTGTGATGTGTCTTGTTTTCCGATTGGATCACAAAGAAGCGAGCTTGGGATCAGTGGAGCTAAAGTGTTTTTGAGCATGAATGGGCTGTTTAAGGTCACAGACTATGCCGGTCCAAAACATAATTTTTTTATTTTTGAGCCATTCAGGTGGACTGGTGTGTTTTAGACGTTGTTCTGGGTTCTCTTAGAGCTCCTGGATTCCTGGAGTCGTTGTTGTGCTTTTGGAGTCATTTTGGTAGGCTGGCTCTGTTCACCGCTGTTCCAAGTTTTCTCCATTTGTGGATAATAGCTCTCACCAGTCCCAAAGCCTTAGAAATAGCTTTATAATGCTTTCCAGACCAATAAATGTCCACTACCTTGTTTCTTGTCTTTTAATTGAGGCATGATGTGTTGCTTCTTGGGAGCTTTTAGCATGCTTCACTTTGATAGACAGGTTGTATTTAAGTGAATACTTGATTCAACAGGTCTGGCAGTAATCAGGGTAACTTTCTCACAGGGCAGGAAGGTTTGATCTGCGTTTTTTCTTTAATAAATGAATTATTTTTAATGAATTATTTTAAAAAATGTATTTAGCATCTGCTGTGGTTATCTCAATCATTTAAATGCGACAAATATACGAAGAAAATCAGCACTGGTGACAAATGCGCTCTTCACATATAGAAAGATTGTTTGTGCTTTCTGTCATTCTGTCTGTCTTTTTCATTTAATGTTTGCAAATCTTCTTTTAAATGTGTTTTTGATCCCTGCATGAATAAATACTGTACATTTATACATGCATAGCATCCTGAAACATTATTCTACACTTCCACTGACACTATACAGTACGTAAATAAACACCAAAATAAAATTCCCAGAAATATGTCAGTTTTGTAGTTTGACTTCTTCTGCTATGCATGAAAAAGTTAGAGTCATGAATATATTTATAGAGACACCCAGAGGAGGTGTTTTGTTGAATGATTGCTTTGGCAGTTTGAAAACAGAAGCTTTAAAGCGTTGTACATATGCTCCATTAACCTCCACCATAAGCTTTCTGCTGAAACTCATCACACAGAATTCTTCTAAGCCCTACTTATTGAAATAAATGTAAGGATTGACCAAGAGTAATGCTGAATTTACACTTTGAGATTGATTACTTCGCTTCAATGTTGCAATACTACTACTGCTACTGCTCCTATTGTTAGTCACAGTAATACCACTTAGATAGTATTTGGAGTAAACTCTAGTGCACGTACAGCATAGTGTTATGTAAGGGATGCACTGATTCTCATTCTCAGTATTGGCCCAGTATCATGGTCAGATACTCATACTTGCAAATTATAATACAGGATGCGATGGAATCTGAACGTATCTAATGACCGTATAAGTAGCAACGCCTCAAAGCAAATCAGGGAAGAAGAACTTCAGCATGCTAAAACATAATGAAACATCTGAAACCTTAAACTCAGAGTGAGGAGTTCATTACTAGCAGCAAATGCTGGCTGGATGAGAAAAAAAAGTCTACAGATGATACTGGGTGAGTGAAAATAACAGCTCTTATGCAATATGTTGTTCTTGATCATCATCCAGGATGAAGAATGAGTCTAATATCCTAAATGCATGAATGCACACACATGCGCTTTTCATAGACACCAGCTTAACAACTTTACTTTTATCAAAACAATAATCTTACACAAAGTAACTGGATGAACACGCCACAAATTCACATTATTTACGAGGTTTGCTTTTTTATATTGAAAAAAGAATGAACAGATGATACATGATTCAAAAAGTAATGTTTTGATTAAATGCTTTGGGGATGTACATGCAAATCCTATTGCATCAGCATCCAAGTAGCTAATGTGAAAGACAATGTGCACAATGCAGCACTGATCGGTGCAAAGTTCTAATGCGAATTATGGTAAGGGTAATGGTTTTACTATTGTGTCAGGGCTCTTTGGACAAAACAATTATCATAACTCTGTGTACTGTCCCTTTATTTGCATACTTTCCATTTAAATAAAAAATGCTGCTTATTCAGCTGTAAAATGTCTATTAACATTTGTAATATCGTCCCAAAGTGTGTTACCTGAATAGATTAATAATTTGCACTCTTTCACATGCTCATTCCTGGAGACTCATTTAAACCTGATGACTAGCACTGCTTCAGGACACATTAAGACAAATGTTATGTGTACAAATCAACATCTGTTTCTTTTGATTGTGTAAAGCTGCTCTGCGACATGGCCATTGTTTAAGGCGCTATATACTGTACAAATTAAATTAAATTAAATTAAATCTGTCTCTCCAAACCCTGGTCAATGACGGAATAAGGATAAGCGAATATAAGGAATATGATTTATGATTTTGAGTACAGCAACCATCTTTTGCAACCAAAAATGAGCAACAGCACAGGAAGTGGTTTGAATAGTGTCACTAAGTGATTTGCACGTTACACATAATACAATTTGCGAACTAGGCAAGTGTGAATGCATGTACAGTACATAGTAACTTGAGAGAAGCACTTTGCTAAAATCTTGGTCGTGTGTCAAACTCTGTAGGAAGAAGAGTTATCATTTGCAGTTTAATATTATCCAGTGCGGTCCATCAAGGTCAGAAAGATACTGAAAATGAAATGGGAAAAAAAACAGCATTTCCTTGTGGATGTGTGAAAACAGTTATTTTGGGTCCTAATGGAGAAATGTAGCTAGCAGCATTACATCATAATGTGACTACAGTCTCTATAGAGCCTCCTCACAGACTGTAGTCACAGTATGAGGCAATAGTATATGCTGCATATTCACACTAGCATTAAAGGTAAAGCATGTTGACACATTAACACATAGAAATACAATAAAATTCAGCGTAGTCTATTCTAGTTAGACTGGGTGTTAAATGTCTGCCATAAAATATTTGAACGCCTTAGAGGCTCACTGATATTGCAGCTGTTCATGGATCCTGCATTCATTCATTTCTGCTTAGGACTGTAAAGTCTGCCATGCTTGATCCCTGTTCCTAAGAGTTCAAAGATACCAAGTACGGCACACCATGCACCTAGAACTCATTTCATGCAAACTTGGGTATTGCACACAGGAGAAACAGGCAGCAGAACAGAGTTAGTTAGACGCACACTCGCACGCACACACAAGGCTACAGCATGAACTCAAACAACCACATGCAAATGTCATAGCTGTAAACCCATGAGCACCTATTAAGTGTGTGATGCAGGCAAACACATTGTGAACACACACGCATACTCACTGGCTTCCTGATCAGTGCTGCTGAGACTCTATATTGCATATACTTAGCACATGCCGCATTGATTCCTTTACCTGTATACCTGCACGGATCCTGGATTTTGATCCTGTTCTTCTCATTACTTCTCCTTGGTTCTTTGCCTTTTTTTTACATCTATGATCACTAAACTGCTTATAAATACATTCCCTTTGTAGATGGATTGTTTTTACCAGGATAATGAATTAGATCCTTAATGGGCAAGCCAGAGTTGATGGTGGCAAGGACAACCTCTCTGGTTCCTCATGATTCTTCTGGGTGACAGCAGATGGTCATTACATATCCAAACCTTTATAAACCTGTATAAAGTCAAACAGTACTGACTGTGTTTAAAGCATCTTCTGTGTGGGCATCAGAATCATAAGGGGAAAAAAACATTTTAATTTCTTATAATAGTTTTAGCTCTAAATAATTAGTACCTAATTGTACTTACAAATGTTTGATAACTGTGGTGTGTTGTATGAAAAAAACTGCTTCCTGATGCAGTCTTCATTAGTCTAGTTACTAATAAAGAGTAGGCACCTTACTATTGTGCAGGACTATCCAGTGCTTTATGTATCACTGGTAGTATTTGATACTCAATATGGAAATTTACTTGGAGCAATGCAGTGACTAAAAGATAGAGATATGGAGCTTGTTTTTGCAGCTACCTGAACATCCAGGCAGTAAGGCACTACAGTAGTTAGATCTAGAAGTAACAAAAGCTTGAGCTAGTTTTTCTACATCGTACAGTGCCATTATAACTCTGATCTTAGTGATATTTCTAATAAGAAAAAGACTGCTTGTAATAATATGCAAATGACTGAGACACCCGAGGTGCAGTGAAGAGAATGAGGACTCAAGAGAGCATGAGAGGCAGGCATGAGAGACTGCTAGTCTGTTTATTTTTCCTTGGGCTTTGCATTTCAGTATGTAAGAACTTCTAAAGGTAAAAGAGTTCGAAAAGGAATGAAACTGTCACCTTCACACATAAACACACACATGCACACACAGACACACTTGGAAAAACAGTCAAATGATATTTTTTATCAGCTCGACACAGGATATTTTTCAGCTTTTCTGCAGCTCCTTTAATGAACACACTCACACACCTATAAATAAGCACCATTAATTAAGGACAGGTGTCCCCTTATATATTACTACACATTCTCCCAGACTCTGCCCTTCATTCACAAACTGGCACTGAGGCAGGCATTCGCCAAAGCTTTTAATGAGAGACTAGATACAATAAGCACAATATGATGTTTTACTGCTGCACATGAAGAAAGCGAAAAGCCATTTAGGGTTACTGCATGACACATTTAATACTTTATCAAACGCTCTCTGTAATGTGATGAAGCCTTAATACTGACTGAAAAATTCTAACGGCCATGCATATATAAACTTAACTGCTGTGCTACAACTTTCTTCTGGAATTTTGTGCTAAAGGGAATGCCTTGTTAGAAAGCTGATAAGGGTTGAGGTTGGGTTATTGTGATGAGGCTGAGCAAACTGTAAACAGGATGACTGTATGCTGACAACTGCTTCTTAAAGGGTTACTGTAATAGTTGTCCATGTGAGTCTACAAGGGATGCAAATGACACTCAGTGTGACTTGCAGCTTATCATAATGAATTTTAAAGACTTTTCTACCGAAGCAAACAGATTTGAGACAAAATCTTCAAATTCCAGTAGAGCTTCAGTACATGGCAAAACATTACTCCAACTCACTCGCTCACTCATCGTGTATACCACTTTATCCTGTATACAGAGTCGCGGGGGGCTGGAGCCTATCCCAGGAGACTTATGGCACGAAGCGGGGTGCACCCTGGACGGGATGCCAATCCATCACAGTGCGCATACACATACACAGACACACACACTCACAGGCTCATTCACACACTACGGGTAACTTGGGAACGTCAACCACAGAGAGAACATGCAAACCCTGCATACAGACTTGAGGCGGGAATCGAACCCTGGACCCTGGAGGTGCAACACAACAGTGCTAAGTCATTGGACTGCGTACTCCAACTCCTGTGTCAAAAAAGTCATTTTTATCCTGTGTAAAAAAGTAATTGCCCCTTCATTATTTTATTAAACTATTGATCAAATTTAAAAATAGATTTGCTGCATACAATAAATTTTCCTTCAGGAAATAAACTCATTATTTCAGTATTATACAAGATATAAACAAACCATTTAGTCCTGCAAATGTAGGAAGTCTGTGGGAGATCAAATACTGTTTCATGAGCTTGTATATTTACATGAGAGCTTACAGTCTACACTTTGTAATCAGTGTTTCATTTGAAATCGTGTAAAACAATAAAACAGTTTGACCCATCCAAACTAATTCAGGCTAATTTGAGTTAGATGAACATGAATGGCGGTCGTTGTGCTCCAAATACTTCCCTAATGCTCTGGAGTTGTCCCTAGCGTTTATGAGGTCTCTTGGTGTGAACAGTAGGACAGCTGTGCTAAATGAGCTAATATAAAAGCTAATGCTTGCTAGCAAACTGAAAGAGCAGCTTAGATAAAAAGCCACGGGAATCCCTCGGCACAGATGGCAAGACCGAGGCGAGAAGCATGCTAGTGCTAATGTATTGTCCTTACCCTTAAAAGAGCCCCACTTCCCAGTGAAAAGGAGAAGGGCACCATTCTAAATCACGGAGCTGTGTTTCAGGGCTTTAGTCGGGCTGCATTAGCATCTGCGATATGAGAGATCTTTTGTGCACAGAATGTTCCAGCGGGAGACTTAATGGCATTCATCGCCCTAAAGTCCTAGGGCTCACAGAATAATTATCATAATTGCAATTCATAAATTTTTCACTTGCAGCTCTTTTGCTGAGTAAAAGTCGATCTAGCAAAAATACATGTTTTTCCCACCACAGGTAAACACACACACACACACACACACACACACACACACACACACACACACACACACACACACACACACACACAGCAGTGGAGAGTCAGATTTTGTGTGACTTGTGTGCTAGCCATGTGATGAGGATGGACAAGCATGCTGCATTTGTTAACCAAACCAAGTTGGCCATGACATGCTCATTAGATGTAACACAGCTACTGTATCACATAGTGAGAGTGTGCATGTGTATGTGAGCATGACAGAGTGTGTTAACTTACAGGATCATTTGCAGCTGCAGCTGTGAATTATTATCGGTCCTTAGAGGTGTCTGTGAAAACTTGATGAGAACAGTTTGCTTACCGGAGCTGAACTGCGAGACAACAGATTTTATCGCTAAACACTTTTAAGTGCTACGCATTCCAACAAAAAAGATGGATCTGTTTAGCCATGTCTGGTTCAGGATGTGGTGAGATGTGCAGTGGCCACTCATTTAACACACACTGCACTCACATGGGAGTGTATCTTATTCCAACCAAAAAAAACCAAAAACAAAACAACCTAATTCTCATCCTTACAGCAGTGTCACTTAAACCTGGGGGTCGGGAACAGCTGGATTCTGGCAGCTGTAATTACAATAGTGCTAAATAAAACTCAGGGATGAGGTGGTGCAAAAACAGTAGATGGTGTTTTCCTGGGGAAACATTACCATGCCTGTTAGTATGCAAGAACAGGATGTGCACCTTTGTAGAATATGATTTTTTAAAAAGGGGTCACTGAAAGTGTAATGCACTGATTTTAGCTGAGTTTGTGCATCGTTATGTGTGCAAGTAAAACGCTTATCTAATTCATTAATCAAATGTTTAAATTGTTTTGTTGGTAGATAATGTTTCTTTGAAGCAATTATTTCTGCAATGATGCAAAATTATCCTGCAATACAATATCAATATAACCTCCAGGGTCGAGGGTTCACTTCCTGCCCTGGGTTGATGGGGTTTCTCCGGTTTTCTCCCACATTCCAAAGACTTAGACTGCAGAATTAGGGTAACTGTTAAGTGTTCCTAAATTTCCCATAGTATGTACTGTATGTGTATGTGTGTGTGTCTTGTGATTAATCGGCACCCTGTCAGATAGATCATCAGAGAAAGACCAACACCTGATCAATCAGCGAAGTGTTAGATCTGTTGCTTCTTCATTCACATATACTGTAGCGAGGGCTCTTGCCTGAGCATACAGGCATTTTGTGTGTATCTGTGTATTTGTGTGCATGTATTTTTCATTGGGGTATGGTGAACTATGCAGTATGCATACTACATTCCATAGAAGAATAGTGGCTAACATGCAACACTTTGGACCAGGGTTCGACTTCCGGTCTGGGATTCATCCTAGCCACTGGGGAGGTTGCATGCGTCAGTGAACTGCTCCCAAAACCTAATGAATTGGCGAGGCACCATGAAGGGCATCTGGCATAAAAGATCAAATATGTGCTGATCCACTGACCTGCTCCTCATCCAGGTTTAATACCAGGAAAAAAATGTGTGTGTGTGTGTGTGTGTGTGTGTGTATGTATTTATATGATATATATATATAAAATCAGTTATGATGTGAACACGAACAATCCACGCACTCTGCTTTTCCTGTCATTTTCACAATAGATAATGAATAAATTGAATTAAAGCAGAAATTCTCCACCCTGTAACATTTTGTCCAGCTTCCAAATATAGAATGCAAGAATTGCTGAGTCTGAATTTTATTTTTGCTCTAGGAATGGCACTGACCCACCTTTTGTAGGCAGTTTTGCTGAATGCCTTGTCTGTGAGTAACTCATGACAGGCACTAGCTATGAAGACTAGAAAAAGTGGCCAGTCTGACAGGATGTGCTGGAGTCTAGACCTTAAATAATTGTCTTTTCATATCAGCTTGTCAGTGCAGTGGCACAGATGTTGTGTAGCAGGGTTTGAGATGCAGTAACGTAGTTTAAAATATATGTTATATATATGCTTGTGTTCAGATATTGTCTCAGGAAGTCAAATGCGGCAATAGATCTGTGTTGCGATAATGCATAGGTCATAATTTACCTCTCTCTCTCTCTCTCTCTCTGACAAATATTGAGATAATACACGTGTGTTGAGAGAAAGAGAGTGTGAGACAGGTTGTGTCATAAAAGAGGCACTCACTCGGCAAGCGTTTGGCACGTATTAATTAATGTGACACCTATGATGCAACAGGAAGTGAAGATGATGATATTATGTAAGACTTCCTGTAGTTATATAACAACACACAGTCATCATCCTCATCTCTCTTTCTCTCTCAGCATATCCATATGAACTCCCCCTGACAGGTGTTTTGGTCCAATCTGTCTGTGTGTGCAGCAGCAACAGCAGCCCATCATGTTTTTTGAACACAACAAGCTGCTGTGACTCAGAGCTGCTACGCAACAAGGCCTCGTCCATGTGACATGGCAACCGATATTGTCCCCGTTAGACATGGCCTTGAACCAAAAGCTTAGTTTAATGAAGTTGCTACTAGTATATGCAGTGTGTGTCCTTAGCCAAGATGATGGGTAATAAATAAAAAAGACTCATCTTAAGAAACAGAGGAAGTTCACATATCAAGTGCAAACGCATTCTCACAGCACATTGATCTCTGCCTCCAGATAACTAAAGCGAGAAAGAGGCTCTGTGACAGAGAGGCAGGACTGAGTCTTAGCGTCTCGGTAATTTCTCTTGTAGTGTAGATAAATCTGTATTAGCTGCAATACTTTTGACCTTCACTCTGCTTCTTCCCTTTTTCAGCCCAAGCAGCGCACGTCTCTGTCCTCATCGCAGGATGTACATCGGCCCGTAGCGAGCCACAGTGGCGAGCCGTCTGAGGTGAGCTCATCTCTGGGCTATGCCAGTTTTAGCACCAGCCCTCCTGCCAGTCCTCTCATCAGTCCAGCTAACTACTCCACCGGGTCAGCTGAGGACTGCCTCCTTGCTGGTAAGATCGTGTAACATTTTCATTTGTTCTTCGAGGGTTAAGGAAATAGATACACTATATGGCCAAAAACATCTGGACACTTGCCCATAAAACTCATATGTGCTTGTGCATCCCCTTCCAGATTTTTATTTCATTTGATATTTGATATAATATAATGCATATTTTGCTGGGTTTGAGTATAATTCTGCTATTCTGAATGGTTCTACTGCAGCTGCATAGATAATGCATACATCAAACCCATGTGAAATGACAGAGGTGCATATTAAAGGCACTCTGATCACAACCACGGCGTCAGGGGAAGCCAGGATGAGTGTTCAAGTCGTTCACTTCATATTGTGCCTGTTCAAACACGGTCACGTTACCAGTAGGTGGCGACGAGAGATGTATTAATGCTACAGTATCGTGTTTTCATTACAACAGAATTGCTACATGTATGAAAGTTGAGTCAGTGGTGTGAAATATGCGATGAGGTGTTCAGGTTGGCCCAGGTTTAGAGCAGATGTCACTTCCTGTGTGTCATTTCCTTTGGACCCTGCGTGGGCAGTTGTGGAGCTAATGTTGTTACCATGGCAATGTGATTCCTGTTAGCATGGTGTGGGAGTCATGGTGACGGCGATGTCTGTAATGATGAGATTCTGGCAGCCGCCACTCACCAGCACTGTCTGTATGTTGTCTGGCGCCCTCCTCTTCATGAGTATACGAGAGAGAGAGAGAGAGAGAGAGAGAGAGAGAGATGAAGAAGAAGAAAAATGGAGGTCATGTTAAGGTAAAGTATAGTCACAGGCTGCTGCTGTGTAGAGGTTTCTCTTTCTTTCCCTGCTGTTAAAGAGGATTAATATGTCTCAGCTTTGCTCTTTTAAAGTTACTTTTTAGTCTCGCTCTCTCTCTGTAGCCACTCAGTGTCCACACAGCAGCCAAAGTCAAAGACTGACTAAAGGTTCATTAAACGTTTGTTATGATGCACACGGAAGCTGCCAGCTGTAGTCAGTCATCAACTCTGAAAGGAAGTTAAAAGGCATGTGAAAAATTATACAACGAGAAATAATATCATCATAACTTTTTGTGAAATTTCTTTCTATGTTATAAAAAATAATTAACTTATTGTATATGTCAAAACAAAACCATCTCTCCTAAACCAATAACCATGTAATAATATTTTATTCATGAGTTCAGTTCTTGAAGAGTGCACTGGACACACACTATCATGATCAGTTAGAAAGCTGGGTCGCATACAGAGCAACTGCGAGTCAAAATGGAGTTTTGAATCCTAGCAACATTTAATTATAATGATTTTCTAAGAATTTCTTTTTTAAACTAACAGTGAATTATACTCTGTGCACAGTGTGTGGTCTGTGCAAGCTCTATAGAGCAACAGCTTGGTTTACGAAAGCATTTTTTTAAAGAAATACAGAACTTTGCAAAGGTCTTGCCACCCCAATTTCTTCATATAAATTAAATAATATAGATCCAATTAAAGAAATGGGAACACATGCTGTAAAGTGCCTAAATATAAAATGTAAAAACCTACACAGCAACCACATTTCTTCTCTCGTCTGCATTCAGCATCACCAGAATACTAATCACCAGCCTGATCATCTGCAGTCATCCGCACCTGTTTCTCACTTGTTCAAGTTAGATGTTTTTTTACGCTTGAATGATTTATAGGTCACTGTGTGGCTTAACGAACAAAAAACATTCCTATCAAGGAATGGTCATGTACAGGGACACGACTGAAAATAAGCACAAAAACTAAGACAAAATGAGAGAAAAAACAAGGAAGTTGTATATTGTTTTTTTGGAAGCAAACTGTGGAACCACATGACCCACTTTCTAGTCTTGTAGTGAGGTTTTTGAGTCGTAGTTGGTTTCGGACTTTTGTGGGAATTTAGTAGAGTAAGTGAATGAGAAAATTTCAATCAATAAAACTGACACCCACTGGGCAGAGTAAAAGCAGTAAGGACCCCTCTCGCCTATCATCTCTTCCACTGTGCTGTAAATGTGATCTTTTTGAAATGATCCATTGAATTTCCTCTGCACTTTCATGACATTTCCTCTAGGGATTTCTGATCCCCTGATGTGATGTGTATTCCAGCACAAGGATGTGTTATATGTTGGCACCAGAGACCAAATGAAATTAAAAACTCAGTGGGGAGGATGTACAGGATATGACCCTCGGCTAATTATATGGCATATAGACAAGTCAGCAGTTTGACAGCAGAATGCGATAGATGCCATTTTTGCACTTACTAATTTTGCCTAATTATTCTCTGACACACACGTTTGCGGCGGCACGGTGGCTTAGTGGTTAGCACTGTCGCCTTGCATCTCCTAGGTCAGGGTTCGATTCCCGCATCAAGTCTGTGTGCAAGGAGTTTTTATGTTCTCCGCATGCGTGGTGGGTTTCCACCATTCATTCTATGAAACAGGACATTATACAATTTGGATATTGTGTAAACACCAAGTTATCTACAGTACTTAACAAAATTATGTGGGATACTGCAGTGTAACCACTGCTGTGAAGCAAAGAAATACCATCATAAAACTTAAAACATGCCTGGGCAATTGGTGTACAATAGACATGAGATGCATCCACTGTGTGTGACGCTGCTACGTTTGCTTTGTCTTGTTCTGTCCCCTCTTACTGTAAGTTTGAGTTGATGCGTGAATGGAGCATGTACAGTTTAATCCGGTACTTTGATAGCAAGCTGACATCACTGCACCAAAGTAAGACTAAAATTGGTAGAGGAGGAGGTTGATGCTTAAATGTTATTATTGTTTATAAAGTTTCGCATGATCTTCAACAATCTTTGTAATTAAAAAAGTTTTTCATGCAGTAGAACTCAACGCAACAACTTTTACCTTGATCTAATTTGCTGCCACTGCTTTATGTTTGACTCAAAGCTACAAACCATGAGTTTCTCATATTTTCTTTTAAAATAAATGTATTTTATTATATATTATAATTATTTATACAAAAATTGCATACTAAAATAACCACAAACACAACTGCATGCTGATTTATCCATCGTAATAAAACTGAGGGAGATGGAGTTATAGAAACATTTTTTTTTCTAAAAAAAATAATTTTCCATTTATACATTTTTAACTGTTCAAGTAAATGTTTGCATCCTTGTTTGGCATCTTTGGCATAAAGCAGTTGGAAGGGGATGTAAAAAATGTGAAGAATAATACTGGTTCAAGGTCCTACATGAATCTAAGCCATCGTTAATTGTGTTAATGATACAGGTATGTGGCGCGAATAAAGAAGCCTGTTATGTGATTAATTTAACAGCCATGCGTAGTAAAGAGGTCTGTTTGTAACTTGGCCACATAAAGGTAAAATCAAAACCTTTGCTTCATTGCAGCAGTAAAGTAAGGTCACATATTGGGTAATTATGTCGAGCCAGGATTGGACAGCTCAGGGGGCAGAGGCATGACTCATCCACCTTTCTGTACAGCATCTTAATCCAAGAATATCTTCTTATTTTATTTTATTTTTCTAAAACTACAGTTTTCACATATTCATGCCTCTTTTATCTATCATCCCCCTCTCTCTCATTTATGAGGTGCAATTTTGTGTTGCCATAGCAACTGCCATCAAACAGAACAACACATTCCTATTTTTCTAAAGGTTTGTTTTTCATAGGTGCAGGAATCAAGGCAACGTAATGGTAACCTAACATATAAGGACATTACACGCTGTATTAGGTAAAAGATTACACCATCTCAGAATGTCGAACATAAACATCTCCCTTGCATCGTCTGTCCCAAGATGAAATCAAATGTATAAAAACTTCTTCTGGTAGTTTATTTATAGAAGTCGCTATAGGTGAGCGTGAAAACATTACTGATGTACAGTTATGTAACCTCGAGTGAAGCGAAAGGTGTATCCAGTGCTGCATGGGGATGTCTGTAGCAGAACAACTCCTGCCTCAGCTCTTTAGGAGAATTCATGTGGGCTTCATGTGATGTTCACCATAATGCAGGTAACATCAGTCAGTTTCAAGTCAGTAGATATCATAATCAAGATTGATGGATTCTCAAGGTTTTAAAAATATGCCATTTTTCGGTCCAGGCCCTGTACATGACCAGTTTCAAAGGAATTTTTTTGGACCCTTCCTGATTAAAAAAAAAATATTATTTGCATATTTGTCACATTTAAATGATCCAGCTCATCAAACAGACTTTAATATTACACAAAGATAACCAGTTTAAATACAAAATGCAGTTTTTAAATGATGATTTCATTTAATACAGGGGGAAAAAAACGCTGCCCAAACCTGCCCTGTTTGAAAAAGTAATTGCTAAATCATGAATGAATTGTAATTAACCACATTATTATTATTTTCTTTTTGGAAAGCTGAGTTGTGCTTGACTTGTTGCATCAAGAAAGCACTTTAACAGAACCTGTCTGACAAAGTGAAGCATGCCAAAGAAATTCAAGAACAAATGAGAAACGTGTACCTGAAATTGACATGCATCAAGCCATTTCAAAGGCTTTCAGTGTGAGCCATTATCCACAAATGTAAAATACTTGGAACAGTGGTGAATCTTCCCACAAATAGCCTAGCAAAATGACTCCAAGAGCATGCCAACTCATCCAGGAACATCTAAAGAACATCATCTAAAGAAGTGTTCATGATGCAACAATACAGTAATAAGAAAGTGACGGCACAAATGGCATCCATGGGAGAGATCCAAGGCAAAAGCCACTCCTGACCAAAAGGAACTGTGAGAGAAAGGCTTGTCTCACATTTGCCAAAAAACATCTTGATCATCTTAATTTTGGGCAAATATACTGTGGAAGTTACATTTTGTGTAAAACCAACACAGCATTTCATAAAAGAACATCATACCAACAGTCAAACATGGAGGTGGTAGTGTGATGGTCTGGACTGCTTTGCATCTTCAGGACCGGGATGTCTTGCTGCTCTACCAGAAAACGAGAATGTTCTGCCATTAGTTCATAATGGAACCGAAACACACACCGCTTTTTTCCCTTAATAAATGAAATCATTATTTAAAATCTGCTTTTGTTTGATGATCTGAACCATTTAAGTGTAATACTATATATGTGAAATATGGAAAAGAATTTCAAGTTAAATTTCAAAATCAGGAACGGTGCAAATACTTTTTTATATTGCACTGTATGAATCATTCAAGCAAATAAAAAAGTGAGAAACGGGTGCAGATGATGACAGATGATCAGGCTGGTGGTTAGTACAGTATACTGATGGTGCTGAGTGGCTGGAACAGATGAATGGGGAAATGAGGTTGCTGTTGAGGTTGTTACAGACACGACCAGTTTTAAAAAGGAATCTTTAGGCAGTTTGCAGCCTGCACAGTAAAAACGTGTTCCCCTTTTTAAAAAATATTAATCTATATGATTTCTTGTAATTGTAAGAAATGAGGGCCATCTCATAACCTTTGCATAATACTGTAGATATAAATTCCATATAATCTATGCTAACAAAATAAAGGCCAATCAGATATCTTTATATGACGTACTGTGCATTTCTAATTCCAATGATGAATGTCTCTTGCAAATTAAAGATAGATTTTTTAGCCATTAGTTAAGGTGAGAAGATGTTCTATATGATATCTGAGTCAACATTTTCTTGGTTGCAGTTGAACCCAATCATCTTTGTTTGTTAATTGTCAATATTCTTGCAATAAACTTGCAATTTACTTTGCAACCTTCCAGAACAATTACATTTGTATGTAATTTTATGCAAATGCAATGAAAAAAACATTAATGGTGATAATAAGCACAAACCAGGGCAACTGTGAGCAGAAGGTCAGGCTAATGTACAAACTGATTATGAAAGAACAGGCAAGGACAAAATCTAAAAATAGAAAAAGGAGTCAAAGAAGCAGAATAACAATGAGCAGGAAGCAGGTTTGTTAAACCTGAGCATCTGAGCAAAGGTCATTGTAATAGACAGGTGTGTCTAATTAGACATCCATGAAGCAAAAGCTTGCAGGTAGACAGTTTTGTTGGAAGTTCCAAGCTGTGTCTCAATTTGGGGGCTGCATCCTTTGAAGGCTGCATTTGAAAACCAATTACATCACAGTGTCACGACTAAGGCCGTCCCATTTGAAAGGCTCTTTCAAATTCGCCTGACAAACGTGGCCTTCTTTCCCCTGACAGCAAAGGATTCAAGGGGTGGATCCTTCGTGGCCCAAGCTACTCCAAGATTCTTTCCGAATTCTTGAAAGCTGACAATAGCAGACACAGGACCAAAATGAGTATGCTGTATAATCAATGTACAAACAAACAAGCAAAGAAAAACAAACAAACAAAAAATTGTTGAAAATTATGGAAATATAAGAAAATATGTATGAATCAAATTGATGAGAAAGTCCCTGATGAGCAAGCCGAAGGCGACGGTAATGAGCAAAAACTCCCTGAGATGGCGGTAGGACGAAACCTTGAGAGGAAGCAGACTCAACAGGGAACCCATCCTCATTTGGGTGATAGCTGGGATTGCTGTGCAGTCATACTGTGTGTTACGCGGCTGGAAGTTCAGTATAATAGATGATGTGTTTAAGTTAATATGGAGTCCAGTTTGTTACTGGTTGCTCAGGTAAATTGTAGGAAAATCCAGTCCTGAACTATCCTCGTAGTCTTGATCAGCCGAGGAAAACTGGAAGCGTCCACAGTTCGATACGCATCCCAGGAGGATAGAAGCTAGAAGCAGGGCGCCAGAATGAGTCAGACAGGTCCAGAGGGCAGAGGGGGTCTGGATCACTGGAAGCTCAGGAGTGCCATGTGTAGCTCGACAAACAGGGAAACGGAGAGAGAGAGATAACAGTTAGGCATGATGAATCACACGCCAGTGGTGAAGTATCTCAGGTTCTTGTAACAGAAATTATGATTTTTGTAAAATCAAAATTTCTGGCTCCATAACTTTTCTCCCTCAGAAGTCCAAGTGCATCTGTGAAGGTTGCTAGGCGACAGGAGTGGAGCTTCAAAACAAGACGACGAAGGTGGAAGCAGCTGGGGATGAAAAATAAGAAGTCACCCATAAACCAAATCGTCTCACTTCGCTCTACAGGGTCATGCGTGGTCTACCCAGTCATGAAAAGGCCACACGCATAGGAGGAACGCATAGACTGCTTCTTTTGAAGGATGGGGCTCCAGAATTGAGACACAGCTGCAGGTTGCTGCATTAGCCACATTTGTAGTGTGCTGTGAAAAAAAAACAAGGCAGGCCATGATTCAAGCAATTATGTGAAAATATGTGATATAATAACCTTATCTTTCATACGTACATATTTACAGAAAACTTGAAAATGCCAGCCTTTCATGATGTCAGGATTTTACTTTATAGCCTCAAGAGAAAGTTTTTTTATCCTGAAAAGTATGCTGGAGGAATGCTTTATTGTTTATAGTAATCAATGAAAAAATGCTATGTTGTAAGAATATTTGCTTCTGTATAAAAATATTAATAAAATATAGACACTGGATCTATTCAAAACATGAAATGAGAGAAAACGTATAGAAATAAGATTAATAATAATCATATTTGCCTTCTTCTGATTTTAAAATAGGAAATACCACAATGATTTGACTATATTCTAGATATTTCCACTTGCTATGATGTAATGGTTTTGCAGCATGACTTGGCTTGACAGGACTTTTTTTGGACTTGAATATATATGTAAATGAAACAGGATTGTTTCGACTCCTGTGCCGTCCTTAAGCCATACGGAGCCTCAAATCCCTCTGCATACCCGTATTTACGAGACGGTTCCTTGGCTGTTGGACTGAGAGATTCACTGGCCCTATTTTTGGCAGGAAGTTGCTGCAGTTTGACATGGCATAGCAAACATTTGTTAACAAGCAATTAAACATGTGACCTGTAATCCAGTGGCAGAACAAGCCGTCTGTCTGTGTGCTGAGGATAAAGCAAGGACTGACTCGTCTTTATTCCTTTCTTCCCCTTAAAACTGAAATCCATCTCATTTTCCCCACCAAGTCTATGTATGAATCACTTATTCTTTGTCTCTATATTTATCTGTCTCCTTGTTTCTGTATCTGTTCTGTTGCTCGGCTTGAGCTCGTGACGAGATGACTTGGTCTTTCTCAGCTCAGTACATTCCAAAAGGCCGTATGTGTGAGTTCAGACTTATTCTGACGTTCAGTAAAAAAAGAGCCTTTATCAGCATATTTATCACTTTGCCTCTGGAAGTGTCTTCTGCATGACAAGACAAGTGTGTGTGTGTGTGTGTGTGTGTGTGTGTTTGTGTGTTTGTGTGTGTGTGTGTGTGTGTGTGTGTGTGTGTGTGTGTGTGTGGAAACACTAGAACATGTGGAGTAAATATGCTCTGCGGAGCAACTTATCAGATGCCCTAGTCACATGTTTATGTGAGTGTGTGTGTGAGCTCTTTTAACTTGAGGAAACATTCTTTGCGAGTTCATTTCTCCACACCTGTGGATAGCTGTTCAACTGCTCCTGCCGTCATGCCTTAAGGTAAGAGTTGAAAAGCAAGTCAGAGAGTGAGAGCTGATAAAGGCCGGGGTGTTGCTGCTAAAAGGCTCTACACCATTAGACAAAATTGGATCTTTAAGAGAGACGTCACGTTTTTTGCAGCAGTGTGATTCGATTTATAATCTGTGCTCTGCTGTTGCATTTACAGTGGGAAAGATGATGAGCTTGGTTACAATGGCCGGCTTCCTCCAGGGGTCCTGCATGTGGTGTATGTTCTTTCCATTTATTTGTCTTATGCGTGCTGGATTTCTTCAGATACACCCTGTTGTTCACTGCCGTTTTAAAAGCTGTGGCGTGTTGAGAATGTAGCTTGATTTTCAGTCAGACAGATAAACTGATAACATGTTTATTGCCTCATATTTCAATTGTCTGGATGAACATCATAATGGCATCACAGCGGATGGATATAATAGGATTTTATTTTGACTTTGGTTTTCTGCTGTCATGGAGGAAGCTGGAGACTGACTGCCACGATTTCATCTGTTGCTGCTGAGAGGGAGAGCCAGATGAGTAACAAAACCAGTTCAGCATATATACGTAGCTTACCTGGCTTCAGATCACATTTACCAGTATCGTCTTAGTAAAGGACTAGCCTTCCTGCAGTATGAATGTGTGAAAAGATGCTGAGAAAAACAAGACATAAAGCAATACATCATGGCTTTTTATCTACTGATATCTCATAATTCCTGGCAGACATCTTCACTTGTTGAATTTATAACGCTGACTCTGCTGTTTTAAGGAGGATATTTTACATCACTTACTTGTTGCTAACAAATGACGAATATGACGAATATGAATAGTGTGTGTGTTTTTTCCATTTCATTTTATAGTCGGAAAATGACATTGCCTATTATATTCCTTGCTCCAGTTTTGGGGATGAATGTCCTGCCTTAAATCTACTATACAAAGTCCCACAACACCACTGTAAGAATCGCTTTCTTTGATTTCTCGAGCGCATCTGCTATCGTCCAACCTTTCAAGCTGAGATTAAAAGAATACAGGAGGTCGAGATCTCTCCTGGGTCACTGAGTACCTGTCGGACAGACTGTAAGGTTGTGTGTCTGGGAAGCTGCCTGTCTGATTGCCTGTGGAGCCACAGTGGAGAACCACAGGGAACCATGTTCCCCCATTCCCCTTCAGGCCACAAACCCTTAGTACAGGTCAGATCTCTGCCAGCTGCAGAAATTTTCTCATGTCCCTCATGAGTACAGGGGCCGTGATGCAGGGAGAACCATCTGCTTCTCGGCCAAGACCGAGGGCATGGTGGTGGACTAGAGTAGGCAGAGGACCATAACCAGTCCAATTATCATGATGGGTCAGGACATTGAGCTATTTAACCACTACAGATACAGAAAGTTGATGTCCTTCTTGACAACCTGCTGGACTAAAGTGTGACCTCAGAGGCTGTGTAGAGAAAATGACTCAAAATGTTGAGGAACTCTTTAATGTCTCGAGCAGGATGCTAGAGACTTTCTATTAGTCTTTGATAGCAGGTCTGTTTTGCAGTAGTATGATAGGATGAAGTAGTAGCATCAGACATGGAGCTACAGAAGTATCCCTCAACACAGTGATCAAGAAGGCTGGCTCAGTCTGGGGCTCCTCACTGGGCAATTTCATTTCTTCTTCTGGAACAAGTAACATGCTCTACTCTATATATCCATTCATCTAAACTATCTATTTTGATCTATTCAAGAAGCGGATTATTATGGTCCCCAGTTTTGTTTATGTGCTGTGTCTAAAAGAAGTTTTATTCATGTGGCTTCACTGGTTTTCTCCTACTTCACACAAACATGCAAGGAGGTGAATTGGCTGCACCAAACTGCCCCTAAGTGTGAAAGCGTGTCAGAAGGGTGTCCACCCACTGAGAAGGGTGTCTTCCAGTGTTTCCTGGATAGGCCACAATGATGTTACATTACTATAATATTTCTGTTTCTTCAAGGTCACATCATGTTTCACACATCTTGCTTTACACTTCACATCACACACAAATGCTTAGACTAAAACAAAGGGGTTGTGTAATCCCTCCTTCAGCAGCTGATCAGTTGGAGTTCCTGTTTATTCTAGCTAATTAAAAGGGAGTTGCATTATTCATTCACACACACACACACACACACACACACACACACACACACACACACACTGCTCTTTCAGGTATCAACATATTTGGTTATTTACAAATTTTTAGGTTAAACTAAATCTTTGATTGTCCTTCTCTATTTATATTATTATTATTATTATTATTATTATTATTATTATAGGTCTAGGTTTCGATTCCCGTCTCCTGGTCTGTGTGCATGGAGTTTGCGTGTTCTCCGCGTGCTTGATGGCTTTCCTCTACATGCTCTGGTTTCCTCCCACAGTCCAAAGACGTGCAGGTTTGGCTAATTGGTGTTTCAAATTGCCCCCCGCGACCCTGTACTGGATAGATGATAAGTGAGTGAGTGAGTGTTAGAGTGGGATTGATTCTGTCCGTGATTGTAATTACTTTTAGTGTAGCATGATTACTCTGTTATCTGCTCGTAGTGCTCTGACAGCTCATCTTGCTTGGCCCTGGACCAATACCACCATCACAACAGATTTCATCTCAAAGGAAACCTTCACGCAGTGAAGAATATACAAAAGTAACTCCAGACCATTTCTAATTTCCTACATTTGCACTGAAAGACTTTTTTAAAAACAAATTTAGAGTGTTATTTAGAGTGTTGTTTAAAGTTAGAGTATATTTACTATAAAGTAAATATAGATCTAAAGCACTATTACCTAATAGAACTATTGTTTATTGGTACCAGTAATAAACTAATGCAGGTTTTTCAAACAAGATCTTCAATAATATGAGTTTGTTCTTATTCATTAACTTAATTCGAGGTAATGGTGCCTAAAACAGGAGCACATTATTGAGCCAAATGAAATTCACGCAAAAGGTCAAGAAAACAAAATTACATAAGCATATTAAAATTTGTCATGTAGGATTTCTTAAGCAGATAAATTACTTTTTATAATGAAGTACTGTAGTATTATAAGTGTCATATAAATTCAAATGTTTTTAAAACCCCAGAACAGAATCTCTCCTGGCAGGTGGACTGAGTAGTAAAGGTGGTTTCATCTTTTGATCTCATCTCTTATCTCCCTCCACCCTACTCTCCTTTTTCCTGTGCTGTAATTTTAGCCTTTAATATCAAAGCTTGATCGTACAGTAGCACTACTGCTGGGAAGCAGTTTCATCTTCTGTCCACTCCGACAAGACTGTCTGTCTGTCTGTTTTCAACCAGAAGAGTTAACTGCAATACACAAAGCACATAGTTGCACACAAAACCCATGGCCTTCATGACTAATGCACATGTACATGGTCTTCTCTTGTCTTACATGTCCCTCACCCTCACATATTGTTCTGTTTTCTTGCCGTCATGCTGTAAACAGGGTGAACAGACTGGGATAGAAAAGCTGTGAATTCACGGTTTCCACTTAAATGTTTTACAGCAATCTCGTCAGCAATCCAGAATGCAATTAACTATTGGAATAAACTGAATTGACGGCGCTGTTGCTGGTGAAAGACATCAGCAGAAACATCTGAAACATTTAAAGCCAAAATATATTCCTGTTTCATTATACACTGCCTGGCCAAAAAAAGTCACACACTAATATTTCATTGAACTGCATTTTGCCTTTATTATGGCTATGGTTTCAATAAGCTTAGGCATGTCACAACATTTATTTCAGTCCACAGTCGCGTTAATTTTGCATCCAGATCTTGTATTGATGGTTGGGCTGCTCTGTAAAGTCTTCTCAAAAATCTAAAAAATGATCAATGGTCATATCAAAGCATATGAAAAATTGTTCTTTAGGATTTCTTAAGCAGAGAAATCACTTTTTATTCTTAAGTAGCATTGCAAGTGTCCGATAAATTCAAATGTTTTTAAAACCCCAGGGCAAAATCTCTCCTGGCAGGTGGACCCTGAGTAGTAAAGAGCTCACCTTTTGATCTCATCTCTTATCTCCCCCCACCCTACTCTCCTTTTTCCTTTGCTGTAATTTTAGTCTTTAATATCAAAGCTTGATCGTATAGTAGTAGTAGTAGGTCTGGACTCGGTGGTGGACACTCCATGTGTGAAAATGATGTCTCATGCTCTCTGAATCATTCTTTCACAATTTATATGCCCGTACCATCAGGAAAGAAAAAAATCCAATGAGGGAAAAACCTGGTGATTTAGTATATTCAGAGAGTCAGCTGACCTCATTTTTCGTTCCTATAGTATAATGTTGCTGAACCAAAACCTGATTGATAGAAGCAACCCTGGATCATAACACGGCCTCCACAGGCTTGTTTGGTCGGCACTAGGGATGATGGGTGCATCACGTCATCCCCCTCTCTTATTACCCTGATGGGCCCATAACTCTGGAACAGAGTCAATCTGGACTCATCAGACCACAGACGTTTTTTCAGTGCTCCACAGTCTAGTCTTTATGCTTCCAAGCAAATTAAAGCCTGTTTTCCACAGTTTGCCTCACTGATAAGTGGATACGGCTACATAGCAGTTTAGTCCCAATTTTTTTTAGCTGTTTTTGTTGTTGTTGTGAATGTGGAACTTCAGTACATTTACTATAAATATTCTCACTTTCATGATTAAACATACTGTAGATTAAAAAAAAATAAATTAATAAATTTTATTTCACTTAAGCCTTTAAGCGATCTCATTTAGGATCATTAAGGACGTTATTCTGAACACAATTTACCTCGAACATGATGGCTCACCGCTATACTGCATTTTACAGTTCTTGATCCAATCTCATTAGTTGTTTTCTTTGCTTGACGCAGGCCAATAATTAGACCAGTCTGAAACAGAGTAACTTCTTTGCCACAACCACAGGATATGTCTTCTGACATGGTTGTTTAAAAAATGAGAAGCTACTCACTGCATCAGTTAGGGTTTAATAACTTGCTGCCAGCTGAATCATATTAATCACTGCAGTAATTATCCAATGGAAGGCTCTTAATTATTTCCTTAGTTAAATCCAGGTGGTGATTTATTTATTTTTTTGGCCGGGCATAAAACAGTAACATATAAAACTAGCTAGAACAGTAAAATGAAAAAAAAATAAAAAATTTGTTTGTGGTAGTTTATTAATCTCTTATCATTTTAGAGAAAGGGTTTTCAGGAGAGAGGAGGCTTTTTCCAAACTACTCTTCTATGAAAGAAGCGTAGGTGTAGGTGTAAGGTGCTAGACTGCTGATCAGATGGTCCCCAGTTTGAATTGTAAACAAGCCTTCTCATTGTAGAATTGTGAATTTCAAATCATTTGGAGAGGGATTTATAACCCTTACCATAGTGATGAGTAGCAACACTGTGGGAAATTGCTTCTCTGACAGGTGCTCCTCTGAGCTAATCTCTCATGTCTTTTCTCCTTAGCGTGATGTAGAATCGCACCCGAGTGCCCCAGAGCACCAAACATTTATCAAGTTATTTATATTTCTTGTTGATTTAAATAATCTTATGCTGTGCATGATTTTGGAAGTATTAAGGGTATACTTACTTTTTCTCCTCTTGATTATGGAGGTTGCTTTATGTTTAATTAAATAAATTCTTCCATACTGAAGTAGAGATTGTTTGTAGAAGTTTGTGAGGAGCACACAATTGTTATTTAGGCCCTGAAGAGATTATTTAAGAAGCTTAACCTTAAGGCATATTTTTCTTTATGGCTGTAAATCTAATAGTTTTCTTTCCATTTTAGGATAAAATAATGTTCAGCTTAGTCATTGTGTGTAATTAAATAAAATACAAACAGGAAGATGGTGTGTAAACTTGGTCTTTAGATACATTTCAATTTTAAACTTGAGTTCTTCTGCTTCTTCTGCTTTGGCATGTAAGGATTAAATCTCAGCGAGGTGTCACTGGCAAGCTGTAAGCGTGATTAATTTGATATGTATTATGCTGATTAATAAGCGGTTGTGTGAGTCACTTGGGAGTAGAGTGAAACTCTACAGACACTAACAGGTACTAGAACTATAATTTATAAATAATAATAAATAAACCCTATAATGAATGTTGAAATATCTTTGTCATATTTTATACGACTGAACAGACTTATCGAGCTACTAAAGCTGAGGTTTGCTGGCACGCTGCGTATGTTATTATGCAATATTTAAACATTTGTAAATACACACGGGTATGGATGCTTTTAGTAAATGTCCCACCAAAAGCTCTTTTTTCGCCAAGAAACCGTAGGACACACACACACACACACACACACACACACACACACACACACACACTCTCACACAATATTCCCTCATTGTTTTCAGACTTACACTTTGGCCTCCAGCATTCATTTGTTTCCTGCCTTCCCTGACATACTGTAGTTCCTATAAAATAGTGCTTATTGATGCACACATTAGGACATAAATCTAAATAGCAAAAATCTTTTAACTGACTCTGTCTTAGATGAGGCGGTGGAGCAGAGGGAGACGACGCTGAAAGACGATCGGAGGGAGAGCCGTGTTCCCGAGCAGTTCGCCGGCCTGCTGCACGGTTCATCGCCAGCTTGCGAGTTCCCAGATAATCCCTACCAGCTCTACAACAAAGTACGCAAGGATCCTCCTCCACAAAGGCACAGCAACCTGCTGCTCCCACCTAATCACGCCATCCCATTACCTTCTTCAAAACTCCAAAAAGAACCTAAACCTCAGGTTGTGTACCGTACCATCTTCCACACCAAGGTCAACCAGAGTCCATCTGTGCAGGGAAAGAACGGAGCAAACAGGAGTGGAGAAGGTGGGAATAACAGTGCAGGGGGCTACGAGGAGAGAGCGTGCACGCTTGGAAGGATGCGGTCCGGAATGTCGAAGAACGTGCCAGACCTCCAGCTTTCCAGAAGCCTTTCCAAGTCTGACTCCAACCTGGTGGTGGCATCACCCATCGAGGAGGAAAAACGGAACTCTCGAGGTCAAACCAGCCCCACCAGACTGGAGCGCACCCCCTCCTTCACAGCTGAATGGGAGGAGGTAACATTCCTACATTTCTATTGTTTGACCTGATTGTTGGATGCCTGGCATGGCAAAACTATAAATTATATTTTGTCAAGACTTGGAAGGTTTTCCATGCATGTGGATTCACTTCACCACTCAACCTCATGAATCTTTCTGTCCCAAAAATAATAGTCAATTAACTTCACATTTTACAATCTCTTAACTGAAGCATTTCAGTAGGCAGTTATTCACTAATCAATCACTAAAAAAAATTCATTTTAATGACGTTATTAAATAATATGAAGACAATCAAATACAGTGAGATTAAATTAATTGAACACTGCGTCATAATTTGGAATTAAAAACCTGTTTAGAAAAAAAAATTTTTTTTGAGGTTTTGAGTCCTGTGCATATTTATCTAGAACAGGCAGGAAAATCAATACAGTGGTAGATATTAATGGCCGGATATGCCCTGGCTAACATCCAAAACATATCCATCATCCTGAAATGAATCACTGAGGTGTGAGTAAGAATACTCTCTGAATAATATTAACAGAAAAAATATGTAATTGGTCATCGTCACATATCTTGTATTAATTGAAGAAGCCAGCCATTTTATGTCTGAATTTGGAATATAAAAAGGATGGAATCACGTTGATCAGTTGGAAGTGCTTGCTCGTTTTGCCCCTTTTTTTATTCAATACCAAACCCATTTCTATTTTAATAATAAAATCGTGAGCAGTTCTATTGCTTCATTCATTTTCTATATCATTTATTCTGTCATTTGGTGGATTAGGCTTTAGCCTATGCCAGGGAACATAGGGCACAGGGCAGGGTCCACCTTGGATGGGACACCGGCCCAGTAAGCTGTAGGAGGAAACTGACAAAGCATGCTGTCTCCTTAGAGTAGTATAGTAGTACAGTATCGGTATTTTGAAATTTGAAAGAAGTCACAAATGAAAAAAATATACAGCTAGCTGAAGTATCTGTCATTGACAAGAAAAGAGTTTGTAGAAATGGTTAAATGAATAAAAGCTAAAAAATTAGCTTATCAGTTTTAATGTAATCAATGATATTATTATTTCAGGTTGAAGCCCCGTACATGTATGCCTGTCTTTTCGTATGGCAGAACCCTCTGTATACCTTATTAATACAAAGAAGTAACATTGCGTAAGGTTGAGTATCTTACTCCTTGTTTACGATAAGTTGTACTCCTTTGGTCGCCTGTGTGATAATTAGAGAGTGTATGATGAGACATCGAAAAAGTAGATCAGAAAAGGATCAAGGTTTGTCTTAAAACAACTCCATCAGGTTAAAAGTAACTTATGCAAACTTAAGCGCTGTTATTTCAGCAGTGAAAATATTAGCTAATCCCTGTAAAAATGTTCGGTTTAGCTTTTATAGTTAATATCTCTTGGTGCACGTGTTTGTTTACATGGAGCAAGCTTATTCATAGCTTATTTTAAAGTGTTGAACATCATTTTCATTCAACATTTTGATTTCACTAATGGTGAAGGTTCAACGTCAGGCAGATATCCAAGTATGGCAAAAGTTTAATCAAATTCTGTCACTTCACTTGTACTCAACATTTTTATTTTACTTTTGGTGAAAGTTTAACTTCAGGCAGATACCAAAGTTCTGCCAAGATTCATTAAATTCAGACATGTAGACATACTGCACAGACATAGACCTGCAGATAATAAAAAACATAGACTGGTTTCTGGTCCTCCAATGTATGAAACGTAAATCATTGAAAGAGTGAATTCTGACCAATGTATAGACTACCCCTTTCTGTTGTTTATATACTGTAGATTAAAAGACAAAATACACTTCTAATTCATATCAGAGATAAATTTTGTTTGGTCACAGGCACAAAGAGTAGCAGTATGGCAGCACTGGGACACATGACCTGTAACTTTTAACCACTTGAGCCACCCTGACTTGCTTGCAGTATGGCACTGAAATTTTTTGTTCATTCAATGCAGTGGAAGATGTGGAAGATCAGATTAGGTATGATCAAATCCCAGCACTTAATCAGGATTGTGGTGGGTTGTTATTTGGAGGACTGTTTCTTTATTCAGTACTGGCACTGATGGGTGTCTGTGACTGATGCATTTTTGCCAGCTCTACACACATACCACCACGTCAGTGTAACAGGTGCGCTGCGAAACATTCATCACACAAATCATATCTGACCATAAGTGGTCTTTTTATTGACAGGAAAAGATGTTGTTGGAGCATGGGGGCTATACTCAGTAAATTCACAGCTCCAGGGTTTGGGATTGCTGTCTGCTCTCTGTGTTTCTGCAAGGGTGCTTTGGTCTCATCCTAAAACATGCTGGGTGGTAAACTGGTTGTGCTAAATTACTCCTAGGTGTCAATGATTGTGTGAATGTGTGTGTATGTGTATGTGTGCATGGTGTAGTACCGATCTGCACAAATGAATTACTCTCTAATAAGGACAAGCTCATCAACAAGAGTCAGGGCTCCATGTATTCAAACACAGTGCAATGGGGGAATTACATTTTTGCTGAAACGTCCCTTTCCTCATGCATCTTTTAGGTGATAATTACATATTCCTCCTGTCTGGTCCAGGGAGAAAAGGGAAGTCTTTCCTCAGTCCATCTTTCTCACCTTTAATTATGGAGATTGGAGTGGGAGGAGGGTGTATTAGAGGCGGGATACTGGGAATAAAAGAATGAGAGAAGACGGGGTAGGATTGTGTTAGGAAGGAGAGATGAATATAGTGCACAGCACAAAATAAACCTGTTGTGTTATGTAAAGACAGCCTACTCTTTCTCTCCCTGTAGATTGATAAGATCATGAGTTCCATTGGTGCTGGGATCGGGACCGAGCTCGAGGAGAATGATGAAGACCACACAGGTGTGTGTATGTGTGTGTATGTGTGTGTGAGCATGATATCAGACACAATGTGTCTCTGTGTAGTGGTTGTGATGGTGTGTGTCTCCGCAGTGTTGTGGATGTAGCTTTCTCTTCAGCTCTGCCACAGTAGGGAGGGTTTTTTTGCGATGTAACTATGGTTACTGCGAGCTCCTCTTCACTGCCACAGACACAGTGCAGATGCCGAGATAGAGACAGGAAGTTTATGGGCTGTTAGGAGAGAAGTTTATCTCAGGACAGCCTTGAGTCAGGAACATCTCACACTCTCTTCTCTTCTCTTCTCCTATTATTTTCCTTTTCCTCTTTTCTTATATTCTCTTTCTTTATTCCCTTATCTTCTCTTCTTTTATCCTCTTCATTTCTCTTTCTTCTCTTTTCTTCTATTATCTTCCTTTATCCACTTCTCTTCTCTGCTCTTCTCTTTGCCCTCATCTTCTCTTCACCTCATCCTCTTCTTACACTTTTCACTCTTAAAAATAGCTATTAATGCTGGCATTATACTATATGCTTACCAACACCTCCCTGTGTGTGTGGAGGTGTCTGTGTGTATGTATACAGTATGTGTAAAGGGGTTGGTGGGTGTGCTTGTGTGTGTGTGTGCTTGTGTGTGTGTGTGTGTGTGTGTGTGTGTGTGTGTGTGTGTGTGTGTGTGTGTGTGTGTGTGTGTGTGTGTGTGTGTGTGTGTGTGTGTGTGTGTGTGTGTGTGTGTGTGTGTGAGAGAAAGAGAGAGACAGTGTGTGGGAGGAAGTCGCAGCAGCTTTTCAGTGAGACAAAGAGGCCGTGGCTGATCTGATGGCTATTATCAACAATGTGAGGTACAGCTACTGAGCACAGAGCAAGCTTAGAGAGAAGCGGAAGGGAGGGAGAGAAGAAGAGAGCGAAAGAGGGGAGAGACGGAGAGAGATAGAGCGGGGGAGCACAGAGGAGCAGGCTGCAGAAGCATACAGATGAGTGTGGGTGTAGTTGATAAAGAGCATTCTACCAGGCAAGCTGCGCTCTCTCTCTCTCTCTCTATCTCTCTTTCGCTCTCTCTCGCTCTCTCTCTCTCTCTTTCTCTCTCTCTCTCTCTCTCTCTCACACACACACCAACACACACACACACACACACACACAGCACAGACAGTGAGAAGGAGCAACAGCTGAACAGAAGCAGAGCTCAGAGCGCCGCAGTGCTCTCCGCGTGGATGGGATTTCCATCCTTCAGCATGCCTCGTTTTATCTCTGGACCCTGACCCTCACTTCTTCACAGAGGACATCTCTTCTCTTCCTTTCCCTCTGCCCTTCCATCCCTCTGTCTTTCCTTTCCTTGTTTTCTTCCTTCTCCCTTTTTTCTCTTTTCTCCCACCACAGTCTCCTCTTTTTTCCAACCCCATCTTTCTATTCTGTCTATCACTGTCTTAGTTTCCTTTCCCCTTTCTGCTTTTCCTCTAGATTTATTTTTTTCCCATTCTGTTCACATCTTTGCTCTCATTTCTCCCTATTTTTGTTTCTGTACCTCCCTGTTTATCCTGTTTCTTCTCCATCACTCTACTGTTTTCTTTTTTGGTATTATTTCGACTCGCTGCTGCATTTTCTTTGCATCTGTCTTTTTCTCTTCCTGGTATTTATCTCCATACTTCCTCTATTATCCACCCCCTTTCTTTCTCTCTCTCACCACTTGTTTTCGGGAGCATGGCGGGATCATTTGACAGCCACTTTGCGCGGAACATGATGTGGCAGTGCCAGCTGTCGCAGCCGGACTGCCGTTGCTACCGCGTGGATGGCTACTCACTGCTCAAACGACTCCCTCTGCACCCACTCATAGGGCCGCGCTGCCCTGTGCAGTCCGTGGGTCAGTGGCTCGACAACATCGGCCTCGTCCAGTACGAGAACCACTTGCTGGCGAACGGCTTCGACAATGTGCAGTTCATGGTGAGTGCCAAGTGTAAAGTCATTATCATACCCTGTCACTGTCGATGTCACTTATTTAATGAGTGTTTTTATGATACTTGTTTGGTCTGTGCAACCTTTATTTGGTCTGCTTTGTTTTTTATACCTTCACATGTTTCATGTGACTCTAGACAATGTATGTGTATTATTTAGTCTCGCAGTACATAAATATCTTTTGACCATTTCAGATTTTAGTCAGAACACGTCACTCGTCTAGAGAAACTCCAAATCTGACATGAACTCTATGATCTGAAGATGATTCTCCATCCACATATCACACTCCGCATCCTCATATTCCCTCCTTCCCATTCAAAATATCTGGCTTCCTAACTTTACACATGTTCAAGCGAGTTTGCTAAATTTTCTCCAAAATCCAAAACAACATGCTGCTCCGGATTTGCTTGCTACTTCTTAAGAATGTAACACATTGTGAGTGTTAAGATGATCCTGCCTGCATTTGTGGATAAAACCCATAACTGCAGTGCTGACTGAATCAGAAAATTATGCAACTTATAGCACACTGGAAAGGAAGCAGAATTTTGATTAGCACAGACCTTCTCTCAACTTGCCTTTTGAAAAGAACTTTTCATTAGGAATAAATAAGCTGAGAGAAGAAGAAAACAAACAGATGAGACTGAAGCATGAGAGATAGAGGAGAGAAGTAGCTAGCTTTAGACAAGGTATAGCTTTAGGTTTAAACTAAACTAAATACAAAAGTTAGCTATTAGCAAGCACTGATGGAAAAACTGCAAATATTTACCGTAGAAATAGACTTCAGCTGGGTGCAAAACAGCATAAGTCTATCTAGAGATATTTTTGAAAAAGAAAACAGTGTTCATAAATACTGTACATTTATTTTTACTACATACTTTGGAATCAATCTTCTTTCCAAGCTAAGTGAAGACAGTTGTGGTTATAGGCAGTTAGGAAGCAGACTCGGTCAAAAGAGCTTAAAACCCCCATTTTATGTAAGCTAATTCGGTATTTAGCATATCAGGGACTAACTATAAATGTAAACAGATTTAGCCTGCTAGCCAACATACCTAATACATGTTTAACAAATCTACAGTACATAGCTTGTCTAAAATCTACATGAAGATGCTAACTACTTAATGCTAGTTGCTTATAGTGGACACTTATTGTAATTACAAAACATTGTATTGAACATCCGTACAAACCGCAAAGTGATTATAAACTTTATATTGTATATAACCTATATAACTTATTTTATCTTCAGTTCATCTCTAGTATAAAAGCTCAGAGTTTCTGTGACTGTACAGTAGATACTGTATGTATACACACTACCAGTCAAAAGTTTGGACACACCTTCTAATTCCATGGTCTTTCCTAATTTTTATTTCTTTCTAACAATGCTAAAGGAATTCAAAATATGCAATAATCTCCTTTAAACGGTTGATATTAAGATTGGTCTGCTACTTATGCTCTTTAAAGGCTTCATAATGGCTCTAATCTGATAGGCTGTTAATTGGTGATTTTTGAGACTGCTAACTCTAAATAAACTTCTCCACTGCTGCAAAGGAAAGGTTTGGTCTTGCCTTCCTTGGACGGTCTTCATGAGAGCCAGTTCCATCATGGTGATTGTTGGATTTTGCAAATGCATTTGACAATACTGTTCTTTCAGGAACTATTTCAGAGCAACATGTCTCAAATATCTATTATATATAAGTTTTACAATGTAGAAAATAAATCTAATCTGGCGTCCAAACTTTTGACTGATACAGTATGTCTGGTGACTGCAGGCTAGATTAGCATCATGCAGCCATTGAGAGGTCGCCAAGCTGTGAGAAAGTTCTACAGCTACACTATTTGAACGTGTTGGTTTGGTTTACCACAAGACAAGTTACCACCTTCTGACCAATGAGAATTAAGTATTTAACAGTCCTGGGGTAAACATAAGGGTAATAATAGTACATTGGAGAGAACAAACTTGTTTCACCCACAGCATCATTAGCTTTTCAGTGAAGAAGAAGATGTACCAGTGAAATTGCCCACGTTCTGAGGGACTAAAGGTCTAGTTGATATTTGTTTGTAGCATAGAGGCTGTGTAGTACAGAGTGGGGTTTGACAGGTGTCTTAAGGTTGGTGCAAGCTGTAGAAGGGCACTCTGATGTGAACAAAATTTTTGGGGGGTTGGGTTACTCAATCTAAATCAGTTGTATGGTTTTATGGAACACAAGCAAGGTGCAGTAGCCTGATCTGTGGAGCGTCATAAGTCATTTCCATTAAAGGAAAAACCTACAAGGATTAACATGGTTAGCACCTTCTGTACATATACTGTATGTTGCATAGCACTGTATCAAACTTTCACTTTGTATGTTACTTTTTACACTACTGTAATTTATCCATGAGCATTTCTACCTCTTGATTATTTTATATTATTATATTATTTATGACAGTATATACACCAATCAGATTACATTATACCCACAAATAGGTAAAGTGAATTGCATTGATTACAGTTACTGTACAACTCTTAAGGGGTGGGAAATATTAGGCAGCAAGAGAAGAGGAAATCTCAGAGTTAATGTGTTGCAAGCAGGAAAAATGGGCAAGCATTGAATTTGACAAGCATTAGCTTGTGATGACTAGACAAATGGGTCAGGTCACCTCCACAACAGCAGGTCATATGGGATGTTCCCAGTATGCGGTGGTTAGTACCTACCAAAAGTGGGCCGGTGTTTTTGATCAAACAGATGTTAATGCTCTCACTGATAGAAAGGTGTCAGAGTGACTGTGTTGGCCTGTGCCCATCAAAGTATCTAAACTGGATGACAGAGCAAAGGAAAAAGGTGGCCTGGTCTGAAAAATCTGACTTTTACATTATGTGGATGGTGCACGTGTGTTTACCAGTCGAAGAGATGGCCAGGGTAGGAAGAAAGCAAGTTGGCAGAAGCAGTGCAATGCTTTGGGCAGTATTCTGCTGGGAGACCTTGGATTCTGCCATACATATTGACGTTATTTTGCCACATACTACATATCAAAACATTGTTAATGACAAAGTATAGCTTTTTTATGGAAATAATATTCATTAATGTTAGTGGCTTTTTCTCAGCATGATAGTGGTACGCTGACACCCAGCAAATTATGGTTAGGAATTATGAAAAAAATGACTTCAAGAGTTCAAGATGTTGACTTGGGCACCAAAATCCACAAATCTGATTTAGCACCTGTGGGATTTGCTGGAAACACAAGTCTGATCCATTGAGGGCCTATTTCACAGCACCACTTAAAGGATCTACCTCTAAGGTCTTCTGCATAAATCCAGAGATCTGTTGGACTCCATGCTCAGACAGGTCACAGCTGTTTTGATGGCACAAGGGGGACCTACGTAATAATAGGCAGGTGATTTGAATGTTATTGCTATTCAGTGTATTGTTGATGTATTGAGCATATAGATTTATTTTGTGCATAAAATTTGTTTTTCATAACAAGGTTAAAAATACTGAAATGCAATGTGGGTGTTTTAAGGCTGTATATTAATGCAGTACAAGTTATCGAGAAAACAGATAAACATTTAAAAAATATCTGCATTACCATACTGCATAACCATGAGATTTGCAAGCCTAATTGCTAAGTTTCATAAGCCCTATAATAATGTAAAATGATTTAGTGCAGAGCAGTTGGGGACAACTGACTGCAGAGTTGTACACCCAGAGTGTGTGCATTATCAGATAGTCCAGAAAAGTAAGGACAAGGGCAGTGTTTACTTAAGCAGATTTCTGTGCATAATTTCTAAACAGAAACCATCTGGCATGAAACTTGGCATGGAGGATCCATGATGAACTAAAATATACTTGGACTGTACAGTATGTAAACTGTGTGATGTATATTGCTTAACATGTTGTAAACACCAGTGTGTAAACTCTTTACTATAGTTACCATAGTTGCTATAGTTACTAATGTGGAAGAGTTTAGAGACAAGTCACAAATTACACAAACCTATATAGATAGATATATTATGTAGTGCAATGAAGTGTTTAATTGGATTTGAGGATGCTGCTTAAAAACCTGACGCTTTAGTATTTACAGTATGCACAAAACTATATGTTTTTGTTTTGTTGAATTTTTGTTTAGAGGGAAAGTATTTTTGGCTTAAAAAATGGTGGTTAATTGTATGCAGAACATTATTTAATAATTGTGTTAATGGAATACTGAGATAAACAGCGTGTGTGTGTTTGTTTTTCTCCATGATGATAATGAATAATTTTTATGGTGTTTGGTGACATATTTCAATCACCCTTTCCCAGACCTGCATTTATTCCTTTGGTTGCCTAGGCAACTGCTGTGTGTTTGAGACGATCATGCAGTGAGAGCCACACAGGAGAAATCAGCTTCAGTTTGCTTAGTTTAGCTTCTAGCCTTTGAGCATGCAACTGTGCAACTGTTTTTTTTTCTTTATTAATATGCACACATATTAATGTTTGTGTGTGTATGGGTGATACTCATTTGCTTATTAAAGCACATATAGTGTTATATGTGTGTGTGTGGAATACCAGTCCCACATTTCTCTCTCTCTCTCCCTCTCTCTCTCAGGTTCTCAGTTTCTCTCTTATGCATCTGCACTCATAAATAAAGGTACACTATAAAACAAATACTTTTATGGTAACAGTTAGCATGTTGGTTTATAATGATAAAACAATAATTAAAATTAATTTCTTAAGTTACGAACAATGATTTCACATAACAACTCCCCTAAAATATTAGGTAAAGTGGCACCAGACATTTTTTAAGCAAAGTGGAATTCACGTGGAACAATCATGTTTTTTGTACACTTGAATAGCACAGTTCTAAACAAAAAAAATACTTTTATTTGTTTGGATTTAAAAACAATCCCCCCAAATTTATGTCTGCATTTTTATCTGTATTATTTCATGTATGCAAAACAAATCTTCAGCCTATTAATGTTTTTTTTTATTATTAAAGCATTTAAAGTAAAATGTCACGTAATCTTAATTTAAATAATTTTATATAACATAAACCAAACAAGCATATAAAATTTTTGCTTGGGGAGCACAAAGAGTGGACCAAGGAGAAACTATTCTAACTGTAAACCTTGGTCTTAAATTCAACAGAAATCTGTAACACTGAGAATTAAATCTCTTTCACATACACATGCAAATCACAGTAAATATACTGTAAACTACTGGTCAAAGGTATGGACACAACTTCTCCTTCAGTGGGCTTTTGCTTTTTTTTTTATTAAAAAAAAAATAATAAAATACAGTATGCTGTATGCTTTAGATTTTCCAAAGTAGCTACATTCAGCTTTGATTTGGTAATTTGGCAGACTCAGGGCATTCTCTCATCACATTCATGAGGTAGTCACCATTTTAATTCCCAGCTGTTCCTTGTCAGGTGTTAATTTGTGACATTTCTTGCCTTCTTAGTGTGCTTCAGACCATCAGAGGGTGAATAAGTAATGCCACGACAATTCAGTTAAATTTCATTCAATTTTATTTTTTACAGTGTCAACAGAAATTTTCCAGATAAGATATGCTTTCCATATTTCAGAGTTTCAAAAAAACAGGTGTTTGTAGTTTTTTGTTAATTTATTTTATTTTAGAAAATAAAGACTGAAATGTCTCATTTACATAATTATTTAGACAAAAATTTAGATCCTAAAATTCCCTTGTGGAGATTGCAGAAGGACAGCCATCACTGCAGCACGCCACCAATCAGGCCTATATGGTACAGACAGAAGCCATTCTTCACTAAAAGGCGCATGACAGATAGCTGGGAGTTTGCCACAAATCACCTGAAGGACTCTCAGACCATGAGAAACAAAATCTTCTAATAACACAAAGGTTGAACTATTTGAAATCAGGAACTCAGACACAGCACATCACATTATTAAAACCATCCCTACAGTCAAGACAGTCATGCTGTGAGGATGTTTGACTGGGACTAGGAGATTAGTCAGTATAGAGGGAAAATTGATGCAGATAAACATAAAGAGCTATCCTGAGTGAAAACATTCTTCAGAGTGCTCAGGGTCTCAGCCTGAGGAAGAAGGTTTACAGTTCAATATGACTACAGTATGACCCAAAGCATAGTATGAAACCCAACAAAATGTGAAAAAAATGATTTTTGAAATGTCTGAAAACTTTTTGTCAGCACTGTATAGCACTCTTAACAACAGTCATTGTCACAAAACAGGTTTACAGAAAAAAATATATGGACATGTGAGGAAATATGTATAACAAAAGTGACAATAAGAAGGAATCTTGAGAGAAGACAGACTCAACAGTGAACCCATCCTCATTTGGGTGATATTAGATAGCAGGGATAGATCATGCTGTGTGTTGGGAGTCCGTAAGTTTTCCCAAGAGAAATGTTGTTGTGTTTGTGAGTGGGAAATTCAGTTCTGAACTATTGAGGGACTGCAGTCACAGGGTATCAGAGAAGAACTACCTGCATGAGCCTAGTCTAAGACCATCTTCATGGTCAAGTGGAACCAGGCACCACATGTATCCCAAGCAGACCATACGGGGCTGACCTCAGCAGAGAGCCAGAGGCCTCCAAGTGGGGCACCGGAATGTGTCAGACAGGTCTGGAGGGAAGAGGCGGTTGGCAACTCATGAGTTCCATGTGAAGCTCAACAGAGAAAGGAAACATACTGTAGACATGAGGGCTCCCAAGGAAGTAAGCAACCAGTCAACAAAGCTGAGTGATTAATGAGCGTGGGGGAAGACAGCAGTCAAACATACCAGTTCACCACAATACTTTGTGTGGATGAGTTCCCCAGATCTGTACTTTTACCTAATACAAATCTATTCACAAAACGCTTGGTTAAATAAAAAAAAAACTACAGTATTCAGCCTGGACTCAGACATTAAGACTGTGTCTGAGTCCAGAACATTAATTGGAAAGTTATTCCATAACTTGGGGCTTAAAAAAAAAAAAAACTCTGCCCCTGCTGTAGTTAACATTATACAAGGTGCTGACATGCAGCTGCACCCTTTGATCATAGTAGGAGTAGCAGCGCTTATAGGTCAATAGTATTATTTTGAAATGAAAATTTCTCTGGGAACTAATGGGGGTGATGTGCTCAAACATTATGGTTCTAGTAAGGACTCTGGCAGGTACATTCTGGACTAACTGGAGCTTGTTTATGTGCTTACAGTAGCTGAACTTTAGACAGTAGGGCCTTAAAATAATCAAACTTGGAGCAGACAAATTCAAATAGTTTTTCTACATCATGTAGAGTGACATTATATTCCATTCAATATTTCTGAAATGGAACAAGGTTATCCTAGCAATATTATCTACATAAGCTTTGAATGAAAGACTGGAATCAAAGACAGGGTTCTTTTTCTGCTGACAAGGTGTTTTACTGCTGCACATGATGAAACAGAAAGCCCATCCAGAGTTACTGTATGACTGCGGTGTAACTGCATGTGGTCCCAGTACCAGTACTTTTGTCTTGTCAGAATTAAGCAGAATGAAGTTAATTAGCATCCAGTGTCTTTCACATCTGGCTTTGCTGAGACATAGACTGTGTGCCATCAGCACAAGAGTGGAAATTAAAACCATACTAATAAATTAGGTTGCCCAAAGGAATCAGGTAGAGACGAAATACAGTAGCAGTGGGCCTTAAAACCGAACCCTGTGAAACACCAAACTTCAAACATACAGTATAGCGTAAATCGTTTACATCTACTGTACATTTTATATTATGACAAGGGACTAAACATAAAGTAAATGTGTTTGATCGACTTGTGGAAAATTTAGAAGCCAAGATAAAGGACGTTTACCGTCTGTTATAGCCATTGCAGTTACTCCAGCAGTCATGAGCTTCTATGATGTTATCAACTACATTGCAAATTGAACTTTTTGTGTGTTTGTGTACAACAAAAACTCAACACTAATGTATTGTTCCAATTTTCTGCAAAAGACGTACTACAAAAACATCATCAACAGCAGTTGAGCATGAGTTTCATATTTGCTTGACCACAAACATAACTGCAGGCTGATTTGTCCATTGTGAAACAGCAGTGGGAGGAGGAGTAATAGCTTTTCGCAAAATTGTACAAAAATCACAATGATCCAACCATAACCGTCTAGACATAATATTTTGGAATTTGCACTTTTTAACACTCTTGTTACTCAAAGTAAACATGCACAGAATATTCTCTTTTGCATCTCTTAAGAATGGATTTATCTCATTGTGCAGTAACTATGGCCAACAGTATGTGCACCCTGACACCCATACTGTACATGTTTGTTGAGCATCCCATTCCAGGTTTAGCCTCAGGGTTGATTATATTTTCTTTTCTAAGTCTTGTGTAAGTGTGAATGCGTCCACACTGATCAACAGTGCAGTTTTTGTTAATTTCTTTTTTTGGCAGATTTTACGTTGAATTCATCTAAACCATCTTTAAAGTTCTTGTTACAGTATGTACCAGTCGCTCCACTAAATGTATAGTTTTTTTATTGCTTTAACTACTAAGTCATCTGTCTTTTATTATCTTATCCATAATACAGCAATTGTTCTTTTATATTTGCAGTTAATGTATATTTACAATCATCTGATAATTTCTGCACTATAGAAACAAAACTCTACTAGGTGCCTTGTCTTTTTTTCTCTTTCTGTTTATTAAGATTTTATAGCTATTTACATATAGTAACATCCAGTGGAGCTGATTTGAGGACCATACAAGGAGATACACACAATGTAGTAGAGAGAAAATGTATGATGTGAGGTCTAGAGAGGTTAATTGAAGTAAAACGCACTCCAAACCTACTCGAGCATTGTGTCAGTGACAAGTCAGTGATTTCATATCTGATAACTGTAATGAAACTGAAACGCACAACAAAAAAACTAAAATTGAAACTCAACAAGAATAATAAAAGTCAAACTACAATTTTCATTTCTTTTGCATAACATGAGGCAAAATACCTGACAAAATTAAAACAATAAATAGATACACAAAAATAAAAATTTTTCAGTGTGTGGTTTCTGGGTTCAGCATGAACGTGACATTGAAGCCACAATGAAAAGGGAAACTCACTAAATGATCACTAGAGGCAACAATGTAACATTTGCTTTTAATTTGCGATTTTATCCTTTCATTTTCAAGGACACCCAATATGTTAAAGAGTTACTGGCGAGGCTGAGACAAGGTCATGACTAATCAGATTTCTACTATTAATGTTAAGCTAAATAAATTCAAACAATACAGAGCAAAGGAGTGTAGCTGGTAGCAGTAGCATGCAGGAAATGGCCAAGTCCTCGAGAATATGGAAATCCAAAAGGGTCACATGCACAACTAAACATTGTTTAATGTGAAATCAAGACAGTTTATGAGATATGTATATATTCACTGATTAGTTTATTAATATATGCATTATTTAAATTTATACATTGCATTACTTCATACTGGGTGGATTGTTAATTAAATACAATCAAATAAAACACTTTCCAAACATAATGCTGACAATTTGTCTTCAATATTTAGTTTATTGTGGGTGGCTTTAGTTATAAAATGTGTGATAGTTCATAGATTCAGTTCAGTACAATATTGAACTACAATACAATACTCTCCCAGCGTGATAAAGCACGAAGTGGTGGCCATTTTACTGTCAAACTGCTAAATACTGCTGAGGTTGATACAGAACATTAACAAAGGAAGTATATCAAGGATGGCTTCTTGAAAGCTGTGAGAGATTTATTTATCTGAAGGCATGATGCTTTTAATTTTGGCACTCAATTGCAGTTCATCAGGAGTGAAATGTTTTCCTGTTAGGATTTCAATATTAATTATATCCATGAACTACAGATTAGATTAACAAATTGAGATGACAATTGATGATTTGATGTTATTTTAAAAAAATTGACACTGTTCTCACTTACATGAAAGATTCAATTAGTGTAATAAAATTTTGTGTTTCCTTCTGCCACAATTTAAAATGTTAAGTGGGGTATGGAAATCAGTTAAGTTTGCATTTGTTTTTTTTTTGTTTGTTTTTTTTTTGTCACAAAATAACTCATGATCATATATTTGTCTGTTTCTAGGTGTCACTAATCCCTTTTATAATTTTTTATTTTATGCTTTTTATTAAAACTGTAAACCTGCACTTGAGTCCACCTGTCCACTTCATGCTGATTGTTATTTCTGAACAATAATCAACGCTTGGAGTAATTGAGAGTCCTACATGAATACACACACACACACACACACACACACACACACACACACACACACACACACACACACACACACACACACACAAACAAACACTGCCTTACCAGGAGCTCATTATTATGTAAGACTACACTATCTGCTAACTCCAGATGAATGGGGTATCAGAAAAGAAGCTTAAAAAAGACTCTTACTGGTTCTGTGAGCTCTCTCTCTCTCTCTCTCGCACTCTCTCTTTCTCTCTCTCGCACTCTCTCCCTCTCTCTCTCACACTCTCTCTCGCACTCTTTCTTTCTCTCTCTTTCTCTCTCTCACTCTCTCTCTCTCACTCTCTTTCTCTCTCGCACTCTTTCTCTCTCTCTCACTCTCTTTCTCTCTCTCTCACTCTCTCTCTCGCTCTCTTTCTCTCTCTCTCACTCTCTCTCTCTCGCTCTCTTTCTCTCTCGCTCTCTTTCTCTCTCTCTCTCACTCTCTTTCTCTCTCTGCCTCTTATTGGATGTAATTTAGTGTAAATATCTAATAGATCAAATCCCTCAGAAATACTTTTAAATGTGCTGGGTATTGTGCTGCTGCTTTGCCGCAGTGTTTGCTATTCTCAGCTGCACCTGAGTAGCGTCTCTCTCTGTATCTACATGCAGCCTGTTAAACATGTGGGTTAATAAAGAGCGATGGATGAAGTGTCTTTATCCTCAGAGCAAACGGATATTTGTACAGAATCAAGTCGCTGTTCAGCAGCACAGAGGCTTTAATTTCCTGCTTTTCCCACTAAGATCGAAATCAGTCCTCCTTATGTCTAAGTGAAAACTTCACAAATCTCCAAGAAAATGAGAATGTCCACTCTCTGTGTGTACTGTACAGTATGTCCACAGAATGACCACTTATTTTCTACTTACTGTGCACATACTGTATACTGTAAATGTCCACTCACTGTGTGTATGTCCATTCACTGTATGTCTACTTACAGTCCACTTCCTATATAAATGTTTGCTTATCTTACAGTTCACTCATTTAGCATGTCCACTAACTGTGCATTTACTACATAAATGTCCACTGTCAGCTCATTGTCCATTCACTGTGTGTCCACTCACTGTTCATTTACTATATGCATTTCCACGTACTGAGTGCATGTCAATTTCCTGCATGAATGTCTATGCACTGCCTAATTACTGTATGTTTTTCAACTCATTGTATGAATTTCTACGTACTGTATGTATGTTCACTCACTGTCCGCTTACGCTATGAAGTAAGACTGTATGTATGTGGACTTACTGTATCAATGTCTACTCACTGTCCACTCACTGTATGTTCCTCTACTCATTGTACAGTATAAATGTCCACCACATGTTCATTTGCTGTCCACTTACTCTATGAATGCTATTCACATTCTGTCCACTCACTGTATGCATGTCCACTCATTTTATGAATGTGTAAACACTGTATGCACGTCTACTCTCTGTCCACTCACTGTTATATGTTCACTCACTTTATGAATGTTCTCTTTCTGGATGTATTTCCACTTACTGTTTATTTACTGTATGTAGATCCACTTAAATTTCTCTGGGTGTTTTTCCTCGCCACTGTTGCCTTGTTCATTATGGACTAATGAGTAAAGCTACAAAGTATTACATTTTGTAAATTTGAATCTCTAATCATAAATTAAAATTTCTATGAAGCTGCTTTGTGAAATTGTTCATTGTTAAAAGTCCTCTACAAATAAACTGAACTGAGCTGAACTGAATTACAGTCCACTCATTCTATGAATTTCTACCTAGAGTACTGTATGAATGTGCACTCACTATATACTGTATGACTTTCTACTCACATTCAACCCAATATCTTATTAGCCAAAACATTTTGCATTATGTTATATAATGGCTTGATATTAAACCTTATGGTTTTGCATATGTAATGTAAAAGAGTCTACGAGTTTGATTTGTGCAATTTGATTCCGGAATTATCTGACCACTGAGACTGCATATTTTTATCTGCTAGGAGAGGGTCTGATTGTCTTGTTCTGATAATGCTATTTTCATCAGGTCTATTTTTGAATAGAACACGCTTGCATGTGGTGGATCATGGTACTTATTGCCATGGTTACTCGACAGCCTGCTTGTCCAGGCTAACTAATGTACTGCGGGTGAATAAAAGTGAGTGGTATACACTGCTGTTGTTATTCTAGTCTTTATGCGAGGCTGTAGGAACTGTTATTATCACTGTCAGATCTACTGTGAATGGCCTATTTGATGCAAGCGTACCAGATCCCACAGAGTACATATACTGTACTGTACGTATAGCACAGGTGTAACACTTTACAAGCACACGAGCAGATCCTAAACATAGTATGGAATGTGTACTGTATCCGGAGGCTGACTTTATCACTCAAGTACTTTATTCATGATCCATAATATTAGGTTCAACTCCTAGCACATATGAGGATCTTATCAGAGAGAGGATGAGACAAGGTTGAGTGGACTAAGACTTGCAGAGAATCAAGAAAAGAACAATAGACAAGAATTAAAAATGTTTACTCAGGACACAGCACAATGCCTGTGGATGCATGCTGGTGTTTCATTATGGTGTCTGAAGCAGATGTTTGGTTCTCAGCGCTTTAATCAGCATGACTTAATCATTCATAATGCAACACACACAGTGTGTCCATTATTCTCTTTGTCTGATTTGTTTTTGCTTGTGTGTGTGAATGTGAACGCTAGAGTGTAAGTGGAGTTATGTTTAATGCGCTCAGATCTCTGCCGGGGTCCTAGCTGATTGGTCTGATAAGGCTTAAGTAAAGGTCATTAAAGGTGAAACTCCACATGAGGCAATAGATTCATACTACTGTGTGTGTGTCTGTGTGTGTCTGTGTGTGTGTTTGTGCATACACACGTACATGTGTAAAAACCAGTGAGCTATATTCAAGCTCATGTACGTAAGCCCTGTTTAAAATGTTCTATAGAATTTCTATAAAAAACCCCAAACTATTTAGAGCAGGTTCTTTACTCAACTTTACTCATCTTTTCTAAAGAAACTTTCTGTCTGAGAAGCTCAAAGAGAACAATTACGGATAGGAAAGTTTTAGATGATCATATTAAAAAAAAAAAAAAATTTCCATAGAAGCATGTCATGTCTTCCATTCAAGCTGTCTTGAACAGTTTCAGTAAAAACTAGTTCTATAGAATTAAGTGAGTTCTGTTGACATCAGTGCCACTCTATAGTGCCATTAAACTGTAGAGTTCCATTGCAGGTCTCTAAAGGTTTATTTAAAGCCAAAAGAAAAATAGAACATATAGCAGACGTCATATAGTGTTTATTGTGTAAAGCTGCTTTGCGACAATGTCAATTGTTAAAAGCGCTATATAAATAAAATTGAATTGAATTGAATTGAATATAGATACCTAGAGAGATGTTGTAGAATTCTGTGGAAACTGTATAGACCACTTTTTCATTTTTGTATGAAGAATTGTTTATTTGTCTGCTGGGCATGTCAAATTTACTAAATATCTCAAACTACATGAATATTGGCAAAGTTAATTGAGGAAACATACATAAATCTTTTGGCCTTTTACTTTTATTACTTTTTTTACTATTATTATTATTATTATTATTATTATTGTTGTTGTAGTTAGTTTATTGACTGTGTAATTTATTTAAAATAATTTTTATTTATTATCTTACAGGGCAGCAATGTGGTGGAAGACCAGGACCTGCTGGAGATCGGGATTCTAAACTCAGCACACAGACAGCGCCTTCTGCAGGCCATCCGCCTGCTTCCCAGGGTTAGTACACCAGGCACAGATCACACCGAGGCCATAACGCCTCTCACTGATAAACAAATAGCAGTGACATTTACCCATAGCTCGCACCATGCATCACCATGAGGAGCTAGAATCATGAAGGTCAGTGTGAAGCAGAATACTTATTCCTGAACAGACTGGAAACATACACATCAGTAGCAAATTAGCAGGTACAGCTAAACTTTTCCCTCTAGCCATCAGCATGAACCCACTACAGTATACTGTTATACATTCTATATTGTATACATATGGTGCATTATGTAGAGGCAGGTGTGATTTTATATATATATATATATATATATATTTCTTTTGCTTTTCTAAATTAAGAAAAATAAGAATTTGACTGTGTTTTAATCAAACAAGTTACAGTAAGTCAATTTTGTTGTCATTTCTCTTTATACAATGGAGCGATATGTTCATGTCTGGTTCGGTAGCTCACAGTGGTCATTTCATTAGTGATGGGAAGGTTTTTAGTAATTTTAGTGACTCGGTTCTTTGAATCTCGTTTATCAAAATAAACAAATCTTTTTTCGAGTCATTTAGTTAATTTTGTTCTTCTTGTTCATTTTCACCAAACAGACCCCCAACACGTCCCTATACAGTGGAACCTTGGATTACGAGCATAATTCGTTCTGGAAGTGGGCTCGTATTCCAAAACAAAAAAAATTCCTAAACCAAATCATAATTTCCCATAAGAAATAATGAAAACTCAAATTATTTGTTCCACAGCCCCAAAAAATAAGTATAAAATGAAAATAAAACAAATTAATCTGCACTTTACCTTTAAAAAAAGTACAAATAAATCCTGACAGATACAGTAAGTGTTTCCGTTGGTGCGCGCAGTGTGTGTGTGTGTGTGTGTGTGTGTGGAATTAGCTCCTCCCTCTCCCCAGCTCGCTTTTTAAGATTCACAACAAACACACACACACAACGGAAACACCGTTTTAACAGGAAAAAAAGAAATCTCTCTGAGACTGGCATGAGCATATATTAACGGACTCACTTTTTAAGTTTCACAACAAACGCATAAACACACCATTTTAACGGAAAAAAGCGAGACTGGCATGAGCGCATACTAACAGAATCACTTAAGTTTCACAACAAACGGACACACACAAACACGGAAACACAGTTTTAACAGGGAAAAAAGAAATCTCTCTGACCTGGTGTGAGCGCATACCAAAGCAATCACTTTTTAAATTTCACAACAAACACACACACACAACGGAAACACCGTTTTTACAGGGAAAAAAGAAATCTCTCTGACCTGGCATGAGTGCATACTAAGGGAATCACTGCTGTAAACTAAAAAAAAACAAAAAAAAACAAATGAACCAGCACCTTAACTTTGAAAAGAATCGCGAAAGAGCAGAGTTTCTGTGTGTTTGCGAAGCCGTGGGGGGAGGGGGGAAGGTGAGAGAGTGACGCTCGGTGTCAAAATAAGAGTCGCATGTGTGATACATGATACTCGGAATACTTGCTCGGTTTCCAAATAAAAATGAATTAAAAATCTTTGCTCGGTTTGCGGAACACTCGTAAACCACGTTACTCGCAATCCGAGGTTCCACTGTACACACATTTTGGCGGCACGGTGGTGTAGTGGTTAGCATCATCGCCTTGCACCTCCAGGGTCCGGGTTCGATCCCTGGCCAGGCTCGATTCCCGTCTCTGTGTGCATGGAGTTTGCAGGTTCTCCCAGTGCTTGGTGGGTTTCCTCCGGGTTCTCCGGTTTCCTCCCACAGTCCAAAGAAATGTAGATTAGGATAATTGCCGTTTCCAAATTGTTTGAAGTGTGTGAGTATGTGTATGCCCTGTGATGGATTGGCACCCCGTCCAGTGTGTACCCTGCCTTGTGCACTAAGTCTACTGGGATAGACTCAAAAGACTCAAAGGTACAGTAACTACTTATTTCTGTTTCCTGTGAATAACCTGCGGAGGTTTTGCGATGCTCGCCTTCTAGAAAAATGAACAACTCACTCTTTGAGACTACTCGTTCTTCTGAGTCACGTTAAAGACTTGTTCAAAAAGAACGAATCGTTCTTGAACAACCCATCACTACATTTCATGTCTAGAAATATGGTGCTTTGTAAGGTATTTGGTGCTATTTTATGCATTTCTAACAAACATTATACATTTATACATTATATTTTAAATCTTATAAATTACATAATCAGTTTATAGGCAGGCACTGGGGGTGTCACACTCTTTAACACGACTTATTAAACACATAAATATTGAACAGGTTTCAACATCAGTCATATATCCTGACAGATAGCTAACATCTAGGTTCCATCCATCAAGTCCAGGATGAATAAAAATTTGTATTTGTCTGGAAACAGCAACTTATTTTGTAAAGCCTGTTAATTTTAGTTACCAAAGCTTTCTTGTGATTTTTAAGTCGTCTGGTTAATCTCTTCTGACCAAGACAACTGCTACTAGATGGAAAATTTTGGATTTTCACACCATTCAGTGTAAACTCTAGAGACTGTTCTGTGTGAAAATCCCAGGAAATCAGCATTTTATATTATTACACTTGTTCTAATATGTTACTGTTTCCATAGTAACACTCATTCACAGGGACTTTTGTTCTGGATTTGCACAAAATAAAAGCCTAACACATTTTTTTTTATCCAAGGAAAAAAAAAGGATGAGAATGCTACAACCGGAGTTCATCTGTCCTATAGAAAGAAAAGGAAGATGCTGTTTTTAGTGACTTTAAATATCTCGAACTAACTTGTTTCACACTACCCTATTATTGATTTCCCCATATATTGTATTCCTTAAATAATGCAACAGATTTAAATCAGCCAGAATAAAAATGATCAACGTTCATGTAATGCTGAACTCTGAACTGTATATGAGTAATATGAATACACAATGTCAGGAACAGACTACCAAGATGAGCAGTAGAGCTCAATCCCTCCAGAGCTGGTGTGAATAAAGACCATAGCTCACTACACCTTCTGCTGAGAGTGTAAATAAGAGCTGAATCGCTAGTGATGAGAAGCTGAGCTGGTCTTCATGTGTTGTAATGATGTGTGTGTTTGTTGCAGGTGCGGCCCATAGGTTATGATGGCAACAACCCCACCTCAGTGGCAGAATGGCTAGAGTCACTAGAGCTAGGAGACTACACCAAGTCGTTCCTCATCAATGGCTACACGTCTATGGAACTGGTTAAGAAGATCTGGGAGATTGAGCTCATCAATGTAAGTCCAAAAATGTCTTCATCTTCTTAAACAGTTACTTGCTGAGTTTGAAGCCTGGTGCTTGATATAATCAAAGTGATGCAGTTCAACCATTTTAAGCAATTTCCTTGGCCCTGACATTGTAGCCAAAACAATACTTCAGATTATGTCAGCCATAACATTATAGTTCAGAACATGAACATGCCCAATATTATGTAGATTCTCCTCATGTAGGCACTGGCCCCTTGGGGTATGACTCCACAGGACCTCTGGGTGTGTGCTGTGGTGCCTGGCACCAGATACAGTAGCAGTTCCTTTGGGTGCTGCGAGTTGTGAAGTTGAGCCTCTGTGAATCTCATGGGTGCACGTTCGGATTGGGATCTGGAGTGTTTGGAGGCCGAGTTAGTGGCTTTTTTTCTCACTGGCCCCATGTGTGCCTTTCTGTCATGGTCATCATGTTCTGGTGTTCTGAGATATCGGATCACACAGGCTAACCTTTGTCCCCGTAGGCATAAATGAGCCTTGGGTGCCCATGATTCAGTCACCAGTTTACTGGTATATTGATATGTCAATTTGCTAATGTTACGCCTGATTCGTGAATACACATCTTAAATCATGGTTTATTTTTCATTACAGAGTATCAGCCGAGACCAATATATACTGTACCTGATATAGTTTTTTAACCTACCGAACTTATACTATACAAATTACTGAAGTACTTTTTTATGTATAACCCATGCCTGTCCCAAATAATACATTGATATTACAAATCTGATTACATAATTTGTCTTGTGTTACAGGACATTATGCATATGCAACAGTTTTTCACTGTATATTTCTGTGGGTGTCAGTCAGTTTATGTACTGGGTGTTGGATCACAAGCAAATCACTCTTATATTTACTACTTATCTCTCATTTTCACTGAAAGGGCTTTCGCACTCACTTTGATCTCTTAAAATAATGAAAAAAATATAGGGAGATTATCAGAAAGGAAGTTCATCTTGTTGTGGCTTTGGAGGGCTTGTCATCAAAAAGAAAAAATTTAAACCATGCTCAAAAATGTATGTAATAAAAAATACTAATATTCTTCTAATAGGTGGATTGTAGCAGTTTGTAGGTGCTTTGAAGACTTTGTAAGTGGACTGTGCTTCCTCCTAATGGATTGTTGCATCCAAAAAAGGCGGCACGTCATGTCAAATCAGGTATTAGGTTACACAAGTTACTGTAGTTGTGTAGTTGTGTGTTGTTAACTGCTGGGAAATCTGAGCAATTCTTGACAATCCTTAGAAAATCATGAGGAAACAGAGGTACCTAGCATGAACATAGTGCAAGTTTGAGGACAGTTTTAGTTTGGCACAAATTTGTAGCGTAGTCAGGAAATGCAATTTACACCACTTTTACATCTCACACGTCTTTTTTATTTTTACATCCAAGTTTACACAAATTGTTGTTCAATTCATACAGAATGTTCCTACATTTCCCCCTCTCATGCACCTAAAGCATAAACTGAACAAAGGCTGAAATGGAACAGTGCTTCATTGATGATGGCTTTCATAAGTTCGTTAAGACTGTATTTTGAGGTTTGGATATTCAAGCATCACATCTTGAGTGCAGTGCTCATTCCAAACGATCTCCTAAAGTTCCATACATAAGGAAGTTCAAAAATCAAAAATGAAAGCCTGGGTACTGCTCAAGTGAACTATACAGAACTGTAGTGTGGTGGGACAGGTACTGTAACTGTGATGGATATTGATCAGAGTTTGATTAAAATGAATGAGAAGAGAGAGAAAGAGAGAGTAGAATTAGGGCCAATGTGGTTCAGGAGACATCAGAAACAAGGTGTTGTATTTCCTCTAGCATGGTTCCTCAGTTAACTGCTGCTTGCATGTTGCTCCTGTCAGGATCAGGCTCAGGAGGATCATATAAACCCTTCTGTAAGTCCTTCATGCACTGTTGTGATGTAGTGGGAGCGAATTTACAGTAGCCACTAGAGGACAACAAACCTGCATGGTGAAATCCATCATCTGTCTCGGTTTCTGTTTAGCATTCAAAACATGCTAAGCTGTTTGTGTTTGTGCTTTCTATAAGGACTACTTTTTTTTTTTTAACACTTTTTTTTCACAGCTTTTTAAAATATATTTTAATTCATAATTGAATGCTCTAGACATGGGTTAAACACTTAAACTAGAATTGCTATATAGACATTTTCATTCACAAATAATTCAAACAGACACCAATTTGCAAAACATAACTTTATTTACCTTTAAAACCAGATCTCTTGTGGAACCTTCTGGAATGCGTTCTATCCTCTATCAGGATAGATATGCTTCAAAACTATAACATACTTTCCAAACCTTTAAACTGTTATTTAAGCTAAAGTTAACAACAATAACCATCTAAAATATTTGATCAGATTTGCGCTTAAAATATTTTAAATCCAGTAAGATATTATGTCATGTTCTGATTTTAAATGTTATAAGTTTTGTCTAGCAAAATTTACTCTGTTTTTACACCCTTCCAGGTTTGCCAGGTTGCATATAATAATATCAACATATTTCAGATATTTCAAATATATATAGAAATTAGAAGTGTGTACCACATTAACTCGGTTCCCAAAAAGCCAAAGAAAATGAAACAAAATCTAATTTTTTCTGTAGTATATTTGGAAATTATGAGCTATTAATATTTTTGCTCAAGTGTAGTTGGGAAGAAACCTTATCTGAGACCTGGCAACCTTAAATTTTTACAACTGCTTTACATTTTATATTTATTTATACTCAGTTATATTCTAAATATATACAGTCAAGTATTCATATACGGTATAATTTTTATTAGTCAAATCGTCTAACGACTGGGGTTGAAGTCAAACCTTGACGTTTGATTGCGCAGAATAACAAAACAGTAAAAGAAAGAAAGAAAATATTTTGATTTTTCGATATAATCTCCTGCTATAGTAATGTACTTATCCCAGCGTTCCACTAGTGCTTGGATACAATCAAGGTGTAAGGTTTTCTCAGTACGGGTATGATCATACTGCCTGCTTTACATCTGAAACACTGGCCTCCCAGGAGCTCCTTTAATGGCCCATGAGGAAGTGACTTGGATCGAGGTCAGGATTGTACAGTGATGTGGCAGTAACTCACAGACGAGTTTCTGTAATGTCCAAGTGGTGTTTGTGAACGATTGTATGTAAAGTTCCAATAGCATGTCTTCCCCCAGTTGGTGACGAGTTATTTGTCGATTTTAAAGGATAACCTATTCCACTCACTGAAGGATCTTGGGGGATATTGCAGTGACTACGATCCACCTCAGCTGAGATCTTCAATAATGAATGTGAAGGATTTCTTTAAAATGTTTGCACCATTCAGGTGTTTTTTTGCAGCTAAGAATCTCATCGTCGTTGTGTGCTTGAGGGCTTCTGGAAATGTCAATCATTTTTTCCCCTTCATTCACAAGAAATTTCATCAAGTCCCAGTTTAGCTCGAACGCCCTTGGTATCTACAGTACAGTGTATGTGTGTGAATGCGTTTGCAGGCGTGGGTGTAAGTAAAAGATCAGGACTTCACAATACTTGATTTTATCCCCTCCCAGGTCCCAAAGTTAATTAATACACATTTTGATCTCAGCCTACATGCAGGTTTATTATAGCAGAATGTTTAATGTTTAATGTGGGAACTGTGCTCTCTTAATGACACAGCTGCATAGACAGCTGCATCTGTGTGTGTGTGTGTGTGTGTGTGTGTGTGTGTGTGTGTGTGTGTGTGTGTGTGTGTGTGTGTGTGTGTGTGTGTGTGAGCGAGAGAGAGCGAGAGTGAGTGAGTGAGAGAGAGAGTAGTTGTGTGTAAATAGGGAGAGGAAATATATGAATATATCTTATTTCTTACTCAGTCACAGGACCCATGATTACTCGAGCATGAATAACTTCTGCGTTGATAGCAGAACCTCTGCCCTTATAGCTGTGTGTCTCTCTCTCCTTCTCTCTTTTACACACACACACACACACACACACACACACACACACACACACACACACACACACACACACACACACACACACACACACACACAGTGTGTAATAGTGTTTGCCTGACTTTTTTTTTCTCCTGCAATGATAAGAGTAAGTGTTACATAAACTTTTGATAGTGTGTTTCTTTCAGTACAAATCACCACAGTGCCACAGCGTTTGTGTGCATCATACATGGCCCATAATAAAAGAGTAATAAATAGAAAAAAAATGTAAACACACATAATTACAATCGAAAATGGAAATAGTATCTACGTGCATTATAGTCCATCATAGAACTGTGTAGACGTAACAATTCAGGCTGATTCACAAATGTTTCTCTAACAGAACTCTTTACTATTCAAATTTAAATAACAGATGTACTGTGTAACTGTAATCCATCATTTATCACATAGCAGGATGGAGACAGTGTATGCTCTGACAAGTGCACATATTGTACACAAGTTTTATAATGCACATGCTTCAAAGCCATAGACTTGTCATATAAAGTACAGACAGTGTGCTGAAAGACGCGCAAGAGAACATTTTCTGAAAAGCAGGGCGGCACACCATCATCGCTTATGATCTATTGTGACTGAGACAATACAATACTAATGCTATAAATAAAGAGGCATAGAATTGTTCTCAACAGAGCATCATATAGCATGTAGGCTTTCACAAGGCCCAGATCCTCTACATCATGGTTTAACACTTTTTTACCCAAACTATATTTCCATTAATGAACTTCTAGCTATTTGCCTTTGAGAAGTTCAAAACAGACTCACCCAAGTGAACAATTAAAGATTGGATTAATATCAACTCAACAGCATCCAGTCTTTAGTTTTGATGACACAGTGCCAGTGTGGGAGAAAGGTCAGAGGTTATTCTTTGATCTTGATAGTGTGAAAACCAGTGCCAGTGAGGAGTTATGTGCCATGACATTTCTGAAAGCCACGTCTGTCCACTAGATGGTGCTAAGACACTTTCATTTAAAATGCAATCTCTTCTACACAGCATGTAGTGCTCAGTAATGAGAAGTATTAGTGACTGGTCTGATGAAACTGGAGGAATGCGGGCATGCACTCTTTTTAGTAAAAGCACGAGAAATCCTTCTTGGCCTCTCTCCAGTCTTAACTGATCAATTTCCGAAATCCTCACCTGAAACTTGAACTTTTAATATGGTGAAAAGGTTGTGGATGATGGATCATCACATTTAATGTGCTCCACTCTTCTGGGAAGTCTCTCCACTAGATGTGAAGCACAGCTGTGGGGTTTGTATTCAATAAGCTACAGAGACATTAGTGATGTTGGGATGTGAGTGAGGTACCAGTTCATCCCAAAGGTGTTCAGCAGGCTTTGAGGTCAGTGTCCTCTGTACAGGATACTTGAGTTACAGTATTCCCCTCCAACCTGCACATTTGTTTAGACAGTCATATGATCTCACTCACTCATCATCTTTACCGCTTTATCCTGTATTCAGGGTCGCGGGGACCTGAAACCCCTCCCAGGAGACTTAGGGCACGAGGCGGGGAGCACCCTAGACAGGGTGCCAATCCATCACAGGGCACACACATACACTCACTCATTCACACACTACGAGCAATTTGGGAACGCCAATTAGCCTAATCTGCAGGTCAAAGACAATCTTGCTAGATTGCACTCTTGTGTATGGGTGGAACAATGTAGATTCTCTTCATGCTGGAATATAGTTTCGCAACGACACACAGGTGTGGAAAGGTGACCAAATTGGGTGGAGCAGGTTTTAAGACACAAGCTAGTGGTTCATTGTACGTGCAGAATAAACACTATTGCATTTGAAACACAATTTCTTCACACATTAAAGCCATTGGATTGTACACAGTGTGTTTGGAAACCAAGGCTTACACCCTTATAGATTTTGTTTTCTGCTTAGCAACGGTTGTCATAGTGACCCAGGCCATCACTGCTGATTTTATAGACCTACAAGTGTAAAACTAATTTATTATACCTAGTAGATTTTTATTTATTTATTTTTTAGGTGACCCTGAAAATATCAAATATAAGTGTATTTTGTTAAGAAATAGAGCAAAAAATACAAAAATCGGTCACATAGTGAAAGAAGTTGTTTTGTGTTGTTTCTATGACCAATAATCAATTATAATATGCTAATTTTGAGAGTTCTACATTTCATTCTCATTACTGGTTGTTAAAATTGACCCTTTAATAATAACTATTATATGACTTCATTATAAAAGTAAGTAATAACTAGGCTCCCATATAAGCAATTTATTATTAATTTCTTTAATCGTTTTTGACCTATGGTGTATTGCTGACACGTATCTGTGCCGCTTGAGTTTGAAGGATTTTAATTGAATCTACATCAATTAATTTCATTTCATTTAATATGCAAAAAAGGGGGTGGGTCAAGATATTTTTTATAATACTGTTCATATTATCATTTTTATATTTTAAAAGTTTCCTGTTTTTAAATTTCATATTTATCAATAACTCATAAATGGGACATTTTGACATTTTACACGTTATCGCAGCTACAGTATGCAGGATGCACATGAGCATGTGATTAGGCAACAAATGCGTCATTAAACATCCACTCCAGGGATTTACCCAGTACACTTATACACTTATGTCATTAATAACAGCTACAACTTTAATCAGGTCAGCGCACGGTCTTGTAGGTCTTGAAGGAGTCAATATGCAGCAAAATCTCTAACATGAGGTTAATATAAATAGTTAAGTCACTGGGAAATGCAGAAATGCATCCAGAGGATAGAAAATGGCCTCCTTGGGGTATTAATAGTAGGTGGCCCAAAGTCATCAGGCCAGTAATAACAGTTTAGCTCTTTTTTTCTGGTAATTATTTCCCTGATGGTTTGACTGCTAGCAGTAGTTACCATAGGGACCGCTTGCATGAAGTGACGTGTGTGTTTGTGTGTGACGCATGTGTGTGTCAGTGCAATAATGAGTTTTCGTGTCTTTTGTGTTGGGTTGCTGTGTACACCACCTCTCCAAATGCACAGATTGCTGATTCTCTTTCCAGCTCGGGCAGATGGCCATTGCCTGTATTAATGCAGCAGTCTGATCAACCACACACACACACACACACACACACACACACACACACACACACACACACACACACACACACACACACACACACACACAAAGACACACAAAGACAGAGAGTTTGCATGTTCTCCATGCTTGGTGGGATTCTTTCCGTTTCCTCCTACAGTCCAAAGACGCACAGTGTAGACTGATTGGTGTTTTCAAATGAGAAGGAGGAGAGGCTGCACTTGTTCCCTACTATAGCTTGGCACCTCATCCAATTTGCCCTCTGCCTTGTGCCCTGAGTTCCCTAGGCTGTGCTCCATGCGTCCCTGGATACACAGGATGCACAGAGTAAGCAGTATAGGCAGTGGATGGACAAATTGAAAATCTGGTTTCCCTGAAAAGTGAAAAAGGAAATATTGCATTAAAAGATTCTATTTCTACTCCAGTCAAAGAATAATCTTTACAGTTAAAGCCTATTAAAAAGTCATTAATTGTAGGATTTCATCAACAACGTTGCTCAGAAAATAAAACCAGGTTCATTCTGTCACTTAGGTCTATTGATTAAAATTTGAATGATTATATCACAGCTCACGCCTCACGGCTTATTGATTAGGCTTACTGGAAACTCAACACACGCATTTAAATATATCAGTTTGGTAAAATACTTTTTTTTAAGTGCAAATGTAAAAGCTTATACAGGGTGGGCCATTTATATGGATACACCTTAATAAAATGGGAATGGTTGGTGATATTAACGTCCTGTTTGTGGCACATTAGTATATGTGAGGGGGCAAACTTTTCAAGGAGGGTGGTGACCATGGTGGCCATTTGGAAGTCGGCCATCTTGGATCCAGCTTTTGTTTTTTCAATAGGAAGAGGGTCATGTGACACATCAAACTTATTGGGAATTTCACGAGGAAAACAATGGTGTGCTTGGTTTTAACGTAAATGTATTCTTTCATGAGTTATTTACAAGTTTCTGACCACTTATAAAATGTGTTCAATGTGCTGCCCATTGTGATGTATTGTCAATGCAACCCTCTTCTCCCACTCTTCACACACTGATAGCAACACCGCAGGAGAAATGCCAGCACAGGCTTCCAGTATCCGTAGTTTCAGGTGCTGCACATCTCGTATCTTCACACCATAGACAATTGCCTTCAGATGACCCCAAAGATAAAAGTCTAAGGGGGTCAGATCGGGAGACCTTGGGGGCCATTCAACTGGCCCACGGCGACCAATCCACTTTTCAGGAAACTGTTCATCTAGAAATGCTCGGACCTGACACCTATAATGTGGTGTTGGACCATCTTGCTGGAAAAACTCAGGGAACGTGCCAGCTTCAGTGCACAAAGAGGGAAACACATCATCATGTAGCAATTTCAAATATCCAGTGGCCTTGAGGTTTCCATTGATGATGAATGGCCCCACTATCTTTGTACCCCATATACCACACCATACCATCACTTTTTTGTTCCAACAGTCTTGGAGGGATCTATCCAATGTGGGTTAGTGTCAGACCAGTTGAATGGCCCCCAAGGTCTCCCGACCTGATATTTATATATAAAGTGATCGATTATTCCTATTTTTCCTCGATCCTCATCCTTACATACTTTTACACATCATGTGAGGATGTGTGTTTGTCTGCATATTTGTAATTCCATTTGCTTTAATACAATGTAGTCTAGTGTATTTGTTGCGTGTGTGTGAGAGTGGGTGGAAGAGCCTGTAGGTTTGTGTGGTAACATTAACACCTCCTGACACACACATGTGGAGATCATGTGGATTATCAGCAGGAGTTGAGGTTGTTCCTTTTTACACAGTGACTGAAACGGACGAATGATGACACCTTCCAGTTTTCTATGTTTGCTGGACATACTGTACGCATGCTATATTTCCATATCTCTCATTCCATCACTCTCATGCAGATAAATCTAACTAGATAAAAGTGACGTTTCATTATTAGGTGTACAAGAATTATCCACCACAGGATGGCATGATGAAGCATGTTCAACCCTAAAGTGGATTATTTTCTTTTAAATGCATGGCCTGGAGTGTGTTATTCCTCTTAACCATGTGATTTGCAAACAATTACTATGTAACAGTTTGTGGTTTATAGTTAAACTCTAATGTTGTGGAATGTACGCGGTACAAGTTAGTTCCTGCCATCACTTATGTTCCGTCTCCTCATATTAAAGTAAAACCAGCAAGTGTACACTTGAACATTTTATTAATCATAGTTAATCTTATTAAAGCCCTTTCCATAAATGTCAGCAGTGTCTCCTGACAACGAACAAGGAAACAAATAAATAGCATGGTATTAAAAAAAATTATGTTTAATATTGGTATTAGATTATATGGCGTAATAATAATAATAATAATGCATAGAAATATGCTTAAAAACACATCTGACCAATCATATTTAAGAATTTAACTGTACCATGGTATTAATAATCTTGTGGATCGTCATATAAATCTAGTGACTACAGCAAGTGCACTGAGGACATGAAATGCATTGTGGGAGGACAGAAGGCCAACCTTTATTTCCATTTATCTGAAGCTACATGAAAAGAAGATAGAGAGACAGATGTTATGAGTCACTGTGTTACAAGAAGCTTCCAGAGGAACGGTTAATAGATCCATACTGTATATACTGTACAGTATGTGTGTATAGATAGAGAGATCAATCGATAGATGTACACAGTATATAACCTTACATGCATATACACACCCAGCTAACAAAGCATGCAAAGTATTCCTTTCATGCTCAGTCTCGCCTGTTCTTGTTGCTCGAGCATTTTTTTCTTGTAGTGTAGAACCTGTGCGCTTTCTCAGTCCTGACATGAGAAGAGAGGAAAAAAGAAAAAGAAAGATTTAAGAAAGACAGAAAGAAGGAACTAGTTGGATTTTAAACGATGTCTGAAGACGTTGCTTTAGTATACAGATTGAGATTGCTAGAGAAAATTGATGCTCACTGTCTCGTGGACTAAATGTGTGGAGCAGCTTCCGTCTCTCACTGCAGCGGAGGTGCTGAAGGGGTTAACCAGCAAAACCCCTACATAGTCACAGAGAGAGAGAGAGAGAGCGAGAGGCAGCAAGAGAGAAAGCTTTACAGTATTAAGCGCTGTAGTACTGAATGCTGCATGGCTGCAGAGACACTCGTCCTCTCTGGATGGGAGTATCCATAGTAACCAGGCAGAAGGAGGACGTGGAGCGCCGGACCGAGAGCGAGGGAGCAAGCAAATGGGATAGAAGGGAAGAAAGATCGAAAACGACAGAGAAGACAGAGAGGAGGAGAGTGGCTGAGAGAGACATGTTGAAACGGAGAGCTGGAAGAAGGTCCGTGTGAACTGGAAGTAGCGAGAGGAGACTGGAGGAGGAGAAGGGGAGAGAGAGAGAAAGAGAGACAGAGAGTGTAAGTAAAGAAGGATTTCTCCATCGCTGCATCCTTTCAGAGCATGTATGTGAGTCATCTTCTCACTAAAATATTACTGCCATTTTACTAAAAGACAAAGAGAGAGAGAGAGAGATTTTCTACGTACAGTACAAAGCTACTTTGTGATGAACCGGTCAGTCTCCCACGATCGTATTGTCTCAGGTCAGGCAAGTTTCTTTTCCTAACACATACAGTATCTCTGGATTATAATGCAATAATGTAATAATTAAACTAATCTGAAGATTTAATCTGGTCTTCACCAGACAAATTCACTCACTATTACTCGGTGTGCATGTGGTCCTGTGTGTGTGTGTGTGTGTGTGTGTGTGTGTGTGTGTGTGTGTGTGTGTGTGTGTGTGTGTGTGTGTGTGTGTGTGTGTGTGTGTGTGTGTGTGAGTGAGAGAGAGAGCTTGTCTTTATGTATACCAGGACCCTTGGTAATGTGCAGGTGACACAGGCCATCATAATGAAGCTTCAGACTGTGTGTGTGTGTGTGTTTATGTACACAGGACACATAGCGCAGCAGTAAAGATGCAGCGATGCATTAACACAAGTCTGTTTTTAGCGACATGCTGAAATAATCTCATCACTATGCCACTTGCATTCAGCTGAGTTCGGTTCTCTGCAGTGCTCTCGGGACTCGGACACTCAGTGATTAGTTTATCATTCAGAATGTTTTCGTGCCTGCACTACCGTCTGGACGGTGTCAGCCTGAGATTCTTGTTAGTGGTTAAATATTTGTAGAATTTATATGGAATCAGAGTCGTAACTTATAGATGAACTGATCAGAGTTGGGATCTGATCTTGGCATGGGCAAGGTCACAGCAAGGTCAAATGTCTGAAATAACTTTTCTTCAACAGTGTCCTTAAGCATGTGGAGCCCACAATAAATTGTTTAAAAAATTGGCACAATTACAATTCCTCTTCCTGGCACTATGAGGCCCAAAGCTGTTTCAGCATGCCAATGCCCCGGTTTACAAAGTGAGATCCATGTGTGTTCTTTTTGTTTCTTCTTGCTGCCAGTCTCTGCTGTACATAGTTATATAATGTGATGTAATGTGCTTTCACAATACTCAGATGTTACATACAGTCATTAACATTATCCTCTTTCAGTATAACTAATAGCATTGAACATGCAGCACGCCATATAATAGGTGTATAATAATGCTGACTTTAAGAAAAAACATTAAGAAAGGTTTTCCTCGTTAAGAAAAAACGCTCACAAATGGTAGAGGTGAAATGTCGCTTCACTGTAAAATTATAAATATATTTACAAATTCTAAAATAAAGTACATTTTTGTCTGGACAGCAACAATATTTTGTATCCTACAAAGCAAGTGAAAGGCATAATGTTTAAAGATGCAGCAACATCTAATGGATTTGCTTAGCATGGCGTTCCTCAACCGAGTGGTAGAGATGGCTCAATCAGGTTAAGTTCAACACATTTTTAATGCAATGATTCATAATGCGCTCTATCACGAGTTGAGGAGAATTTGAAACAATTATTAATTATATTATGGCTGTCAAGCGGTTAAAAAATGGTCTAATTCATCTAAATGTCAGCGATTTTGGCTGTGAAAGTAACACAGAGGTAGTTGTGATTGCCACCTGAAGTCCGGTGATCCCCAGTCAGCGCGTTATATTCGGCTCATGCCACATCATCTCCTTGTGGTCTCTATGGTGTAAAGCTGTTGGATTTTGGACTCGGTTGTGCTTCTGGATGGCAGCGTGTAAGTTGTGTCAGACGATGCTATCTTTAAAACCTCCAGCCCTATAAAACAGAAAGTGGTCTGCAGTGTATTGCAATCTATTTTTTGAGGGATTTGCTTAGTCTGTCACAGGTAGACATAGATAGCGTTTGCATCTGATGGCCTGTTCGAGTGTGGCTTGGTGAGGCTGGCTGCTAGCACTAACATCAGAGTCTGTGCTAGTTTAGACCTAGTTTAGACCGTTGCTAAATGCGTTGTCTTTAAGCACTCCTGTGCTAGAGAAATACCTTACTCTGTGCTCTTAATAACAGTTCCATCTGGGTATTCAATTCACGGGGCCAAGCAGCATCTTCTTACCTGCTCCATCATGTGACCAGAACAGTTTCAACAGTTTCAATTATGCCTTAAGTTGCCCCACAAAATGTGATTGATCATCGTTATTTTTTATGGATTATTTTGGCTGTAATTAATCAATATACTGTATATATGATATAAACCTCCCACAAATTCTTCAGCACTGCTTTGTTCATTTTTCAGCAAAGCTTAGGAATGTCTTACATACAGTTGGCACCATGTTCAAAAGTAAATCTTTAGGTTCACTCAGCGAGGCTGTACTGGAGGGTTTTATACAGTAGTTCAGGCCACAGACATCAGGTCATGGTTCTAAACCTTGAAGTTGTTCTGGTCTGGTGGTGTAAAAGGGAGTAGGGTGATGGAATCATGTTACTGAGTTTGTCTGTATTTTTTCCCTGTTAATAAAGTGTTGGCACACAACGTACAATTTCTACTAGAGAAAATTGAATCTGTAAACTAAAAAATCAAATGAAAACTAATTACAGTATTTGTTCCAAATGTTCTCCTAAGATATCTAGAAACACTGATTTAAAAAAATCTAATAATGGATTTTTTTTTAAGGAATGTATAAAGCAAGAAGGTTAGAATTCCTTCCAAAAGAATCTTCCTCCACCGTGTCTGGCAGGGAGCACACCTGATTTCTGGAGGTGGAACACACCCCATCGCTGTAGGGCAAATAAAAATTATTATAGACTAGTTCATAAATTCCAAGTGAACACAAGTTTCCAAGCATTTTTCTTTTTTTTCCCCCGATTTGGTTCACAGAATTAAAAATAGAAACTTTCAAACCTGTTTCTCCATCTGTGAAGCCATGATTAATCCAGCCAACACACAATCTGCACAAATCTTATTTCAGTCTCTTTCAGACTGCATACAGCTTCGACTTCCTCATGTCCTGAATCTTAGTGGCTCTGATAGAAGCCAGTGATTCTGTCTTTGCCCTAAACGTCGCTCTCGTCTACATTATACAGCTTTACTTTGCTTTGCAGGACTGTGTAAATTTTACACATAGCAACAGATCTGTCTGTATAGTTGCTAGGTAACTGCCTGACTCTGCTTCCTCTCTGGTTTCGTTCACTTGGTCAGGATGCACTGGTTCTGAACGCAGTCGCTGAATTATTACCATTATAAATGGGTTTAGGGAATGAGCCGAGTCCTGATGGTGCACACAGCCACGGTTAAACAGTGATGGATGGCTGTTTGAGAGCTGAGGGAGAGAGCGGGAAAAACTGTCCGTCTCTGAATCAGATGCTTACATGTTCCTCTTTTGTTACCTGAACTTTGATTAGTGATGTATATTTCCTTTGTAAGTATAATGGATCTAATGGAAAAAAAGATTGATCTAAAGCAAATGCTTGTATGCTTAAAAATGTCCTGATGCTGGGGGAGCAGCCCAGCTGCATGTTGATTTAATGTCACTTACTGAAGTCGGGGTTGACGAGACTGTACCAAGTCCCAAGTAGAAATTCTGAGTTGACGATCACTTTCTGTGTTAGAGGTCAAGGAGTTAGCAGAGGTTTTGATAATAGCATTGTCTATGAAGTTGTTCCAGGACCAGGATTTAATTATTCAATGAATAAAGGCATAAACGAAGTAGACATATACAGTTCGCCCTAGTAAAACATTTGAATGATGCAAAGTTTTAAAAAGGCTGTACATCCGTGATTGATGAACCTTGCCCAGGTGGAACATTCAGAGAATGGACATCCTGATATTTGAAAATTTATGTCAGGGACACATCTGTCTGTGGGAAAGGTACACACAATCATTCACGAACACCACTTGCACATTACAGGAGCTCGGCTGGGAGTTATTGCCACATCCCCTGTACAGTTCCAAGCCATTTCCACATGTTTGGGCCATGAAAAGCGTTTCTGGGAGTTCCTGGGAGGCCAGCGTTTCTTGAAACAGGCAGTCCGATCAAACCTTTTACCTAGAACTAGTGAAACGCAAGATCAGGGCTAGTTTTCCTTTTATGACTGTATTCTGTTATTCTCAGTGTTCTGTTATTAAATAAAAAGTCCCGGTTTGACTTAAAAGCCCTCCATATTTTATGAGTCAGTGGGCACAAATGATGCACTACAAACTTGCTGAATGCGGTTTCAGCCCCAGAGTTTGAAGCCAATCAGATTGCTCATGTTTCTTTGAACCCAGACTGAAGGATGGGGTATGTGCTGGGAAAGAAAGTAGTAACAGTGGGATATTGTGGCGTTCCATGAAGGGAAAGCATGCTGAACAGAGATAAAGAGAAGCACGAGTGAGGGAGTTCATGTTTGCTAGGTCATTAAAGGTCTGACACTCCAATGGTGCAGCAAGCGCAAACAAAGCTGCTTTCATATTTGTCCCACCAGGCAGTGTGTGAGATCAGCCAGGCTTCGGTTAGCTGAGAGCTTTTTCTCCGTTGCTGTGATCGAGTTGAACCCTGAATATCCCTCAAAAACGTTCTTCACCAAATGTATTCTATATTTAGTTGATGCTCAGTGTTACTCAAGCCGCAGTTTTATACTCCATTGTTTAGAAATGTGCATGTAAGTCTCATTCAGTGTAATATTGATTTGGATGATAGTGTAAGATTAATATTGAACACAAATGTTGTAGCTACAATTCATCGGTTTTTCCTTTCACGAACTGCCGTGTCAGTTTTCGTATCTAAGGGGTTGAAGAACCTCTCACTGTTCGCTGTCGTTCATTCTCTAATCAGATCTGCTCTGCTTCATGCTTTCACATCTACTGAGATTAAATTATCATCTCAAATCTAAAACCCCTGCAATTACTTTGCAGAAAGCCTGCACACCTTGTCTCCAGTCTACAGTGATTTAAAGACTAGTGATCGAGACAGTCATTTGCCTTTAAGCCCTACAAAATCAAGGAATTAAAAATAAAGACTGGTGACGCAGATCAGGTTTCTGAATGAATGTGATAGACATGTAGCATAAAATCTAGTATGTTCCCAACATTAGCAGTACACTCACACATTAAATATGATCCTGGGGTCATGAAATAATGTGTATAGGCTAATACATGTAGGATTATTGTAGTTCTCTCTGAGGTCACACTGATTAATTCATCAGCTACTGGTGTATTGATTTCGTAGTACATTTAGCGACAGTAATTTATTTTTATCTCATTATTCATCTGCGCAGTTGAGGGTCAAGGGCCTTGCTCAAGGGCCCAACAGTGGCAACTTGGTGATGGTAGGGTCTGAACCCAGGACCTTCCGATCAGTAGACCAACACCTTAACCACTGAGCTACCCATGCCTCTGCAGTTTCTGTGTGTTTGTTTAAACCTAGAAGTGAATAGTTATCGAATATAAATGACACTAGCATGAAGTGCACTGGCATGGAAGTATATGATCAACCAACAAGAGTGCCTTCATCAAATAAATGAATAAACTGCATTTTTATCAAAAATGTTTTATAGCAATTAAGGTTCAGCAGTGTTTCTCTTTTTCATTTATCATAACACAATGAGAAGCTCCTGAGGAGAGAGTAAGAGAGAGCGGACTTAATAATGCGCTCATTTACAGTACTCTCACTCAGTTTCAAACACTATCAAAAAATGAAACCTTTGTTCTCGGGTTCTACATAGAACAGCTTTTTTAACAGACAAAAGAACCATATTCACTTCCTGGTCAAAAAAGTCACGTGTTGTAAGATTTTGTGATTTTAATGATTTTAATGCAGCGTGTTGGATCCATTTTCCTCCTGATTAATTACAGAAGTGGTTTTCTTATGGCCACGCCGCTGTTCCATCCCACTTTTGTGGGATTATGTCTCATTGTACAGTAATTGCAAATGCTCTTACTATTCATCTTAGCTGTGATTTCTACTGTTCATTTTTTTATGATGCAACTTCACCAAGCGAAATCCTCACCAATTATAAGATCTTCTTCCAGCAAGTTCCTTCGAGGCTTTAATAACGTGTTGGACAGCTCTTAATTCTGATCATTGCAAATCATCGTAGTTGTTTTCTTTGATCGATGCAGGTCACTTCTGAAACTGTGACTTTTTTGACATGGCACTGTATGTCTGTGTGGACTGAAGGGTGTACAGTATACATGGGGCCTGTTAATGCCAAAGTACTTCAGCTTTGAGCCATACGGACATTCTCCCTATAAATATTCACCGTCTTCAAAGCGAGTATGTAGAGATTGACTTTTATATGCATGTGTACACATTTGAATGTTTATAGTAAATATACCTCACATACTGTAAGTCTGCATAAGTCTGTAAAGCACTAATCAGTCTGGCTTCATTCCAGAATTAGTGCAGGATTTGACTGGCTGATTTGGACGTGGTAATGGATGTGTATTTTGTTGAAAATGACTATGGCTACGGAAAATGGCATAGATTGATATATCACAGCTTAGGTGTGACAGGTGTGAGGTTTAATGACAAGTTATTACATTACTGCATTACCAAGGGGGCTGTGTGCTCAGCCAGTGACAACAGACTATTTGCTCCAGTGATCCATTCAGACTTTTCAAGAGGCATTAAAATCAAGCATCTTGGTGATGATCATTTAAAAGAGAGAGTAATTTAGACTAAATAGTGCAGAAATTAACTACAGAGTGTTAAAGTGGTCCAGGATACAATCAGTAGGACAAATCTCAGGAGTTCAGTGTTGAAGAATTGTTCAAACAGTTATTTTTCTTCACTTTGTGTTCGTCTCAGTTTTCTCCTCACTTGTTGCTTCTGATTTTCTTTCCTCAGGTTCTTAAGATCGGCTTGATAGGTCATAGAAAAAGAATTCTGGCATCGCTTGGGGACAGACTACACGAAGACACTCCGCAGAAACCCCCAAGAGCGATTTCCCTCAGGGTGAGTATGATGGAGACTCAATACATCGAATGACTAAAAGATTTTTATTTTTTTTAAACTGTTCTGTTCATAATGACATCAGGAAATGTAGGAATCAAGTATGTATGCACCTTTCTCTCTTTCTCTCACTTACTCTTTTGTTCTTTCTCTAGTATTAGGCAGCCCTAATAGTTATGTTTTTAGGAACACATTTCCCTAATTCTCTCATCTGTCGGGGGAAAAAGTGCAGACCTTTTCCTCACTTTGACATTAATGACATATACAGTGGAAAGTGCGTGCTCCAGAACCTGTCTTTGCAATCCTTCATACACTGAACTTCTTTTACAAATGAACCAGGGACGAATATCCCCCTTCACATTTTGGATCGTCTCATTGTACGCTCAGTGCCAGCCATGCACTCTTTTATTGTGCTGGCATTCGCGATGTTGCCATCCTATCATGTGGCTCATTCCAGCTTCCTAAAGAGAGCACAAGGCATCTTGTTGTTTTAACTGCGAAATGTCTCATCTATATACTGTATATGAGGGACATTCGAGTCGAATCAGCACTTGTGATTAAATTTCTTGTGAATGAAGGCATAAAACCCACATTTACGGGAAACAGTACAATGATGAGACTGCAGTAAAACATTTGAGGGTGCAAACTTTTTGAATGACATTCCCCTGAACATCCAAGGAGTGTCTGGAGGGCCAGCGTTTCAGACATGAGGCAGACAGTTGGATTATAGCTCTGGCACTTTTTACGGTATCCAGGCAGTAGTGAAACCCTTGGATAGATGCATTAATGTCGCGGAGGATGGCATAAAGAAATAACGGTCGTTTTTACTTTCATAATTGGAATTGAATGCTCATCAAATGTTATTTACTCACCGTTTATTTACTTCCTAAAGGGTATGGTTGCTTCGTACATCATGTTTGGTGCTTGTGGTGTATCAGACCTCATCTTAGCTCAATAAATGACTTGCACTTGCAGTCTTGAACATCTTCAGTACATGTAGCCTCAAGTAGGTTTCTTCTGAGTGACTGAGTAATCACTAGAGATTACTTATCTGCCCATACAAGGTGATGATTTAATACAGCTTTAGTGGAAATGTTATTTGCATTCACGCAGATATTTATTGAAATAGTGACACTAATGTTTGCGACTGCCTCTGGTGTGTACGTGTCTGTGTAGGAGCCCAGTGGGAATCACACTCCTCCTCAGCTATCCCCATCTCTAAGTCAGGCCTATCCCAACGCCGGCTCACTCGACGTGCAGCACCTCATCATGCAGGCAGACGCCAGACGCAGACGCAATGACAACTACTTCGAGGATGTTCCACGCTCCAAACTGGAGAGACAGATGGCACAAGTCAGTATGGTGAGTGCGTAATAATTCAGGTTAGCATCACTGTACAGTTTGGTGTACAGTAGGTCTCTGCAAGTCGGGGATTTATCTACAAAACATTGCTTCTTTTATTATTCTTTGAAAATAATCAAATCTTTTATCACATCCCCTTTTCTGCTGTGTATTGTATTTCTGAATGTCCTTGTCTTTTGTATGCCTTCCATCTTTATGGTCCTGATAGAGAGCTTATCAGCGGATGCACTCACTCCTGTGTGTTAAGGCTGTGTGTGTGTGTGTTTCAGTGTGATTACTTAATCTGAACACTCTAACACTTGTCTCTGTGTGTACTCACACCAACGATATTAATAGGAACAGGACGTAGCTATATATCTGAGGACAAAAGTAACACTAGAACGTATCAACCGCGCTTGTCTTGGTGTACCTGCTGTAATCCTGCTCCAACTGTTTCCTTATTCTCTGTTTTCAGCAAGGGGAATGGTGTGAACCAATCACATTACGACCTCCCAATGAGGCGACATCGTCCACTCCTGTACAGTACTGGCAGCACCATCCGGAGAAGCTCATATTCCAGTCCTGTGACTATGAGGCATATGTAAGCATGTTGCACTTGTGGGTGTGTGTTCCAGACAGAGTAATTCCATTTCACGGATTGTAGTGTGTTTGGGCTTGTCTTTGTAATAATGTTGCAAATTTTGCTTTGTTTCTTTGCCAATATTTGATCTCATTAACAATCAATTATTGATTAATCATTAATAATTAACACTAACACACTTTTTTGTTGTCAGTTTTAGTTATATTTTAGCAGCAATTTCAAGCATTTAGTTATGTGAGACAGATTAATGAAGAAAAATGCTTTAAAGAAACAGAATAAAAAAAAACAGCAAGGTTGTCCAAAATGCTGCTTGTCTTTCGGTCACCATAAAAAAAAAAAAATCCATGCTGCGAGCTGTGCAGTGTCCAGGATGGAGCTAGCTGGATAAGCCTAGTATATCTGTAAGCTTTGGGGAAATGTTATGCAAAACAAACAGCGGTTAATACGTTTTCAATTAATTGAATTCTTAACTGCATGTAATCCAATAATGATTATCATTAATATACTTTACCTGTCTCTTAAGTAGAATATGCAGAGGCAGAATGGCAGACTGAAATTACTTTATTATTTTGGAGACATCGGGTTCATATTCGAAGTCATCGGCCAAAAACTGCAAGACTGAATCTCTAAATTCATTTATTCATTCATTTGCTACACTGCTCGGCCTGTACAAGGTCGCGGGAAGCTGGAAGCTATCCCAGGAGATTTCAGGCACAAGTCCTGGTGCCAATCCATTGCAGGGCACACGAGTACACACACAATCACACTGCCAGCAATTTGGCAATGACAATTCGCCTACTCAGCATGTGGGAGGAAACCCAGCAAGCGCAGAGAGACCATGCAAACTCCACGCACATACTGTAGACCTGAGGTGGGAATCAAACCATCGGCCCTGGAGGTGCGAGGCCACAATGCTGACCTCTATGCCACTCTTCTGCCAGCAGTCTAAGTTCTATTTGTTTAATGTTTATTACGAAGCTAAAATCCGTTAAGGACCAGCTACCTGATGGGATAGTGTCCACCATCGCTCATTAATGCTTAACCTTCAAGTTTTCTGCCTATAAACGATACACTGTTGTTACTGTAAATGTGGTTTTGCTTTCTTTTTGGAGACTTCTCCCTGGACTGTAATGCAGGTCACATTGGTTCATGGGTCAAAAGAACAGCCAGAACTCAAGCCAGTTATTTGTTTATTTGTTTATATTTGTTTGATTTTAATAACTTAATTACTCATGTTTAAGCTAGTTTGCAGTCTCGTTAAAAAGGGGGAAAAGAATGTGTATGGTTTACTCTCCACCTCTTTTTGGACTTTTATTATAATAATCGATTAGCTGTATAATTCAGTGAAAGAGATCGGTCCTGAAAGAGATATCCCTTCTCACGACATATCCCTGTCCACTGTCCACTATCAGACAGTACAGCTGAGCAGTTGACGGTTATGTTCAGCCTTTATTTGTCACATACTGTATACATTACTGCACAGTGAACTTCGTTCTTTATACTGTATATCCCTGCTTGGGTCAGAGCACAGGACCAGCCATGAGACAGTGGCCCTGGACTAGACAGAGTTAAGGGAGCTGCTCAAGGGCTCATCAGTAGTAGCCTGGCTTGGTGGAGCTGCAGTGGCCCAGAGCCTTAACCCGCTGAGCCACTAAGTCTCTGGTTAACAGCGCCACCTTGGCGGTGCTGGTATTTGATCTCAGGACTCTTTGATCTGAAGGCCGTCATCTTGACCACGTTCATGGAGAGTAAATAAAGGTGCAGTGGCTCAGGCGGTAAAGGCTTAGGGTCGCTCTTTGCAGGATCGTGGAGGTTTGAGCAGTTTGAGCACAGAGTACAATCTGTGCCAATAACTTGCAGGTGGAATGATTTCTGTTGCAAACCCACAGAAAGGGATATGAAAAAAAAAATCATTCCTTCATGAACATTGTTTCATATTTCATATACTGTACAAGCGATATTCCCAGGCTCCGTCATGTTTGTCTGTGGAGTTCACCAAGCGTCCATGTGTGCAGTGAAGCCTCCTCACAGCACCTGCAGGTGTTTGTTGTCTCTGCAATTATGTCATTTTATTTGCTGACAGCCATCAAGCGTCTTTAATTATGTTAGACGTCTAAATAGCGCACGCACAATTTCAGTATTACCTCCTTACCACACATGCATAATTCAACTGGTAATATGGCCCTGTGAGTATACATACAGCATCTTGTGCTTTTAATGTGTGTACAAAAAAATGGTGGGCTATTTCTCAGAGGTAAGACAGTGAGAGAGATGAGAGAGGAGGAGATAGAGAGTGTTTCTGTGGTGAATAACAGTATTTCTCTGTTCAGTTAAAGTGGCGGCCTGTTTTTTCAGCTTCTCTCCATCCTGAAGTAATTTTAGCTAGAGGTTACATAAAGCTGCTCTGTTACCTAGCAACAGCCCTGCGAATCTGGTTGGTCTGTTTGCCCACACGAGCAGCGATGCTGGAATTGTAGATCATGACCATGTTAAACTCATGTAAATTTGACTGGCCTTGGGACAGACGAGTAGAGTTTCTGATATGTCGCCGAATCACAGATGTCTGGATAGAAGATGAGGGATAAGAGGCAGATGATGGGATCAAAGATGGGATCAGACAAAAATATAAATATTTAAAAACATGATCTCTTTTCATTTCTAAAAATTAAACTGTTGTTTAGTACTGTGGCATTAATGAGTGCCAAAAGGACATTAAAATCTGTGAGCCAGTGCAGTGTGTGTGTGTGTGTCTGTGTGCGTGTGTGTGGGCTGTAGACAGTAATTCATCTGGACAGCATGTGTAAGTGAGGGAAGCTACACCCCATGCTGGTAGCAGCCTACAGTGCCTCTGTAAACAGCATTTTAATCTCATCAGGTTTCATCTATCGATCTCAGCAGCACAAAACCTGACAGCTGCATTTCCACAGACAGCGAATAGTGAGAGAGAGATTATAAAGAGAAATATTCTGTGTTGTTGGGTGATATGATATTTCTATAAACACTTGCTTTATTAAATCAGCCCTCCATCACCCACACCAGCAGATTAACCAGAGCTAAATCAGGGACTGGCCAGCAGGAAGCCTCCGGATGACCGATGTCAGATAGTTGTAATGATGTTGCGATGTCATCTACCATCGAGGCAACACCAAGACATCGTTACTTTTGAACATTAGAATGACTTTGCCATCGAGATAATACAGAACCTCAAACCAAGGCTTTAATTTGTAGTATTTATGCCGCTTAACGACCATTCGCACCATGTCAGACCACATCCATGGTCCCTTAAGTTTCTACCAGAGATATTAGGATATTATGATCTGATATTTGGACAGATGCAATAGCTTCCCACATACTGTGCATGTACCTCACTTCATGTGTCTCTTATTATTGTAACAGTACCTCTCTGTTTAACAGTTTTCCTTCTGAAATATTACCATTCAGTGAGTCATAGCTCCCAAATTACTCTACTGTTATTCAGTATGTTGTTCACACAACATCTTAACTGCATCACGTCCAGTTTCACAACGCAGTCGCACTGCGGTGACTGGAGCATTACGTAAATATATTTCACATGTAGTGTGTTGAAGCCAATCATTTTGTAAGATCGGTCCTTCATTGTTATCCCAGGATTACACCGTCAGTTTCGGGCCGACATAACTTCATCTAAATGGCACGGTGGCTTAGAGGTTAGCACTATCGTCTAGCACCTTCAGGGTCGGGGTTCAAATCCCATCTCATGTCTGTGTGCATGGAGTTTGCAGGTTCTCTCCATGCTTGATGGGTTTCTCCACGTACTACAGTTTCCTCCCACAGTCCAAAGACCTACTGATTAGGCTCATTAGTGTTCCCAAATTGCCCGGAGTGTGAGAATGAGCGTGTGTGTGCCCCGCGGTGGATTGGCAATTCTCCAGATTTAGGCTCCAGCCCCCTTACGACCCTGTACAGGATAAGCGATACTAGAAGAAGAAGAATTTTTTCCAATTCTTTTGGTATAAAACCACTCGATATTTACAAGCTTCTTCAAGCACAGTATGATGATGAGGTTCTTACCCACAGTGAAACATTTGAAAGGTACAGAACCTTTTTGATAATGCTGTAAGCCCGTGAGTGACTCTTTTCTTTTCTTTTTTCAGTATCTGGGTTCCATGCTTGTAAAGGAGCTGAGAGGAACAGAATCCACACATGACGCCTGCGCAAAGATGAGGGTAAGGTTTGTGATTATGTAGAAGACCCCACAGCAGAAATATGTTTTATGCTTCTGAACATGCTTTTTTTTTCTTTTTTCGGAATGGACCGGGGTCCACACATACAGTAGCTACACCAAATGGTTAATGAACCCTCTGACCTTTAACCTGGAATTTGTGTTTCTCTTTCTCTTATAGTGTGTCATGTGGTGGGTTTTGTGTTGAAGGAATGTCTTTATCTCATTCTATCTTTTTCTTTTTCTCACTCATTTTCATTTGTCTGACCACATAATTTTTGCACTTTTTGTATTTTCCTCTAGCTACATAAACAAGACAGTTTCTTGTTGCATGCGCTTTGCCGTCTTTCAGTCTGTTTTCTGACTCTCTTTCCCTCTCTATCTCCCTCTCTTTCTTAGATCTCTGTTTCGAAGCTGATTTTGACAGGTCCAGGACAGTTAAAACATGCTGAGGCAAAGATAAACACTGACCGAGAAAAAGAAAAAGATGAAGAATAATAAAACACCTAATATATAACTGTCAGATAGCTTACATGATGTACAAAGTGGGAGCGAAAATTCATTCTGACCCGTTTAGAAATTAGTCGCGTACCCAGGAGATTTGATTTTATGAAGCACTCGCTTAGTAAAGTTAATATATTCAAGGGAATGTCTTTGGGGTTTGGTGAACATTCTCTGGATTGGGTTGGCATGTTTTGCAGTGGAAAATTGGGGCACTTTTTTGGGACATTCATTTCTTTTACACAAGGAGAGCGGAATAGTATGGCATGCTGATTTCAAATATGTTATAATTTTAGGGGTTTGGGGTTGCCGCCATGTGCTGGGTTTGGCATTGAATTGGTATAAGGGTTATAATGTGTTACAGTAGATTTGGGGCTGTATGGTCAAAGAGGTTATGTTGTGTGAGATGTGGGGTACAATGGTTATAATGTACTATATCTGGTCTTGTAAAGGATATATGGGTATATTGTTGTCCTTTGGTTGGGTGTTATATAATGTATAGGGGTACTTTATGTACTTTATTTTGGAATGTACAGTAGGGGTATAGGATGGGGGTGCATGGAATATATGGCATATAATGTTATAGATTTGCTGATATACAGTAGAGGGCTGAGAGGTTGTAATGTACTGAGGCTGTAATGTGTTGTAATGTGTTGAGGTTGTAATGTACATGGTTTGGATGTTTAGAGGTATAGGGGTTATACTATAATATGCTACTGTAGATATGAGGATGTAGGACTAATAGGGGTTTCAGTATAAAGATGGGGGTTATATTGTGCTAGATTTAGTGGTGTGGTGGTAAGGGCATATAGTGTTCTAGGTCTAATTGTGTTGGGGTAATTACTATAATGTGTTTTTTTGGGGGGTATGTAATCAACAAGGGTTATAATCTATAAGAATTGTGGTGTAAATGATATCAGGGTTACTTAGATTATAATTTTCAACATTTGACAGTGTGGGCTAAGCAGAGGCAGTTGCAGTGTGCTAGATTTGGGGTGTAGGGGTTAAGGGGGTATAATGTGCTAGATCAATTTTGGCGTGTAGACAACTTACCTCATGTTGATTTTTATGCATCATGTCTGAAACTCTGTTCTGGGATGAGTAAGAAGGTTTGGGGATTCATGTCTGGGTGGCTCTATGATTTTCTTCTCTTGTCTTCTCTACAAGAAGTCTACGGAACAAATGAAGAAAGTCCCTACCATTGTTCTCTCAGTCTCTTACAAAGGAGTCAAGTTTATTGATGCAACAAATAAGGTGAACAGCAGCTTTCCATTTCATCTTTTTTCCTTTTATCCCTAACAGTCATGACACATGACACAGCAGGCGCCATGTGGATTATCTAGTTATTCTCTCTTTTTTCTTGGCCTCTCTCTCTCTCTCTCTCTCTCTCTCTCTCTCTCTCTCGCTCTCTCTCTCTGTCTCCTGTGTAGAACATCATAGCCGAGCATGAGATTCGGAACATCTCATGTGCAGCGCAGGACCCTGAGGACCTCTCCACATTCGCCTACATCACCAAAGACTTGAAGTCCAGTCACCACTACTGCCATGTGTTTACAGCTTTTGATGTGGTTAGTAACACTCCTGTTATTATAATATTGTGGGGACATCAAGATAATAGTATTGCAACTTTCTGACTTAAACAATCATTCTAATAAAATGATAAACAATATATAAAAATAAATTGGCAAATTAATTAGAAGATTTTAACTAGTCTTGCAGATTGTTATTTGTACAGTAATTGCAAATTTCTTCTTTTTTACCAGCAGACCTGGTTTGATAGGGTTTACAAAAATCAAACAAACAAACAAACAAAAAAAAGCAAAATAACAATGGAAAATTTACAACAATTTTTTTTTTTTTTTAAATAGACCAGACCACGCTCTGGTTTAAATGAAAACACATGCAATTATTTTGAGCACTAAACAGACACTGATATACACACAGACACAAATACAGTATAAATAATAGTATTGTGTTCCACCTATAGCCTGAGGTTGTCAACATGTGGATTAATCACAGGGGTTTGTGCAATTCTCTGGTAACAGTAGACGTATATCTGATGCAATGCAAGACATGTTGAGCAGTGATACTGTTCTGTCTATAGCTATCTTACAATTATACAGTTGAGCCAATGAAATAATACCTACAGTATACTTATTGAGTGCAAGATAGTATTTTGTAATTGGAAGGCTTAGTTACTCTAGGGAAATGCTACTTTTGTAAGCTTGATATTCCATAAATTCCAAAAGGAATAATCACACTTGCGATATGGAACTTCAAGTTGGAAATAGTCTCCCAAAGAAAATTTAGGGTCATAATATGTTGAATGTTTATTATTAATCCACTGACAAACATACTGATTCCTGAAAAAGTTATAAAATTGGATACTTACCTAGTTACCCTTAACATTATTAATAATTCTATTACAAAAAAAAAACCCATGCACACAAATGAATATTAAAAATTGTCTTTCTGAGTAATCCATGTGTGGGCCAAAAGCATTACATTAAGAAGAAAAAAAATCAAGATGCCAAGAGCCATATACTACATCATTATACTGTACGTTGCCTGTTGCATGTGTGTATAAGAAAGATGGAGATTCAATTCCATTCAATTTTATTTGTATAGCGCTTTTAACAATCGACAGTGTCGCGAAGCATCTTTATACGGTCAAAAGTATTGTTAAAGTTTGTTTGAAATGTGAATGTGTATGAATCAAAATGATAAGATTGTCCCTGATGAGGAAGCCGAGGACGACGGTGACAGTGGCAAGGAAAAACTCCCTGAGGAACCAGGGAACCCATCCTCATTTAGGTGAAACAGATAGCAGGGATTGATCTGCATCATACTGTGTGAGACTGGACGTTCAGTATAACAGGAGATGTGTTGAAGTTAATATGGATTCCAGTTCATTATTGGAGGCTCAGGTAGACTGTAGGAAACTATCGAGCAGTTGCAGTCATGACTCCTCAGCGAACAGCTGTCAGCATCAGCCGAGGAACCGTCTTGTGGAACCGTCCCCAGTCACCTCACGCATCCCAGGCAGACCACACGGGGCATCCCGGAAATCTGCGTCTGTCTGATCTCATACAGTGGTACTTCTCAGTTTCCTGTTAGACCAGTAAAAAAGACCAAGAAAGGCCTTGTCCGTCTGGCTGAACCTGATTTTGTTTGTGCCCAATTTAAGGATGTCTCTTTTGCCTAAAATTACTTTAAGGTAATTTATTAATAATATTTAGATAATGCAAGTGGTATCAGCATGGGGCAAAGCTTAGTCAACACAGTTGCAAGTTTTTAGTAACAAATGGTACTTTTAAAGGTAGAGTGTCGGGTAATGGAAACACGGTCAGTCAGCATAAGATGCTAATCTACCAATCAGACTTAACAAATATATAATTGCCTAATGGGGATTGGAGTAGATGGGCTAGCTTTTGGTCCGTGTGACTTGGGGGCCCTGGGTGCCCATGATCCTCTCACCAGTTTGCTGAAATGTTGTTTAGTTAATTAATTTCAGCCTAATGATGCCATCAATTACTTGCATAGACACACATTTGCCAATGACTGCATCTTGACATCCTGGGTGTATAATTTTAAATTCAGTGTGGTGCTGTACAGAGGCCAAAGTTCACAAAACGTATCTTTTGCCTTCCAAAATGTATGGACCTGACTGTAAACTCTTAACAATTAATGTACTTTTTTTTTGTTTATGTTGACCTGTGTTTTATCTACATATGTGCAGAATCTGGCCTATGAAATTATCCTGACACTGGGCCAGGCCTTCGAGGTGGCCTATCAGCTGGCTCTACAAGCCAGGAAAGGTGGCCACGGCTCGTCCACACTGCCTGAGAGCTTTGACAGTAAACCATCCAAACCCATCCCCAAACCACGCTCCAACATTCGCAAATCTGTAAGTAATCAACAAACACTCTTGGACAGTCTTGTTCATTTTGCTCTTCTGTGCCTAGGCAGTTCTCAAACGTTCCGTGTGTGTTGATGCTGTGGCTTATGTGTGCTGCTTTCTGTCTAAATCTGTATCTCCATGTTCCCTTCACTCTTGCTTTTGGACTACACTTCGCTGATTGATGATCTTAAAGTCTCGAAATAGAGTTCAGGCATTTCAGTACTGTGTGCTACTGCGTGTAATATCAATATTATATGATCATATCATCCAGCTGGATAATGGAAGCGGTAACATGTTATTATGCAGAAGACAAATATTAGGTGGCAAAAAAAATGTGAGTTGTGTATTTAGGAGATACATGGGTCTGTGTGTAGGCAAATTGAATAAATCAGTAGTAATTAGAGGTAGGTGATATGGTGATAAAATATTGCATGTAACAATATGCTTTTCATTTAGAAATGTAGTCAGTGATCTATTTTTTTATTTTAAAAAGAATAAACTTTTTTTTTTAATGCGATCAGCTGATCTACAGTATATGCAAAACCTATTTTGGGAGACATCAAGTATATCAAACATTTTAAAGATTTTTAAAACAGCTGTTTGCTGGCAGTTAAACAGCAGTGCTGGCCTGTGCGTGGTGATGCACATCATGTGTCAGTATATTTTTGTCGTATCTCCCACCCTTCCAGTGGATTGTTGAACAGAATTTATGAGACTTTGTTTTGTGCTTAGTAAAAGTGTCTTTTATCCACCTGCCTCTGACACACTATTCCACTAACATACACACACTCACGCACGCATACGCACACACACATCCTACACCCCTGCCTCCCCAGAGTGTTAGAGTGCCCTATTTTATTGTTTATTTTTCACTTAGAACTGAAATAATGCATTCCTTTACAACATGTAACAATGATAAAGATGTATCTGCAAAACTGATGATATTGAACCATTTCCACCCATTCTTCCCATGGCGCACTTTTTTTTCCCAGGAGCACCTTTAGCTCTTGGCTCATTCCACCACAGTGCTCTAGGAAGCGCTATCGGGGTCTTTTCTGCCAGCTGGCATCAGACTCATCAGACAGCGTTCTTCCCAACAGCGCACACCTCCGAAAGCAAATGAACAACGGGACACAAATAAATTCATTTATTCATACTTGCATCCAAACGTACAGTATACATTCCACACACCAGTGACAGCTGATGGTTTTCAAACTAGAGGAAGCACGGCTCATTAAAAAACATAATATTTCCAGGTTATAAACCAGGTCAGCCTTGCACCTCCAGTGTCCGGGTTTGATTCCCACCTTGGGTCTGTGTGCATGGAGTTTGCATGTTCTCCCCCGTGCTTGATGGGTTTCCTCCGAATGCTCCAGTTCCCCGTGTCGGTGTTCCCAAATTGCCCATAGTGTTTGAATATGTGTGTGAATGTTGCCTGGAGGTCCTACCACAGTTGTAAATATGGGAATAAATACAGTGGACACCGTTGGCCTCCACGGTACCTAATTGGACTACAGAGGTTTAGACGGCACAACAGCTAACTAGACTGAGAAATATCATTTTAGAAATGAACACACCTGATCAAACAGAATGGCATATTTACAATTTATTTGCAATATTTGCAAAGTATAAAGATCAAATAACCTATTAGTAAGAAACTGTTTTGTGTTAGGCTACGTTTGAGATGTCAGTTTCATCACATAAATATCAAATGCAGAATTACTGTATATTGTGCCAGGTAAAAAGTGCACTTTGCATGTAAAACCCACTTGCCCACACTCCCATACATGCTTAGACATGCACAGCAGCTGGCTCAAGCATTACTCCCATTAAAAACACAAGGGACTCGATTCTGTACGTGAAGTGGTGAGTTAAGCCTTACAGTATATCGTTGCTCTAGTCGAAGAGGCAACAGGAGATAACTATAAACTGTTGTATTACTATGAATAGTGTGGTGATATCGAATCACTGGCAAATCATCGTTGTAATAACACACTCCATACTATGCAGTTAAACAAAAATAATCCACTCAAGCATGACATGAATCACACCGCCTCAGTGTGTCATATAACAGTCTGTCCAGTGTTATTCCCTACTTCACTGTGATTCCCTGAGATGCATTAATTCCCTGCATTGATCAACAAAAGACAGACTACATTGTGTATGTGGACATGTGTTCTTTGTGTGTGTGTGTGTGTGTGTGTGTGTGTGTGTGTGTGTGTGTGTGTGTGTGTGTGTGTGTGTGTGTGTGTGTGTGAATTTGTGAATGTGTGTGCAGTGTGATTGGGGTTATAAGTGATAAATGTTGGGAAGGTTTGTCTGTCTGTAGTATTTCAAGAATAATTATTTTGTTAAGAAATGTGTGTATATTCATGTATAAAATACAGATCTGACTATTAACATTTGGATATTTTATTGGATATTTCATCTGCACATCTGTGAGAGTTTGGCTACCAAAACATTCTGTGATAACCTTCAGCATTCGCTCTCTGCTCCTGCTCCTCCTCCACCTCATTGTCTTCCTCAGCTTCCTCCTCAGGCTGATACCTGTGCTCTCTAACTCTTGTTTCTAATCCAGATGGAGCAGCCTTCAATGGAGCAGAAGGGTCACGGCAATGTCCCGTGGATCGTGGAACCAGGACAGGAAGCCAAAAGAGGAGTCAACACCAAGTATGAGACAACTATTTTCTAATATGCACCCACTGTCCGCTCCTGTCTGTGTGTGTGCCTTTCAGAGCACGCCCTCTAGAGGCCCCCCACGGAGCCATGGGCCCAGTGACCTTTGACTCGCCCGTGTCTCTCCGCCCCGGTCCGGTCCAGCCCGTCCCATTTTACCGTGGCCTCTGCATGATGTCGCTGCCGTGCTCTTTCTCTCTCTCTCTCTCTCTCTCTCTCTCTCTCTTTCTCTTTCTCTCTCGACCCCCCTTCCCTCAGCCCTCTGGCCAAAACACACCATTCACTCTCATTCTCCTCAGAATATTAAAAAGGGGTTGATATGATATTTTTTTCTCCCATTTTTCCTTTGTCCTCCATTTAGCACTTTTACCAGACACACATCCTGACTGCTTGAATGAGGACTCTAAATCCATAATGCTGCTACAAGCTTGTAACTGCAGTGTATTTCGATGGGAGGGGGGGGTCCACTTCTGTTCATCATCAGGCAGTGTGTAAGGCAGTGAGCCATTTAAGGGCAAGAAAAATGGGAACTGTATGACTACTACCCTGTAAGGACAGCGTAAAAATGGAGATAAGATTGTGGTTGGTTATTTTCTTTTGTTTGTTTGTTTGTATGGTTGTTTTGGTTTTGGTTCTTTTTTTTGTTTGTTTTGGTTTTTTGGTTCCCCTCCCCAGTGTGGTCTGTATTGGTCAACCTGGGGTTTGGCTTGCTCTAAACCATTTTTGCAGGTAAAATTGCATGTTTGAAATCAGGAAGTTCCATTTAGACCCACTCACTACGAACAGCGTTTTGAAAACCCTCGTTAAAGAACACTACTTTAATTGCATTGCCTTGTTTTGGTTTGGCTTTGAATGCAAGCAGCCCGGAAACAGGCCCTTCGGCCCGCAGAGAGCATGTGTTCTGGCTGTGTTGGACCGGCGAAGGGGGCGTCTGAGAGGCTTGTTTTTTTTTTTTTTTTTTTTTTTTTTTTGTGGACGCTCTGGATAAGTGATTTAATCTCATTTGCAGGGTAATGCCGGACTCCCATGTCTATTACTGTGGAAATCAAAGAATGTAGCCAGCCCCCAACATGGACCCTCTCACACACACATTGCAAAAATGGACATCAAAATACGGAGCCTATGAGTGGCACGGGACTACAAACATGGCAGAGCCTCTTGTGACTGAACTTTAAATATAAACCTTGGTGTGCGAAGGACTACTGGTGTGAACCTCTTCTATGCTTTTCTATGCTATGGAGCACACATATGCGCCGCATACTTCGGTGGACTCTGGAATGGCAGGGATGTGTTGAGCATGAATGCACACATTACGTTATTTCACTTCACTGGGCTCAGGCTCTGTTATGTGGACTATGTTGTGTGAGGGAGAAGGTTGGGGGAAAGGCAATGTACCATGGGAACGGACATATACCATGGTTACTCATTTTGACAGACTCATTTTGCCCAGTTCCATAGATTATAGTAACAACACTGAGGCAAAAAGTGGACTATCTGGTTTGCCATGTTTTTACTTTTCACTCCTCTTTCATTTCATTTGGTTTGATAGTACATTATGAATATTATGCACAATGTGAATGGATTTTATTGCACTGGACAACCATGAAAGTGACGTGTCTCATGCCAAAATCACTACAGAATTGTTGTTGACAATGCCATGCAGATTAGTATTCATACTGGTAAAACATTTTAATGTCTAATATAATTCTATATTGCCATTATTCTAATCCTTAATTGACTATGTTATGATTAATTATTCTTATTTTAAATGTGCAATTCTTGTCTAATGTCGTCTTGATGTTATATTATTTTTATATGACATGTTGGACTTGAGAAGAATAGCCATCCTGGAAGAAAACAAAAAACAATACTGTTGTAGAAGATGAGAAAACAGAATGTGTGAACGGCTCCACTCAATTTTACTTTCAGGTGAAAAGTCCACCGTCTCTCATGGGGCTGAAACACAGATGATATGCGGATATTTTAACTATTTTAACTCAATGTAACTGTAGATTTTTTTTTTTGTTTTTGTTTTTTGCAACAATATTTCTGTACATAAATATTTTCCTCAATCATTGTTCATATATGTAATGTAGTTTAACAAAAAAAAGTAAGAAAATAATAACAGAAAAAAAAAATGAAAATATCACACTGGTTAATATTGTACCAAATTTTCAAGGTCAAAGTGCGAGGTCTCACTGATGAATATATCAATTTAAATAACACTTGTGTGAGCACAGTGGAATTGCTAACATAAAATGTACATAGGCTTGGGCTTCCAGCAATCTGATTTTCTAAGTTTGACCCTTATTTATATCCTGGCAAAAGCACATGGAATAAATCAGAATTGTACAACTGTTTCCTTTTGTGTGGCCTTTACTTTACCCTCTTTCCCATCATCCTTTTCTTCCATGTCCTACAGTATATTATACATGGGATTTAAACTTATCGTTCTTTCATAGGACCAAAGACAAACAGATTTATCAGTAGGATGTTTTTACATGATTTTATATCAATTCAGCTTCACATCTAAATGATGTCTCCGAGCTGTGTTTTAAGAGTCGTTTTTTCCTGTTCAAGGACTATTCAGATGTTTTGAGTAAGAATGAGTGTATCCATTTATGTTTACAGTTTGGTGCAAAAGTTTTGAGCCCCCATTCATTCGTTCATATTAAATGAAATGGAGTTGATTAAATTAAAGACATGGGAACAAATGTTTTCTTTTTTTTTTTTTTTTTGGATTTTTCCCCGATTTTTCTCCCTAATTTAGTCGTGTCCAATTCCTCCCCGTCACTAGGGGGCTCCACATTAAGGCTACTACTACCACTCAGCCGGGAGGGCCGAAGACTATCACGTGTTTCCTCCGAACCACGTGACGCCAGCCGACCGCATCTTTTCGAACTGCTCGCTCGCACACCTTTGGGGCGGCGTAACACACTCGGAGGACAGCGCTATCCGCTCCCTCCGTTGCGCGAGCTCACAGACGCCCCTGACTGGCTGTAGAGCCGTGATTAATGTGGATTAACTATGTACCTCTCATCCCTCCCCTCTGAGAGAGCTCGGCCAATCAGCTCTCTCTAGACCTCCGGCTGCGAGAGGGGAACAAATGTTTTCTGTAACAGGTTACAAAGTGCCTAAAGATACAGTGCAGTATATCAAACTCATTAAAGTAAACACATACAGAATAAGCAAAATTATTTATTTTCAGGTCATGTTATAGTAGCCTTCGAGACCTCACCTTAATGGCAAAGCAACATTTAAAAAAAAACAGCAGTTTTCAGTGTTTTGTATGTTAATTGTAATTATGGGGTAAAGTTTCTTTAAATGATGCTTGGACATCAGGTACACTGCTGATATGTACAAGTTGTTGGAAAGCATGGCAAGTTTAAAAGTGATTATTTTTCACTTTTATATAAGAATAAAATCACCTCAATAGCAGCTCGGTGTGGTCTGTGTCATAGAATCAGACATGGACCTTTGATATACATTATCTTCTCTGATAAGGATGCATGTGTGTGTGTGCGTGTGTGTGTAGGTGTTCTCACCCATAGGCATGATTAAAGCTGTGGTCTTTGTTGCCAGGGAGCCTTAAACATTTCCTGCTTATTCACTTTGCTCTTGCTTCAGTGATGTAATAAAATACATTACATGAAGTAGCAGCGTAACACAGAATGTGTAAAGGTCATCGCCGTTATTAAGCTGATACGCTGAGCATATGTACTATTATATTCCGCAGTCATGTTTAGCAGGGTGGATTGGTGGTTTAGTGGTTAGCACTGTCGCCTTGCCTCTCTAGGTCCTGGGTTCGATTCCCTCCTCGGGTCTGTGTGCATGTTCTTGCTGTGCTTGGCTTTGGGTTTCCTTCAACAGGCAAAAGATCAGGCAAATTGATGTTTCCAAATTGGCTGTAGTGTGTGTGTGTGTGTGTGTGTCTGCCCTGCGATAGATTGTACATGGTGTCACCCGGGATCGTTTACAGTTCTCCAGCAATCCTATACAGGATAAAGTGGTATAGAAGATTAGTGAGTGACTTTTGTTTGGATGTTTAAGTGTATTATTTAATTCTTCGAGGGTTCTTTAATGATGTATTGCAGTTTCATACCAAAAAAAAAAGAACCATTTGTGGCTCAGCAATTAGAGCTTTGTACAAATTACAATTATTAAAATCAAGAAGTACAAAGTCATACAATGTATTTGTGTGTTATGAAACTATCTGGATTACATTTGACCGCACGCTGATTTCACACCATTCACACAATTCCTTCAGGAGGAGGCTGAGAGAGCAGCAGGAGCCCCATGTCCCAGACGCTTCCTACCCTGCAGCCATTTGCTAAATTAAGCATCAGAGGATAACTGTTCATGTAATTATGTCACAGATTCATTAATTAAAACGTATGGAGCGCACCCAACTGTTTTCGAGAGAAATAAGGGTATTGAGACATTTTTTCTTGATTTAAAAAAATATATATTACTTAATTATTTATATCCAGAAGAGTCTCTGATAAAAGATTTAATCTAAATTAAAATCTAAAACTTCAAAAATCACATCACATCAGTATTTTGCAGTTTATTGCAGCTGAGCGAGAACAACATACAGTACAGTAGTGTATCTGTTCTGTCATCACTTCAGAGATAAGACTTGGCAGGTCATAGTTGGTGCCAGCCCTTTGCCAGCTCCCCTTCCGTCCATGCAGTGTACCGGGCACTAGTCCATGCGTCATGGGTGAGACTACGGGGTCAGCCAGCACACAGTAGTGCCAGCTGGTCTTCTAGTCATTCATTCGGCACAGCCAACAGTCAGCCAGGTAACAGGTAAAGTCTGTGAAATACTTTTCTTCGATTTCACTCCAACATTTTACACATTTCATAGCACACTACTGTACTGTTTGGGGCAAAAGATTCGGGTGGACTATTAAAGGCAGTTGATTTTGTACAGTACATATTGTTTCAATGAAATATGATACTCTATGGTTTACAAGATGCATGTTGAGTGCTTGACCCAATGTCAATTCATTGTTATAAATTAAAGTATGAGTTATACATATGTTATTTATTGATTTAAATAATCAAGTTAGCCGTTTGTGATGCTTTGTAGGAACTGAAGCCATGATAGGCACTGACTGAGAACTGACTGAAGTCGGCACTGACGTGACAACCTACAAAAAAAAAAAAAAACTAAGTAACTTAATTTGTTGTCATTTTTAAATTTAGTCAACAAAATCAGCCAGTACCAAAATAGTAAAGCTCTTTAAAATTGTTCTTCTTTACATTTATCTTGCCATTTTTTTCCCCAAATAAGAACAAAATGGCAAGATAAATTTAAAGAAGAACAATGCACTGAAGTGACCTCAAGAAACATGTCCGCTTTTGGTTATTATTAGCCACACACCTACTGTAGCATGTGAAACAGTGAAATATATTATATTCCAACTAAATATTCTGACTGGACACACTTCTCAGAAAATAGTTTTAAGTAACGCTAACGCTATTGGAGCTATTGTTTATTCTATTGGACAGTTTTGGCTTAATTTTTTTGTTGTTGTTGTTTTTCTTTTAAATTTTTTTTAAATGGTCATTGATGCAAAGCAGCTTTACAGAATCAAAAGAAATGTGTATGAATCAAAATGATCAGATTGTTCCTGAAGCTGAGGATGAAGGTGGCAAGGAAAAACTCCCTGAGATGGCAACCGGGAGAAACCTTGAGAGGAACCAGACTCAACAGGGAACCCATCCTCATTTGGTGGCACTGAAAGTTCAATATAACAGATAACATCTTTAAGTTAAAATGGAGTCCAGTTTGTTATTGGCAGTCCTAGTATGTCCTAATATGTATTTGTAAGTGTTAGCTCGCTACAACTCCTATGTTAGGCAACACCATTGAATGCTGGCGAGCTTAAATTTAGACCCATCTAACACCTGCTTCACGCACTAACCTGAAAACTGTCATCATTCTAGCCCTGTAATCTTTCCAAATCAAATAAGAGATCTTTGTTGATAGTCTCTCTCTCTCTCTCTCTCTCTCTCAAACACTCACTTACTGTACTCATTTACTCATTGTCTATCCTGTGGGGGGGGGGGTGACAATTAGCCTCATTTGCATATCATTTGCAAAACAATTGTCTAGAATGTCACTGTATATACTGTAGCATTACAGTTTTCCTCACCGGAATGAAGAGGCCCCTAAACCTCTTCCAGCGTGACGATGCCCCTGTACACAAAGAAAGCTACATGAACACATGGTGTGTTCAGGTTGGAGTGGAAGAACTCGGTTATTTACACAGCCATGCCAGACCTCAACCCAACTGAACGTCAACATTGGTGTCCACATACTTTTGGTCATATTCTGTATATTTAATTTTTTATATCTTCAATCATGGAACGATGATACTGTATGCATGTAAAAATAAATAAAAACCAATTTAAGAAATGCAGTGTAAGTTGAAATGTGTATTAAAACAAATGCAGACCCAATACATTTTATCACTAAAAACATGTGCAGTGCTGTGCGATTGAGCAATTCAGACCGGATGAGTCAGGTGAATCAACACTGTATGTGTTCTCCTCAGGCTGCTGGCATGACATGTTCAACTGTGTGAATGAAACACTGGTGATGGGGACAGCTGGAGTTGTGCCAGTTGTGATTACAATACATGGATCAGGACAGAGGGTTGTGTCCACAGCTCAACAGCAGGTCATGTGATGTCATGCCAGGGTATTTTTATTGGTAAATTAATCTTAAAAGCTGAACTACACACAGACAAAACCTTGTCTGGCTCATACTGCAGAACAAAAATCAGAGGTACTCATGTAGTTCTGCTGAGGATTTTTTTTCTTTATATTACTGGCTTCAAAACACAACGATTCATCTTTCCAGGTTAGTTATCCTGGTGCATCAATCATGTTTCATGTTTCATTTTATTTATTTATTTTTATGTAGCAGGACATGAGCCTGGCATTGCTTTTGCAGTAGACCAAAAGCTCACTGAAGGCTACGGCATCTGCTCTTTTTCACTTTGTGTACCTCTAACACACACACACGCCGCGAATGGATCCGTGCCATCTGACCTGACAAGAAGCAGCAATAAAGGGAACCCCAGCAGTGCGACCAGCTGACAGGATCCATTCTCTGGCCAAAGATCAGTAAGGGAGCATGAAGGAGGGAGAGGTTATGTCTGTGCACAAGATGCACTGATGACAGCAAGACACTGCCTGGAAGCGGAACCAGGATAGCTAAGATCAGGTAATATTACACACCATGGAAGATTGTAAACTGAGTGAGTTTTTATTTTCTAATTAGGTGGTTAGGGTTGTCTTTGAAACATTAATTTCATCAGGAAAAATTTGAAAATCTAGAAGGAGGAACATCAGTGCAACTGGAGTTATGGCAGATGGATGAATGAGTAAGAAAACATCTACAACCCCAGAAGAAACACATGAACAGAAATACATTTTCCATGTACTAGATCTATTAATACACAATGCAAATAACATATGCAGCTGTGCAGAAGTTTTGGCACATGCAAATAATCCTGTATATATTACTAAATGCCATCGAACATGATCAAATTGTGTATTTGTGCATTACCAATCCTTAATACAAGCAGTACAGTAAAGAGTAATAAAATGAAATAGTAATCTTACAACAGTGATGTTTCTGTCAGATTTAGTTTGCCACACTACTTTGCATGTGTCCTGTTATATATTCTGGTAAATAATATCTCTGCACTTGAACAACAATTGCGTATTTTGTACAACTGTGTAGTTTTGGAGGAAGTAAAATATCATGTGGTGTGAATACGTTACTGTTGATGTTTTCTGAGATGTCCATTTTGATTGTTCCTCTCTCTTTGTTCCTGAGCTCTTCCTCATTCCTTATATGCAATACTTCCTCCAGGTGTCTGTAAAACACTTCCCCCCTATTGTTTCCCCAGGATTTCTATAAAACATATAAATGATGATGTATTAACTATGATGTATTAACAGATGTACATCGATCAGGGTGTTTGTCTTACATAATTGAAAAATATATATAATATAATTTTTAAAAAATCATTAAAAAAATTCAGACACCATCATATGCGTGTGTTTGTGTTTCTGCCTGGAGGGCACTGTGTCCAAGCTGATTGTCCAGCGTGTCGAAGTTCAGCTGGCATGTTTAGCGGTTCACTCATTATTCATAGGAATCATCAGCTCCTGCCAAGATGGTGATCACGAGAGCTCCTATAGTTGAGCTTCAAAACCACTCTTCAAAAAGACTCAACCATGTAACACTGTCATATACAGAGGCAGGTGCAGGTCAATGGTTAAGGTATTGGGCTACAGTTCAGAAGGTCCCAGGTTTAAAGCCCCCACCAACAAGTTGCCATCAGTGTTAAGGTGGGTCCACTCCTTGTGGCATTTATTATTTTAATGATGGGACGGGTGAACTAGGACACTCGTTATGCATGTAAATATTGTTCCATAAAAACTGGATAATTGCCAGGGTTTCATGACGTACAGTACAGAACCAACAACATTTGGCAGCAACTCTGGGAAAAGGTTGCAGGGAAACGATGTATCATGTGCCAGGTAGCATCCTGCATCTTACCAGCAATTCTACTTTAACAGCACTCTACCACAGCCAGGCACCTTTAATCTTTTTATCCAAAGCAGTATTCAGTACAACACTTGGTAATGTGGATCTCTACGTAATGTGGTAAATAATATTGCTCCACAGGTTCTCCTATTCATTTACAGTATATACACCCAAATAACAGAGTGGCAGTGTAGGGTAATGTGGCTGCCTCAAAGCTCCACGAGTCCATGGTTATATTGTGAGCTCAGTTTATTATCTGTGCTGAGTTTTGAGTTCATGAATCAATGAATGAAAGTTTGTGCTCTTCTGTGTGATCAGACTAGCCTCTGCTCCTCACATGCATCAAAATGCGTTGGGAACCCATGACTCTTTCACTGGTTCACTGGACGTATTAACCTTTACATAACAGGAACACACCACAAGACCTGCTTTTTTGGAATTGCTCTGAACCTGTCGTCTCGACGTCACAGTTTAGCCCTTGTCAAATGTGCATCCCCATTTTTGCTGCTTCTAACACATCAACTTTGAGAACTGACTGTTCACTTCATGCCTCCTATATCTCACCCCTCGCCAGCTAGCAAGATAATCAATTATTCATTTCTCCTCTCAGTGTCAAATTTATGGTTGATCCTGGTCTGTGTACTGTAGCTGCTACAGCAAATACCCTGTACTACAACAAGCATAAACTCACAATGAGACAATGAGAAAGTAAGAATCCAGTTAGGTATACTGTATATTTCGTAGTTGTATGAGTGTTAACGGCTGTGTGCATGTGGAGAGTTGAGCATAGCAATCCTACGTCTGTAATCTTTAATCAGCAGCTGCAAAGTCCAAAACTGACAGGGTGTGACCTCAGCAGTGTCAGCAATACTGACTCTTAGAGAGCTCATAATTCTGCTCTCACTGACACACAAAGAAATGAGAAAATATCAAACAGGTCAAATGTTCTGACATGTGAATGTGCAGGTGAAGCTCAAATGCTTTTGCTTTTCTTAATCTTTCATCAATCAAGATTGATGGTTGTTTCAAAACTAAGAAGCCAGGACACTAAAGCACTTTGTCAGAATCCCTGAGTAAGTGGAGTTGTGTAGGTTTTGAACCAGGATTTACAGTATAGATAATATTGTAACTTTTTTAATAATACAATTGTAAATATTAGGCATAAAATTGAGGCTTTGAAACCGGACAATGTAATTGATGCAGATGTTAAACTAATTATGTCAGATTGGAACCTAGAATATTTTGCTCCCCTTGAAGATAATGAACTAACTTCACTCATCTCTTCTGCAAATTCATCAACCTGTACAGTATATTAGATCTCATACCGACACATTTTCTCAAACAGATAGTGCCAGAAATACCAGAACCGCTGTTCAAAATAATTAATTCTTCATTCAGCTTTGGGGATGTTCCAAAATCTTTTAAATTAGCAGTTAGTAAACCGATAATTAAGAAGTCTGACCTCGACCACTGTCAGCTGTCCAATTACAGGCCGATATTAAACCTCCCCTTTTATCTCTAAGATTCTGGAAAAGATAGTAGCGGAGAGGCTATGCTTATATCTACATAGAAATAACATACATGAACTGTATCAGTCAGGATTTAGGCCTCATCACAGCACAGAGACAGCACTTGTTAAAGTAGTGAATGATCTCCTATTGGCCTCTGATCAGATTTGCGTCACTATACTTGTGTTACTGGACCTCAGTGCAGCTTTTGACACCATTGATCATAGTATTCTCCTTCACAGATTAGAAAATGTAGTAGGAATTAAGGGAACTGCCCTCTTGTGGCTCAGATCCTATTTGACTGATCGTTATCAGTTTGTAGATTTAGATGGTGACCATTCCTCATGTTCTCAAGTGGAGTTTGGTGTTCCACAGGGTTCAGTTTTAGGCCCACTGCTTTTTCCCCTTTACATGCTTCCTTTGGGCAACATAATCCGTAAACATGATATTAGTTTTCATTGTTATGCTGACGACACACAGTTATAAGAAAACTTGCTAAAGTTGAGCAATGCGTAAAGGATAAAAGAGACTGGATGCTAAATAACTTCCTTCTGCTTAATCCTGATAAGACAGAAGTTCTAGTCATAGGACCTAGGAGAAAGATTTTAGATCACACCGTAACATTAGATAGCCTTTCTGTTCTAGGGCCTTGGTGTGATTATAGATTCTAGTTTTTTATTTGAAGCACATGTAGACAATATCACCAGGATGGCTTTCTTTCACCTTAGAAATATTGCCAAGTTAAGAAATATATTGTCACTAAATGATGCAGAAAAACTAGTTCATGCTTTTATCACCTCAAGGTTGGACTATTGTAACACCTTACTGTCTGGTTGTTCAACTAGGTGCATAAACAAGCTTCAGTTAGTACAGAATGCAGCAGCGAGAGTCCTCACTAGAACCAGAAGATACGAGCACATCACCCCTATCTTATCTACACTGCATTGGCTCCCTGTGAAATTTCACATTGAATTTAAAATACTACTCTTGACAAATAAAGCATTGAATGGTCTCACGCCGCAGTATCTGAGTGAACTGCTAGTGTCTTACAATCCGCTATGCCTACTTCGATCAAAGGATGCAGGCTGCTTGTCAGTACTGCGTATTATGAAAACTACAGCTGGGGGCAGAGCTTTTTCTTACAAAGCCCCAAAGTTATGGAATAGTCTTCCTATTAATGTTCGAGACTCAGACACAGTCTCAGTGTTTAAGTCTAGGCTAAAAACCTATTTATTTAACCAAGCATTTTTGTAAATAGATTAGCCTTAGGTAGAGTAGCAGATCTGGGGGACTCATGGACGTAGAGTATTCTGGTGAACTGGCATGTTCAGATGCTGTCTTCCCCACTCTCATTGATCACTCAGGTTTGTTGACGGTAAGGTGATTGGTTGCTTACATCTCAGGGAGCCCTTCATTTTCGTCTGTTTCCATCTGGCTCTCCCTTTTAGTTATGCTGTTATAGTTAGTCCCTGTTTGCACTCTACACTAAATATACATTCACCTTATACATTATGTGACTGTGACCATACCTAACTGTCATCTCTCCTCTTCTGCTCTCCCGCCCTCTCTCTTTCCCTCTCTCTGTCAAGCTACACATGTCGTTCCTGAGCTGCCATTGATCCAGACTCCCTCTGCCCTCTGGACCTGCCTGATTCATCCTGGTGTTCTGCTTCTGGTTGGAGATCTTGTCGCATGGATGCCCCGTGTGTCTCTTTGTGATGCGTCCGGTGTCTGACGGTTTCACTCTACTATGAAGACGGTTCTGGCCTCGACTGATGTTTACAGCTGTTTCTCTGAGGACTCGGCTGCAGTCGCTCGATAGTTCAGGACTGGAATTTCCAGTCTACCTGGAATCCATATTAACATCAATTAACATCTGTTAACAACTGCTATACTGAACCACCTGCCACCTAACACACAGTATGAATGCAGATCAACTCCTGCTTTCTGTTCACCCAAATGAGGATGGATCCCTGTTGAGTCCGGTTCCTCTCAAGGTTTCTTTCTTCCTATTGCCTTCATTTCCTATTGAGTTTTTCCTTTCCACTGTCGCCCGCGGCTTGCTCGTCAGGGACAATCTGACCATTTTGATTCATACACATTCAAATTCCATACAAATTTAAACAATTCTTTTGATTGTGTAAAGCTGTTTTGCAACAATGACCATTGTTAAAAGAACTATACAAATAAAATTTAATTGAATTGAATTGTACATAGCCCTCCGACACCTGATGTCAAGTCACTCATGATTTCAAAGTTGGACAAACTTCAGAATCTCCTTCCTATTGTCTAATCTGAATATCTGTTTGAATCATTTTCATCTCAGCTCTGGCCCTTTGGGGCATGACTGCTTAGGACCTCTACGGTGTGCTGTGGTGTCTGGCACCAGGAAATTAGCAGTTAATGCTTTGGGGGGGGGCTATACAGTAGGTTGAGGGCTGGTGCCTACATGGATCTGAATTGTTTGGCTGGAGTGTTCCACGGGTGCTCAGATTGAGGATCGACGGCTTTGAACTCTTTGCCGTCTAAAGCCACATACATGGCAGGCTGTGATGTGCTGGGTGTCCTGTTACCTTTCCATAGTAGCCTTTATGCACCTTTTCCACCAATTTGTACTACAGTACATTGGCTTTTCTGCGAGATTGAACCAGACAGACTTGCCTTTAATCCCCACGGACATGACTTGGGTGTCCACATGCCTATGAATGTTAACAAAAGTTTCAAAAAGCCTTGATTTTAAAAGAAGAAGAAGGCTGCTTTATTGTCATTCCACAGAGTATAATAAAATTTGGATATCCTGGTATGTAGATAAAAAAACATCCAACAGGTTTATAGAAAAGCGTGTTGTAAAAAGTATGATGCAAAACAACAAGATCAGTTTCACCTGAGTTCACACATGTATTCCATGACCAGCAGTGCAAAAGTGTGCAGGTGTGTGAGAACACCTTCATTTCCACATTGGAGTAAATAATCAAAATAATTATGCACCAACAATTAATAGTTTTTCATTAAAGACATGGAAATATTAATAATTTTTTTCACAGTTATTATTCAACTTTTATCCCTAATATCCTATCAGATCTTCAGTCCTGACCAAACCTTATCTTTTTCTTTTCTTTTCTTTTTTTTTTTTAGGGCACTGACCTTCAGATTTCATCCCTTGCTTTATTTTTTAGCATCAGCATCTGATTAGCTGTTATCCTTCAGCTGTGATCTAAACCCTGTAGAAAATATATAAGGCTGGAACATCAACAGTGCAAAGCTACCTGTGATCAACGTCTTTCATTAAGGTCTAAAGTTCAATATAATTGCTTATATCCCATTCTTCAGCTCTACGATTTTTTCAGAGAGTGGTTTTAATCTTATTAAAATATTACCTGTATATAAATCCCTGCACATCAAGCCTAAGAGGTGGTGTTTTCAATACGTTTTTTGTTTTTAAGCTTTTAAGGCTTTAGATCAAATGCTGAGGCACGATGGCGCAGTACTTCTGTTTCCCTCCAACGTGGTGTCATTGAGAACATGTCTTAAATTAGAACCGAAAGACAAAGATTGTCCTAGAAAAGCACTCATTTGCTTGCACAAAGCAACAGAACACACGTACAGCAGGTCATTTTCTGACTGAGTTCACAAAACAAACTACTTCTTCTGAAAAAGTTGCAGACATGTCTGACGTAAAACCCAGGAAATGATTTATGAGTCTGGATTTTTTTCCCCCCTGTCCTAAAGCTGTCCTCGTTCCACCTGCTTCAGGATGTACAGGATGCCAATGTTGTCGATGGTGACGAAAGTTTTGAAGTCAGACGAGACGCAGATACGCTTCAGGTTGTTTCCTGTGGTGTAGAAGGTCTGCAGGGCTTCTCCTCTGTCCACACTCCACCACTGCTCAAGACAAAGAGAAACATCCAACCATTAATAAAAACAACAACAACAAAAACACATGTGGAGGACAGGATTGCACACAGAGAGACACATAATAAGATTTGTTGATTGCAGACACTTCTGTCCCATGTAAGGCCAAATCAAACATGGTGGTGTCAGGAGCTGTCACTGATCCACGTGTTTTGGTGCTGACCAGAAACATCTGCAAATTAGCTGAATTTACATCAAAGTCATGTAAAGCTTTTTCATCCCAAGAGTACTAAAAGCCCATGCTGAGCAGCTGGCAGGAGTGTATCTTCAACTTGTCTCTTACACGAGGAGTCATCCCACGTTTATTCAATTCTGCCATCATCACAACAGTGCCCCCAACCCCCCCAAAAAAAAAACCTCAGGCACATATACTCCGAATGATTTTGCCACTTACACTGGTTGCCATCAAGAACCTAGCAAAACCGATACTGTCCCATTAACTCCGTGGTCCCAGATACCATTGATCCATTTCAGTTTGCATATCACCCCAGAGGACAACACAGTAGCCTTGCCCCTACACCATACACTTCAACAGCTGGACTACAGCAGAACATATGCAAGGATGCTTCTCCTTGACTATAGCTCTGAACTCAATACCTTCTGTCTGGGAAAATGACAGATCTGGGGGGGTCTCAACTCCCACTTGTAATGGGATTCTGGACTGTAAATGGACTCATGGACAGACCACTCGTGTTGAGGAATGGGAGACAAGGGCTCTGCTGAGCTTACAGTCAGCACAGGAACACCACAGGGCTGCTGCCCTCAGCTTGAAACTCTATACTCTGTACACCTACGACTGCGTCACCACCAAGGACAAAACGGTCATCATTAAATGCACAGATGATAAAACCATCCTGGGCCTCATCAAGGATGGGGATGAGTCTGGGTACAGGGAATTGGTCAAAAACATTCCAGTCTATGAAGAGGAAAATGACCTTAACATAGACGAGACCAAAGAAACCCTACGCCCTGCTGTGAACCAAAAACACCTTTGCTACAGTGAAAAAGACCATGCAACAGCTGTACTTCATTAGACTGCTAAAGAAGGATGGACTCAGCGGTCACCCCGTTATCGAGACCTACAGTACCTCACAGAGAGCATCCTCACATGTGGCATCACTGCCTGGTACGGAAACACCACACAGGCAGAATGGCAGGCTCTTCAAAAGAGTCATAAATGTTGCAGAGAGGATCACTGGATCTGACCTCCCCTCCATGGACACTTTATACATAAAACACTGCAGGGAAGTATCCTCAGGGACACACACCACACAGTTCTTTCTCTGTTCATGCACAAATGCACAACACGCACCCTCAGACAGCAGACTGGACAGTTTAATCACACACAAAGCTTGTTTCTATAATAGGGAAAAGAAACAAGGTCTGTCTCACCCCAGTAAGTTTAAATGTGCAATTAAACTTTAAGAAAATTACAATTTGAAAATTTGAAGACGTGCAATACAGTAGTTCCATATTTGAGGATCATGTTTTAAAATACACCATCATCACTACATTATAGTAATAGATTTACATTTAGGCATTTAGTAATATATTTTACTGTTTATTATAGTCTATCAGCTTCCGTTTACTATTTTTTTCCTGTATTATATGTTAATTCCACTTTTCTCTGTTCATCACCGAAAAGTCCAATGCACCAATACAGTTCTGTACAAATGGCAAATAAAATCTTTAGACGCTTGACTCATTCTGTATACCACTTATCCCAGGGAACTCAGGGCACTGGGGGTAGACCCTGGACAAGGTGCCAATCCATCACAGGGCACAAGCACACACACACTCACTCGCACAGTCCCAAAGAAAGGACATGAGCCTTGACCCTGGAGGTGTGAGGTCACAGTGCTCATGATTGTTCAATTTAATTAATTTTGATTTTGTTTATCTGTAAGCATTATTAACATTTAAAATTGTCACAAAGCAGCTTTACAGAAAAAAAATTATGGACATATATCTAAAAATGTGAAACAAAAGCATAATTGTATTTTTTCATCACTTAAAAAGCCAGAGGTGGCAAATAAAACTCCCCTAAATCACATGAGGAACAAACCATGAGAGGATCCAGACTCAAGACTCAAATAGAACTCATCCTTATTTGGGATTAAGGCACAATACACAGGGACAACATACCCCATAAAAACTGGTATACATGTGTCTTAATTGGTTCATGCTGGTTTAACATGGTGGTTTGGTGGTTAGCACTGTTGTCTCTCATATGCTGGGTGGGTATCGTCGGGTTCTCTGGTTTCCTCTTACAGACATGCACAGTAAGTTTATAGGCATTTCAAATTGCTCTGTGGTGTGTGATTGGTGTGTGTGTTTGCGGCCTGTCAGGAGCTGGCACGGGTATAACACCTTGTACCACACCTTAAGTGGCCACGTTGTACTACATCTCTGAGTTCCTGCGGGACATGGGGAATGGAATAGATGATGAATGAACGGTTTAAACACATTTGAGCAGGCATAAGACAAGTACACAGTGCGAAATATACTGTAACAGGCTAGAGCATGCTGCTATATGAAAACAGAAGTCCAATGTAAAGACTAGTGAGAGTAATGTAATTATTCCTGCCTAGTGTTAGTAGCCGTCATGGATGGGGAAAAGAGAGTTTAGAAATAGGTCAAAGGTTAAAGCTAAAATTAGGTCTATTTTAAAGTAGATTATTAAACTTGACACATAGCTGTTCATAAGATTACTTTTACTCACCATTTTGAGTTAAGTTAAACTTGGTTAAACTTCAGGCAGATATCAAAGTACTTCAAAAGATACCTAAAATTCTGCCCAGCAGTCGATTTAAGACGCGGCCAGCGTTTGACGCACGTGCAGTATGCTGTCCAAACTTCCAGTTTATAATATGGAACAAAACCACTATAACTTCTCTCCCTACTTAACATTTTTGGTGCAGGTTTAACGGTACTCCAACGTATGCAAGTAAAGATGCCATTGAAAAAGAGAGTTCTGACCAATGTACAGACAAAAGCTTTCTTTTATTTACATTGATTACAAGAACTTACTTTCATCAGTGATTGGTTAGATTTTAAATGCAAGCCAATCGGCGCTCCTTTATCAGCCACTGACACTGTCGATGAAGCTCCAAAGTGAAGACAGTAAGAGTTGTTCTCACCATGTTTACCAATGAGGAGTGGAAGCTAAATTTCCATTTAATAGACTTATATATCACCTATAATAGAACCCTCTACACACATAAAGAATATATTTATTCCAACAAGAGTGAAACGATCAAATCAAGTATTCACATAGCTATTATTTACCTACTGGATGAATTATCAAAAGGTTTACAAAACATCTCTCGTTCCCTTTGATGGTTCATTCCAGTCGGGACAGATTATGTGGAACATCACACCCATACAGTATGTGCTTTTCAGATATAGGTGCTCAACCATTCCAGATTTAGTCCCCCTTCTCAGGGAAGGCTTCCCACTAGATTTTGATATGTGGCCATGTGTTCATTTAGCTTCCAGAGCTTTACTGAGGTCAGGCACTGATGTTGGGATGTCAAGGAGTCTCTAATTCCAGTTCATCCCAAATGTGTTCAGTAGGGTTGAGTTCAGTCAAGGTACTGTACAGGACAGTTGAGTTCTTTCACTCCAACCTGAACACACCATGTTTTAACTGTGAGCTCTTCATGGGTCATATAGTGTACTGTATATGAAACTATAAGCTGCTGCCTTTAACACCTTAGATAGACAAAGCGATCTTCTTGCTTTAAAATCCCTAAAGCACAACAAAAGACCCAATTTGATTAAGGCATAAGCGCACAGGCCATAGCACAAGGACGACTTAAATTATTCACCAAGCAAGACAAATGACTCTCCATCATCAACCATTGCTCAGTGCATCTCTCCGAGTATGTGTGTAACAGAGAGAGGCGTTTTTTCAAAGTTGAGACAGCAGGACTACAGTGTGTCCCAAAATGCACCCAGACGCCATTAAGAGCTTTGCCCTTTCCACCCTCCCCCTCAAAGTACTCCTCTAGGAAAAAGCAGACTGACCTTGCTTAAGTGTGCGTGTGTATGTGCCCATCAATCAAGCCATCCAATCAGTGTAATGCAGCACAGCGTCTTTAACAGAACAGCATAACTCAATGGTGAAGGTGAGAAAAAGCCATTAGGATTCAGAACGTCTGCAGGATGCGCAAAACTGAAATCTGTATGCATGCGCATCAGCGTTTGTTTGTTTTAGCTGATAAAAAAAATGGACATTTTGTAAAAGGAAGAGTGAGAGACTGCACCTGAGCTCCTGGCAGCTACTCGTTGTGCAACAGAGCGCGGGAGTGTGAAAAGCGAGAGAAAATAGAGTGTGTCCACAAAGTGAAACTGAAGGACATTGTGTTTTACTAAGGTTAGGGAAAAAAATACAAATCTGGTGAAGACAGCAAGACTAGAGAGGTTTCTCATATCTCAGGATTCTCAGAGTTTGGAGACACCAGATGGACTGGAAATGTGCATGGATGAGTAAGTGAATATCTGTGTTGATCTACCAGTATGTGTCAGCATGTGCATGCCCCATATATTTAACCACTGAGACAATTCAAATCTGTGGAGGAGGAAAAGTGCAGGGAGTTGAGTGGGAAGGAGAAAAAAATAAATAAAATAATGACAAAGAAAAAGACAAGGTAGCCACCCAGAAGTCACATATATCCAGAGAGGAACAGCAGGCCAGACAGCATAATTCATCTTGGACCAGCAGCTGTATATATGCATGGATCTGTTTACTTCCATTTTGAGGTTCTGAAGCCTTAATTTGGCTGAAGGTCGACATCATCATTGCACAATGCCAGAATAAGAGCCAGAGCAGTAGATGCAACCGGTTAGACATTGCATCCACGTCTCACTAACTGAGAAACGTCAGTAACTACCTACTGTAGCTATATTACTTCTCTATTTCCTTCTGAATTCTGTCTATAATCAGCTGTCTCTCCATCTCATCCAGAACAACCTCCCAACCAGCCTGGCTTCAAAGCTACACCCTCCACAAAAAACCTTTTTACATAGACATTATTGAGAAGCTTCACATCACTAGATCATTCCTCATCCTCCTTGACCTTTCAGAGGAATTGAGACAGTTACTTTCTCTCTATAGTCAAGACTCACTCGTCAGTGCTCACGAGGCTTAGTGTTCATGACAGCATGGGAACAGTTTGCAGTTTTTTTCCCTTGAGTAATGCTCTTGAGTGGATTAAGAGTTGCCCTGTCCAGACTCTTCACTGGTGTCCCTTAAGGCTCAGGGCTGAATTATCTTCTGTTTTTCTAGGGATCTGCTGCCAATCTTTTGGTGCCAGCCATCAACCCAGCTCATCCCTAGGTGGTTTAATGTTAATAACATAATGGCTGGTGGGTGTATCTCAGTGATAGTTGTGTGAACTGCCTGAGGAAAGCTGATCAGCTTAAAGCAACCATGTTTGTTTGTTTCAGCTGTTTTTTTGTCTGCTCCCATTATGAGGACACCACAGTGGACCAGCCGATCTGCATGGAACTTGGCACAAGGTTTTATGCCAGATGCCCTTCCTGTTGAAAACCTTCCATCCTATCCGGGCTTGGGACCAGCCCTAAGCATGCCCTGCATCCAGTGGCTAGGTTTGGGCATTGGCTGGGAATCAAACCAATGCCTTCTGCATAGCAAGTGAGAATCAACCCAAGACTTAAAGGCAAAGAAGTAGAATGGTCAGAAATGGCCACGTGACCTACCTGAGCCAAGTATGAACAATGCCATGACAACGAACAAGAAGTAAAGTAGGGTTAGGGTTAGAACCCTAATCCTAAAGTAAATACACACTCTACTTACTGTAACACACAACCGTCTGCTTGACCTATTTTATTATAATGTGTGGTAACCCTTTTATTAAAAAAGTAAAAGCCTCCAATATACTGTTATAGACACCTAAAATACCAATAACTTTGTTGTACATACACTACCTCACGACTCAGACATTTTTCTACACTTTTACCCTTCAAGGAAAGATTGAGCGCATATTTCTCATTTTTGCTGTACGTGTGTGTTATTCTGATGCGGTTAAACAAATGTTTTTGAGTGGGTCTGGTCTCTGATAAAGGTGAAGATCCTGGAAGAAATGAGTGTGAATAGACTTAGCAAACCTGTGAGATTGTGTGAGCGATTGTGTGAAAGATTGTGTGTTTTGCTTAAAGGCTCTCCCTGAACAGGAAATCTTTTCACACAGCATATTATGATCCATGTCTCACAGGACACACACACAGACAAAAAACACATTTGATTTGTGAAAGCAAGCAACATCGCAGCAAAAGATTTATAACAGTGGTGTCACGCAAGACCTATCCATCATTCTCCCGACGCAGGCCAACACACACTTGCACCACGAGATGAAGGAATGTAAAGGTTAAACATAATATGGTAAGGTTATTAAGAACACCGATAATGAAAAGCCAATGTGAAAGTCAATACTATCCATAATTATTGGCACAGTTTATACAAATTAATTAGAAATAATTGTGTAAGCATGTTAGAATTTATCATTTATTTCCACTAATGCCTTTTCCTGGTCAGAGTTGCGGTAGTTTCTGAGCTAATCCTGAGAACACCGAGAACAGAACAGAAATAAACACTGGATTGAATGCTAGGTCACAGCAAAGCACCCTACATGCACACACTTGTTCACATGTGGGACAATTTTATGTCACCAGTACACAGACAAACAGTAAATGTGGGATTATATAAATGTTGCATGCATGAGACTCGTTTCGAGGCCTCCAAATATGCATGCAAGACGGCTACTACATTTGGTCTTCTAAAAAAATTTTGTTTTACTGTTTTATAGGAGGCGGCATGGTGGTGTAGTGGTTAGCACTGTCGCCTTGCACCGCCAGGGTCCGGGTTCGATCCCCAGCCAGGCTCGATTCCCGTCTCTGTGTGCATGGAGTTTACATTTTCTCCCCGTGCTTGGTGGGTTTCCTCCGGGTACTCCGGTTTCCTCCCACAGTCCAAAGACATGTAGGTTAGGCTAATTGCCATTCCCAAATTGCCCGTAGTGAGTGTATGTGTGTGTGTCTGTGCCCTGCGATGGATTGGCACCCTGTCCAGGTCTCTGTGCCCTAAGTCTCCTATGTTTCTAGATTGTTTCTAGGATAGGCTCCAGACCCCCGTGACCCTGAATACAGGATTAAGCGGTATAGATGATGAGTGAGAGTGAGTTTTTTATAGGAATTTGTGGTGAAGCAGTACCCAGTGGTTGTTCTGGATGAAAGCCTACCCTGTGTAAAGTCTGCAGCACATGAAAAAGCATGAGGAATCAAAGCAGAGCCAGCACTGACGCATCCAAAAGAGTCTGACATTAAGCATGTCTGCATCAGGCTCTAGGTGATGACCTTTAGAGACGATGCAGAAAAGTACTACAGACTCCACTTACTGTAACACACAACCTTCTGCTTGACCTAGTTTATTATAATGTGTGTTTTGACCCATAAGCATAAAAATACTTGCCATCTCACTGACGTATCTTGCAAGAAGCAAAAGGAATGAAAATTTAAATTGATCATTGATTAAAAAAAGATTGTTTCTTTTGTGAGTATTCTGACCATTTGTTATTTTGTCTGTGGGCAATTTTTGATGGAATTCACATACCTATGTTTATCATTCTTATTCCATATACAAAACTCCAATATACTGTAGTTAAGCGAGAAATGAGAGCAAGCCACTAGAGTTTTCTGCCTCTTGTCTTACAGCACACTGCGGTTGAATTCTCACCTCTGATTTGTCTGAAGGTGTGTATTATTTGTGCACAACAGCTCAGCTTGGGTAGTCATTCTGACTCTAACATGAATGACAGGTTTATATTAGCACCCTCCTTCGAATACACTATTGTTTCCATAGTAACAGCTTATACACATGAGCATTAAATCATTTTTTGACCAAGCAATCACATGAACCACCTTGTCTCAAACATATTATACAAATTTAAATGTTATTCTAAACTGTTAAAAAAGTGCAACAGCAGAACCTCTGTGCTATTACAGGAATAAGATACTTCAGCATATGCTGATTCAGGAAAATTATTTATATATATTTCACATGCTAAGTAGTTTTTTTTTAATTTTATTTTTACATATGTTAATGTGTTGTTGTTATTACATAACTTGGATATAGTAGCACATGCATATTTTACATAATTATATGAATCATTTGTATCACTTTCAAAAAGCCATGTTACTCAACTTATCAAATGCAAAATACGCGATCAGCAATGATGTTATTACAAAAAAATAACAGCACCTTGGCACTAAGTCAGAGAGTCTAATGAGATGTGGCAGATTGAGAACTGTGCAAGCTTGCATGATGATAATCTACCAGATCCTGTAGCACAGAGTGGCACCCTGATGGAAGAGTCATGATCAATCACAACTCATTATCAGTCCTCACACTCATCCATCACATCAAAAGGGGCACTCTGAAGCAGAACTGGATTGGGCTGCTCATTTATACTCATCCAAGCTTAGCTCTGTGGCCGCAGCTCTTTCGGTTAAGAAGTAAGAGGGACAGGAATAATGCTGCCGTGTACAATACTTACATGCGAGACCTCAGCCTTCTTAGGTAGTTAAGAGTTTTGATACCACATCAACTGCTGCACATTTCTACTCATCATACCACAGACAGCATTGGTTAAGGTGGTAACTGACTGGCCCCTGATCAGGGTTGGGTCTCTCTGCTTGACTGTTTGACACTGGCTTATTTAAAAAAAAATAAAAAATTTTGATAAGAGCTAAGTAAGATAAGTAAGATTTCTCAGCATGTAGAGTAGTTCTGCATGGCCTTTCCGTTTCATTATGTGCAAGAGCAAAAGACCTTTGTGTGGTATTTCAATGTTTAGTATTTCACTTGAAGCTCATGGAGATAATATTACTGCAATAGGCTTCTTTCATCTCAGAAACTTTGCCAAGATATGAAATACAAGGAAATATAATAGCCCTTCATTAGTGCTGCACAATTAATTACATAAAAATCGAAATTACAATATGGACCTGGGCAATTATTTAATCGCAAAAGGCTACAATTTAGTAAAGGTAACAAACACATATTCTGGAATTTATGTAATGTTTTTCCAATTATTTGAATAATTTAGGTGATAAATATTGGCAAACATCTTCTTAATGAGATCATTTTTAGTATTAGCCTCAATAAATACATTTGAACACAAAAATGGTACATTTAATAGTTAGAGATCACAGTTTAAATCACAACTGCTGCAATGTATGTGAAAATAATATATTTTTATATTTGTAGTAAATCATTCAGCCCTACACCATATGATGCAGGAAATTAGTCCATGCGTTGCGTTATCAACAAAACAAGCTCCAGTTAGTCCAGAATGCAGCAGCCAAAGTCCAAAAATAGACAATATGACAGAACAACCTTATCTTATCTTATACTACCATTGACATATAAAGTACCAAATGGTCTTGCACCACAGTACCTGAATGAATTACTGCTCTTTTAATCACCCCTTGTGCCTACTTACATCAAAGGTTGCAGGCTATTTGTTGGAACCTCATATAATGAAGGGCACACCATGGACTAGAGCTTTCTCTTACAAAACGCAGTTATGTAATAGCTTTCCTGTTAATGGTCAGGACTTAAACACAGTCTGACGGTTCTGCTGTCATAGTCAGTCCTCAGAGAGTCTCTGCTTGCACTTTAGCATACCATGTTTCTCTCTCCATCTCACCCTCCCAGGCTAGACATGGCACTCCTGAGTTACCAGTGAAGCTAACCCATTCTGCTCCCCAGACCTACCTGATCCAACTCAGTGAAGGAGGGCTCATGACTATAGCAATCGACAGCTCTGTTTTTTAAGACTAAAACAGTTTTTATAATCAAATCTTCAACAGTCAAAAGTCCATCATTACAATGGACAGATCAATTCAATATATTATTCAGTTTATTGAATTATTAAAATATTTAAATCATGTACCACAGCAAAAAATGGCATTCCACTGTCATACTCTCAAAATAAGCCTCATACATTTATTAATGCTCTTTGGCTTAGTAATCTAACTTGCATTTCCATCTCATGGCCACAAATGTAATAAAGCACATATTTAATTTGGTCAGAAACCTTGTCCGTGTGTGTGTACTGTATGTATACCTTGATGTATCCACCAGTAGATACAAGGACCTTGTTATCTGGAGAGAAGTGCAAATCAGTCACCCAGCCTCCGTGGAAGGAATCCATTGAGTCCTTGCTCTCCCGGGAACAGATCTTAAGCAGGCTTCCACCATTTATTATGTTCCATAGCTGAATGCAAGATAAAAACAAGGTAAAACATGTTATACCCTGTGGCAAAGAGGGTGTGGTTGAGTTAGCAGGTAACATCGGATTGCTCTCACCTGTAGGTAGGTAACCATTTACATACAGACATTTTGCAAAGAGAAAGGGAACTAACACACAACACTTGCCTTAAATTGAAAGGCAAGTGTTGTGTGTTAAGGATGAAAGGTGAAAGGACTTTTCGTTATTGGGGCTAGAAAAGTAAAGATAAAAGAAGCTCAAAGCTATGTACAGTATCAGTTGCATGTCTACCAAGGCACGGTGTGATAGATTTTTTCCTAATTAATCTTAATCTAATTAAGATTCTCCCTAATTAAGTCATGGGGCATCACAGGGCAGCGTCACTCTTAGAGACAAGCACTAACTGTTGACATGATTGGGGGCCATGAAGCCTATCCCAGGAGACTTAGGGCATGAGGGGGGGATATAAACCAGGTACTGTGCCAATCTATTGTAGGGCACACACACATACACACACACATGCTCATTCACACAATAGGAGCACCCACACCCAATTTTGTTGGCATTGGCCTTGAATGGCTGTGATGTCTATGGAATTCACAACTCACAACTACTTGATAACAGGGCAAATATTCTGCCATGCCACACGGGATTAAATCTGTCAATACCTTTGACTAAATTTCACAATGAGGCCAGCATTTGAAATACATTGAAATGTAACAGCTTGGTTTACAGCAGCAAACTAATTGACTCAGTATCCATGTCCGCTGTATGCAATGTCAAAGCATTTCAAGTTTGCTGCAGTGAATGCTTGTTTACTGTTATGTTATCAGACCAGTACTAGCCAATGTACCAGTACACAGTGTACCAGAGCACAGACGGAAATGATTGCATGCTAGGTTTCTATGGGAACTAAGCTTGTGCACTTCATCTTCCTCATCCTTGCCAAAGCAACTACTGTATAAATTAAACGGGTTCGAACAACGTGACATTGTAAGGCGCCCAAAAAAAGAGAATTCCATCTCTCATTTTCTCTGAACACCATGTTTAAAGGGAAAGCAACAGCTTCTACAGTTTACACAACAAAACTCTAAACCTCTTTCGCACAGCCAAACAGTAAGAGTGTGACAGTGTGAGCGAGTGAGAGAGAGGATGACAGTCTTGGCAACAGCAAGAGGCATGTCTGAGAGGAGCAGAAAGGATGGAAGAAGAAAGTATAGGAGAAACCAAGCAAGAGTTCAAAGAACGGAAGTGGAAATAACTGTTCTAGTGGCGCCTCATGTCACACTGAGAAGAAGGAAACCCTGCTGTCCTGCTTTCCTCATTAGTGCTGTTTCTCAAAAGGCGCATAAGCATTAATAGAGCACAGCTGCTATTGAACCCAGCTCTCCCACAGGAACGTTCCAATAATTGATTCTACACATTCAAAATACCTTTCACTTGGGTCCATGCAGCCTAGGAGAAGATGTTTGTGCTTATTTGTGAAAGATCAAATTTATTAACAGTACTAGAACATTAGATTGTTTTTATAAAGCTAACCGTCATCCAGGATGAATGTAGACAATCACAGCCAATCAACCTCCACATTCACTTCATGCTCTGACATTTAAAGAAAGAAAGAAATAACTCTTCTAACCTGAGGCCAAAAAATTCATATTTTGTTTGAGGGCATGGCTGTGTTCAGCATAGTTTTATGTCACACTCCACTATACAGGTGAAACTCGAAGAATTTGAATATCGTGCAAAAGTTCATTTATTTCAGTAAGTAAAATAGTTCAAGCCATGATTTGTCATAATTGAGATGATTATGGCGTACAGCTCATGAAAACCCCAAATCCACAATCTCAGAAAATTAGAATATTACATGCAACCAATAAAACAAGGATCGTACATAGAACAATATCGGACCTCTGAAAAGTACAAGTATGCATATGTACTCAGTACTAGGTTTGGGCCCCTTTTGCAGCAATTACTGCCTCAATGAGGCATGGCAGTGAGCCTACTGCTGAGGTGTTATGGAAGACAATAGCAACAATAGCGGCCTCCACTCTTCTGCATTGTTCGGTCTTGTGTCTCTCATCTTTTTCTTGGCAATGCCCCATAGATTATCTATGAGGTTCAGGTCAGGTGAGTTTGCTGGCCAATCAAGCACAATAATCCCACGGTCATTGAACCAGGTTTTGGTGCTTTTGGCAGAGTGGGCAGGTGCCAAGTTCTGCTTGAAATGAAGTCAGCACAATCTCCTGGTAGATGGCTGCGATGACCCTGGACTTAATGAAGCACAGTGGACCAACACCAGCATATGGCATGGCTCCTCAAATCAACACAGACTGTGGAAACTTCACACTTCAGATCAGCAATTTCAGACTTCTGACTTCAAGCATCTTGCAAAGTGTGCATCTTGCAGAGTCCTTGGTTTCCAAATGAGATACAAAAGTTGCTCTCATTAGAAAGAGAACTTTGGACCACTGAGCAACAGACCAGTTCTTTTTTTCTTTAGCCCAGGTTAGACGCTTCTGACGTTGTTTGTTGTTCAGGAGCGACAGGAATACGACATTTGAAGCCCATGTCCAGGATCCGTCTGTGTGTGGTGGCTCTTGATGCACGGACTCCAGCCTCAGTCCATTCCTTGTGAAAGTCCTCAACACTTTTGAATGGCCTTTTCCTGGCAAACCTCTACAGGCTGCGATCATCCCTGCACCTTTTTCTTCCACACTTTTCCCTTCCACATAACCTTCTGTTAATGTGCTTTGATACATCACTTTGGGAACATCCGACTTCTTTTGCAATTACCTTTTGAGGCTTCCCCTCCTTATGGAGGATGTCAATGATGGTTTTCTGCACAGCTGTCAGGCCAGCAGTCTTTCCCATGATTGTGCTTCATACTGAACCAGACTGAGAGAGCATTTAAAGGCTCAGGGACCCTTTGCAGGTGTTATGGCTTACTTAGCTGATTAGAGTGGGACACTTTGAGCCTAGAATATTGAACCTTTTCGCAATATTCAAATTTATTGAGATTGTGGATTTGGGGTTTTCATGAGCTGTAATTATCTCAATTATGACAAACTTGAACGGCTTGAACTATCTTGCTTTGCATGTAATGTCTCTCTCATATATTAGTTTCACCTTTTAAGTTGCATTACTGAAATAAATGAACTTTTGCACGATATTCTAATTTTTCAACATTCACCTGTAGCTTTTAACAGCTCTTTAAAGGTATATACTCCAGACATTCAAAATATGCAGTTTGTCTTTTTTTTTTTTTTTACTTTTTTCCCCCCACCTAAACTTTAAAAGAAATGATTTTATTGTGACCGTTGACCCCGACTATAATCTATTCCCTGGCAATTATTCCGAAGCTGCAGGTGAACTATAATGAAGAATTGTGTTATTGGATTCTGTAGCTGGTGTATATAGTATAGTCTATGTATATAGTCATGTTCAGTCATGCATTAAGACGACCTCTGACAGTATGTGGCTCCACAGTAGCTCATTTACATAAATACTGAAACGGTGCGTTTGGAATAAAAGTAAAACAGAGGGAGTTTGGAGAATAAAATTGCATTATCAGAAGGGTATTTCAGTTGAAGCATTAACATACATATAGATTTGTGTTAGTTGTGTTAAAGAAATAGTAACACATGGGACCTTTCAAGCCTCCTTCAGATATCTGTTTTGATTCCTCACTCACCATGATCTCTCCGTTGTCATCACCAGTAGCAAGGCGCTTGCTGTCCCAGGAGAACCGACAGCTACGCACACAGGCTTTGTGGCCTTCCAAGATGCAGAACATCTTCCATGATGAACAGTTCCATACCTGAGGGCACACAAATCATTTTTCTAGGATGGGCAAAGTTTCTCAGGGATCAGTACAAAGACAGGAGTGTTTATAGTACAGCTGTCCAATCACAGGGAGGAATCAACAAACACTGGCTTACAAGTACTCTGTGCTGTAATCAAAATGCGTTTCTCAGACAGTGACGATCGTGATCTAAATGAAAAGCTCATCAGCACACAAAGAAACAAAACACTAAAAGGCTTTGACTCATTATTCAGGGTAATGACACACACGTGCATACACACACCACATCCCATTTCAGAGTAGATATAGCAAACTATTAAAACCATCCAAACTGAGCTACGAATCAAACTAAAGGTGCCATTATTAAAAGAGCAAATATGATCCTGACACATATTGACCTAGGTGCAATTAACCCTACCCAGATCCAAGGAAACAGCGAATCAAAAACAAGCCAAGAGAACAACCGAGAGCATATGCATAAAAACCGAGGATCCTGGAGATGTAAGGTCAACAGCCTTTTAAAGGTTTCCCCTCTTCCTCACCTTCGCTGTTTTGTCTGCTGAAGTGGTACAGAAGAGTTGTCCATCAGGAGAGACATCACCTGACAGAACAGCACCTTGTTGGCACTTCAGGTCCTGAAGTTTCTCCCCAGACTTCAGATCCCACACCTGGATTCGGATAAGCATGACGTACATGATCAGACAGCTAATTCGAAACAATCACTCAGAGTCTCAGGCTGGAATCAGGTGCAGAACAGAACTGTACAAGCCCTTTCTCTATTGTCACACTACATCATCATGCAATGCCAACACACAGTTACGGTGATGGTTACCTTCACAGTGCCATCAAATGACCAGGATAGCACAGCGGAGGATGAAGAGGAGGAGTTCAGAAGATGAAACTTTCTAATTGGCTCCTTATGACCTTCTAAGATTAGGCACTCTCCTGTTATCCACCTCCACACCTGAGAGAGAGAGAGAGAGAGAGAGAGAGAGAGAGAGAGAGAGAGGGGGGGGGAGAGAGGGAGAGAGGGAGAGAGAGAGGAGAGAGGGAGAGAGAAAAAGGGTATAAGGGGAAAAATGCTTAATCAACAGGAAGCATTAAGTAAAGAAGGTTGAAGGATTTTTATGTAAAAAGTTTGATCAGATTGTTTTTAAGTTTAAGGCAAGAGGCAGTAAATCTCAACCCCATATATGAAAGGCTTCTTATGAACATGGCAGTAAATCAGCAGAACTTGGCGGCTGCTCTACGTTCTCTTTTAAACACATTTTAAGCCAATAAAGTCTGTATTCACAGTAACGTACAAACTGTAAACTTAGCGTGTAAATAAGTATTTACCCGGATTGTAGTGTCCTCTGAGGATGTGATAAGGGTTTGTCCATCATCAGTGAAGACACAGTGGTGCACAGCTTGTGTGTGACCATGAAGTGTTGCTAAAATGTTACCAGAGGGAATCTCAAGCACCTGCATGAAGACAGGAAAGAGTTAGTGTTCAGGGGATAATAAACAGATTACAGTATAATGTCATAAATAAAAGTCCTGATTAAATATATTATTATAAAAAAAAGAAAAGAAAAATAAAATATACATGGAGCATGTAAAAATATATACAGTATATAAAATATATGTAATATACTGTATGCATCAAGATGAAGACAGGGAGAGAAAAGTATTAATTAAAAATAAAAACTTTCAATAAAAAAGGAATGTGTAAAAAAATCCTTATTTTAAATCTTATTCCATATCGTAACTTTGTTTTCTTATAAATACGTAATTCATAATTAAGAAAATCACACAGTAATTAAAATGATTAATTTGTAATTAAAGTGCAGAGCATGAGTGTGATTGAGCAGGATCAAGTTGGACAGAACGTGACCTCCAACAAGGGAGGAGAATAAAAATAAAAGTAATAAATACACCCAACCCAGAATTCAGCAATAGACATCATCAAACCAACATGGCCACACTAAGCATCAGCGCTGTTAATTCTAGAACACTGACTCAACAGTTCACTCACCAGAGTTAGCTAGCTTCATACACACTGTACATACACGCACAGACCACATACACGCACAGACCACATACACGCACAGACCACATACACGCACAGACCACATACACGCACAGACCACATACACGCACAGACCACATACACGCACAGACCACATACACGCACAGACCACATACACACACACACACACACACACACACACACACACACACACACACACACACACACACACACACACAGTACATGCACATACCACCTGCCTAATAACCCCTTTTACCACCTAGGCAGGCCTGACTCATCGAGACATGGACTCCAAATGGTGTCAGTAACAGATCCTTTAAATCGGGTCAAAGTAACCTCCACATGAATGGCAAACCCAAGGTTTCCCAGCAGAACACTGACCAATATTTGAATAGAGTTAAACGTGTACATACACCTAAGGCACACCAACACTCAGCTTTTCACAATCCTGACAATAAATCCTAATAAACATTCACCTTCCTAGGTCAGTTGTGACCACTACTTTATTTTTAGAATATAAAATGATCTTACAATAAGAGTGAGAATAATAATAGGGAGAAAATTAACTTCAGCCTTTATTTCCTTCTTCATTTTCAAAGTGGGTCAGAAGTTTACATACAGCATACTTATTTGCTAGCATTGCCATTAAATGATTAAACCTGGGTCAAACGTTTCAGGTGGCCTTTCATAAGCTTCTCACAATAAGCTGCTGGAATTTTCGCCCACTCCTGCTGCCAGAACTGTGTAACTGAGTCGGGTTTGAAGGCTTTGTTACCTTGCACACATTTTTTTCAGTTTTGCCCCCAAATCTTCTTTTCAGTGGAGGTCAGGGCCACTCTAATACCTTATTAACGTTTTTGTTCTTATGACATTTTGCCACAACTCTTGAAGTGATTATCCATTTGGAAGACCAATTTGAAACCAAGCTTTAACTTCCTGCCTGATGTCTTGAGATGCTGCTTCAATATACAGTACTAACATAGCCTTCCTTCCTCATAATCACATCTATTTTGTGAAGTGCACCAGTCCTTCCTGGAGCAAAGCACCTGCAACAATATGATGCTGCCTCAACCTTTTTCCTCCAGACAGCCCAGCCATTATGTCTCACCAGATGACTAGTCTCCATCACTGGGACAAAGATCAATAAGAGCGTTGTCCCCGTGTGCAGCTGCAAACCGTAGTGTGGCTTCAATCTGTAATTTTTGTGTAGTGGCTTGTTACTTGCTGAGGAGTCTTTATGCCGATATTGGTCTCAGTTTACAGTGGATATAGATCTTTTGTACCCGTTTCCTCCAGTGTCTTCACAAGGTCCATTGCTGTTGTTCTGGGATTGACTACACATGACTTGTAGTATTGTTGGTATAGATGAACGAGGCACCTTCAGGCTTTTGGAAATGTTCCCATGGATGAACCAGATTGTGGAGGTCCACATTTTCCCCTGAGGTCTTACTGTAGATATTTATTTTTTTATTGTCCCATGATGTCAACCATAGAGGCATGGCATTTGAAGGCAGGCCTTAAAATACATACACAATATATTCAGCCAGAAGCTTCTAAGGATGACAGAATTTTCCGGAACCTTCAAATCTGTTTAAAGGCACAGTCAACAAAGTGTATGTAAACTTCTGACGAAGTGGAACTGTCATAGCTTGCTAAAATTGAGCAGTGTGTGCAGGACATAAGAGATTGGATGTTAATTAATTTTCTTCTGCTTAATCCTGATAAGACAGAAGTTCTAGTCATAGGACCACAAGTAGCTAGAAGTAAGCTTTCTGATCACACTGTAACTTTCTGTTCCATCAAATGCAACAGTAAAAGACCTTGATGTGATTATAGATTCCAGCCTTTCATTTGAAGCTCATGTAGATAATAATCACCAGGATGGCTTTCTTTCACCTTAAAAATATTGCCAAGATAAAAAACATAGTCACTAAATGATGCAGAAAAAATAGTTCATGCTTTTATCACCTCTAGGTTGGACTATTGTAACGCCTTACTGTCTGGTTGTTCAACCAGGTGCATAAACAAGCTTCAGTTAGCTTCACATTACCCCTATCTTATCTACATTGCATTGGCTCCCTGTGAAATTTCTCATCGATTTTAAGTTACTACTTTTGATATATAAAGCACTAAATGGTCTCACGCCGCAAAATCTGAGTGAACTTCTAGTACGCTACGCCTACTTCGAACGGATGCAGGCTGCTTGTCAGTACCACGTATTATTAAAACTACAGCTGGGGGCAGAGCTTTTTCTTACAAAGCCCCAAAGTTATGGAATAGTCTTCCTATTAATGTTCGGGACTCAGACAGAGTCTCAGTGTTTAAGTCTAGGCTAAAAACCTATTTATTTAGCCAAGCATTTTTGTAAATAGATTAGCCTTAGGTAAAGAAGCAGATCTGGAGGACTCATGGATGTAGAGTATTCTGGTGAACTGGTATGTTTAGATGCTGTCTTCCCCACTCTCACTGATCACTCAGGTTGTTGATGGTGAGGTGATTGGTTGCTTTACATCTCAGGGAGCCCTCATGTCTGTGTTTCCATCTGGCTCTCCCTTTTAGTTATACTGTTATAATTAGTCCTGCCGGAGTCCCTGCTTGCACTTTGCATTAAATGTACATTCACCTTATACATGTTTGATTGTGACCATATCTTACTGCTATCTCTCCTTCTCTTCTGCTTTCTCCTCTCTCCCACCTTTTCCCTCTCCCTGTCTCTCTGTCGAGCTATACATGTCCTGAGTTGCCAGTGATCCAGACCCCTCTGCCCTCTGGACCTGTCTAACTCATCCTGGAGTCCTGCTTCTGGTTGAAGATCTCATCGCATGGATGCCTCGCGTGGCCTGCGTGGGATTCGTGTGGTGGCTGGGGATGGTTTCCACGAAGACTGTCCTGTCCTCGACTGATGCAGACAGCTGTTCTCTGGGGACCTGTGACTTCGTTCGTTCGATAGTTCAGGACTGGAATTTCCTACAGTCTACCTGAGCCTCCAGGAACAAACTGGACTCCATTTAATTTAAACACATCTCCTGTTATACTGAACTTCCAGTCTTACACAATATTGTGCTGATCAATCCATGCTATCCGTTTTCACCCAAATGAGGATGGGTTCCCTGTTGAGTCTGGTTCCTCTCAAGGTTTCTTCCTATTACCATCTCAGGGAGTTTTTTCTTGCCACCGTGGCCCTCGGCTTGCTCATTAGGGACAATCTTATCATTTTGATTCATACACATTCACATTTCATACAGACTTACTTCTTTTGATTGTGTAAAGCTGCTTTGCGACAATGTCAATAGTTAAAAGCGCTATACAAATAAAATGTTCTAAAATTGAATCATAGTGAATTATAAGTGCAATAATCACAAAGCTCTGTATGGAGTGAAGGAACTCAAGCATCCTGCACAGAGCCCTGACCTCAACTCCACATGCCACCTTTGGGATGAACTCAAACTTCGATTGTATGTAACTGTAACTTCGATGTAGTCCTGCCCCCTAACGAGTATCCAAGGGACTTACTCCGCACCCACTGTAACCCTAGCCAGGATTAAGCTTTTACTGAAATTAAGTGTGTTAATAAATGAATATGTACTGTAAATTTAGAGGTTATTGTGTATTGAGCCTGTGAAACAGAATGCGCATTAGCTCACTGCCTACTTTCTTCTGACAATACACAACAGGCTGTGTGCTCGTGTAGAACTAGCGGTTGTCTGGAACAAGGAAAGAAAAAACAAGCATTGCAGGATTTACAGCCTTAGGCTTCCTGCAAGAAAAATGAATTACAAATGTTCATCAGAAGCCCCATTCGTTTACACCTGACGTTAACATGTGTTCTGAGATCTAATCACCATGGAGACATGTACTCGTTCACACCTGGCATTAGGAAAAAGGCCACCATGAAGATTTATTACATCAATCTTCCGCTGCATTTAACACTCCTGAATGCTGCTTCCTCTGGCTGATTAGAAATAAGGCTAAATAATAATTCCACAGAGTGAGCTGCTTTCAGTACTGAACTCAACTGAACTGGAGTTTATCCCAACATTTGGTGTGTTTAATAACCTGAACACACAGCTGCTCAGCAGTATGCACACACACACACACACACACACACACACACACACACACACACACACAGTGAAACACACGCATGTACTATACCTGTACCGTTCCTAGCTCTAGCCCTAGCGCCAGCACTAACGTACGCTGTAGGCTAAACAGCTGCAGTACTCTCCACCCAACGCTCTTCAGCACATCACTAGCACTCATTCTTCCTGCCTGTGATGAAGTACAAACATATCACAAATACACACTCGCAGACACAAACAAGACCTCCTCATCGAATGTTGTGTATGGAAATACACAGCTTGGCTGTGAGATCATTCTCACCTGTTCAACATTTTTAAATAAGCATAAATCCCTAGGATATGTGTGTCACCTAAATCACAGCTTTGCTTTAACTCACAAACGTGTGTACACCGCCCTCTGCTGAACTTACAAGCTACTGCATAGACACAAGCGACACAGTGTGAAGTTGTAATAGAACTGGAGCTGGATTTTTGTCTTTTGAAAGATTATAAAATATGAAAGAGGATTTTTTTTTAAGTCATTATGATGATGGAGTGAGAACGAATGACGGAGACTGGCCAATCCAGAGACTGTGTGTGTTTATATGTACAGTATGTCACAAAAATGAGTACACCCCTCACATTTCAGCAACCCCTTTTTTTTTTTTATATGTTCTCAAGGGACAATACTATAGAAATGGAAATTGGATGTACTTTAGTGTAGTCAATGTGCAGCTTGTATAGCAGTACAGATTTTTACTGTCCTCTAACAATGACTCAACATGCAGACTTTGTCTAAATAACTGGCAATAAAAATGAATGCACCCCAAGTGAAAATGTCAAAACTGTGTCCAAAGAGTCAATATTTTGTGTGAGCACCTGACCCCAAATTCCTAGGTATGGAATTGACCAGAGCTGCACATGTTGTTGCTGGGATCCTCTTCCACTCCTCCATGATGATATTACTGAGGTGATGGATGTTAGACACATGGCACTTCGCCAATTTCCAATTGAGGACGCCCCACTTCTGTGAGTGGAGGTATGTTATTTTAGCTCTACGCCACAAAGCACTAAAACTAAATTAAATCATACATATGCGCTCAAAGTGCCGACTTCTAGGCTCAACTAGGTATTTACATCCGGATCGGATGGTGTGTGTTATTTCCTCATAACGTCATTTATAGATGAGCAGATAAAAAGGTCTAGAGTTGATCAAGTGCGATAAATGCATTTGGATCTTTGCATGTGTTGCTGTTGTCTCTTACTATGATGTCCAAAGAACTCTGTGACTGGCAGTGAAGAAAACCATCATTATGTGGAAAATTCAAAAGAAACCCATCAGAGGGAGAGAAACCAAATCATTTCCTGTGGCCAAATCAACTGTTACATCCTCAGAATCCCAGAAGACGCTATTGAGCTCAGAAATAATAATCAGAGACCAGAAGGACAACAGAAAGCAACTGTGGAGGATGACAGGAAATCATTCCCTAGCAATAGAAAAAAAACCTCTCCAGCATAGTCAGCCAGGGAAGACTTCAACTCTGGGAAACTCTATAAAAATGTCAGCTTGTCCAGTTCTGGACCAACATGCTGTGGAAGGATGAAACAAAGATCTACATGGTGCAGAATAAAATTAAGAAAAAGGGAATGAACCTCAGAAGCATAAAACCTCATCTATCATGTACATCTATCAGATATTCATAGAAGTGACTGCTGGACGACCAGAGCTACGGAATAGACGCACACACCGAACAGCTCTGTGTGTGAGTGTGTGTGCGTGTGTGTGCCAGGTCTCATTATGCAAGGAGACATGTGATGTCCTCAGGCAAGGTGAGAGGTATTTTTACCCACAGTGCTTAGCATTTTCCTGACCTGCACATGAACACCTCTCAGGAAGCAGTGATTTTAAACCCTGTCAGACTAAATATCTGTGAGAAAGCAGAGCACGGTGTGTAACCCTGAGGACAAAGGTGTGTGTTTACCTGCACGCTGCCATCCGCCATGCTCAGCGCCAGAACAGGAGTCTTCCTGCAGATACTCACACAACGGATCCGTGATTTTTGTTTTGCCGTCTCAAGCACGACCCTACTCTCCACGCCCGAACGCACCTTAACATACACAGGCACACGCACGCACACACACAATGACAGGGAGAATATTCATTTTATCTCATCATACAATACATAGAGACCAGAAGACGAGCATTAAAGAGTGACAGTGTGAGCCGTGTACCCTCATGTCTGCCTTTCTTTGAGGTTTGTACCTGTAACCTGTTCAGGCTGTCAGCTGCTGCCACGGTAATGTCCTCCTGACTAAAGAGAACGTCAAAGTCCCTCTTTAGAGCTACAGCTGAAGATGTGTGTACACGCTCGGTCTCCCACAGCTACACACACACACATACACATACACACACATACACATACACACACACATAAAAAAAAAATTATTTTAGTTCTGAACAGATTTGACCATATCTATTGTGTATTGGACATTTACTTAGTGTCCAACATATTAGCAAAACCGTTACACTCATGCAAGACACCAGTTATGAAATACTCAAGCCTGGCACATCAGCCGTAAAGATTACTTCCCCCAACCTGCAATTTCCCAAACATTAACTGATGATCTGTATCTGCCTGACTTTAGGCATTTGCTGCTGTCACATGATCGACTGATCGGATTAAATATTTAAATAGCATGTGATGGCAATGGAAAAATAAATTATACTACATACATAACCGCTCAAAAGTTCAGGATCACTTTCTAACTCCTGATTTAAATTTTTTTCTACATTGTAAAGCAATGCTGAAGGCGTCCAAAATATGCAATCAACAGTTAATGTTGAGATCTGCCATCTGCTACTTATGATCTGTAAAGCCTTCATAACGGCTCTAATCCGAGGTGCTGGTTGTTAATTGGTGATTTCTGAGGCTGGTAACTGGCTGAATATCTCCTTTGCAGCCAAGGTTAGTTTTGGTCTTGTTTCCCTTGGACGGTCTTAATGAGAGACAGTTTTACCATGATGGGTTTTGCAAAAGCACTTGACACAATACTGTTTTTGCAATTCCAGAAAGGCTGACCTCTGTGTCTTAAAATAACAACTGACTGTTGTTGTTACATAATTACCTAATTCCATATGTTATTTCATCATTTAAAAATCCGCAGTAGTGTTGTAAAATGTAGAAAATAAATCACAAAAGAACAAAGAAAATTTGCTTAAAATTAATAAATTATCTTAATATAATGCTTAATAATGACAGGCTTTACTAAACAGTTACAGATTTACTAAAAGTCAAAGAAAATCCTGAGTCAGCTTTAGGAACGTAGAGATGGAGAGTACACAGGCGCTTACTCTGATGGTCTGGTCATCAGAGGCTGAAAGAAGGAGTGAGCCATCAGGAGAGAACTGCACACAAGGCACCCAGCTCAGGTGCCCACTGCACTCAGCTATCTTCTTATTAGCTTCAAAGTCCCACAGCTAAAAGCCATGAACACACACACACACACACACACACACACACACACACACACACACACACACACACACACATTTAGTGGTTATATATGTGTACTGTATATTCTGAATTTTGTCCAGATGTGTATAGATGCACACACACATACCATACATACACATGCATACATACACGTATCTTGTTTACACATGAACCTCACCTCCACAGTGTAGTGCGAGAGTGCTAAGGCGAGGAGCTGGCTGTTGGGACAGGCCTGACAGTACTGCACTGTGCTCAGACGACTGGTCCGAATCTCCAACAACATGTCCAGTGTGGAGACGTCAAATACCTGCACACGCACACGCACACACACTGCTTATAATCAGGGCATTTTTGTGCTTGCATGGTTAAGCTTAAATAAAAACCGCTTAATCCCCATCTACACACTAACTGGAAAAATATTTTGAGGAAAAGAATATAAAAAGAATATGACCACAGACTGGTTAAAAGAGCTGCGTGCCGGTATAAAGCATGTTTTATCAATATCATCTAGTTTGCTGTAAATAATGTCCAAAGCTGTCTCACGTGTACTGGGTCATGTGTTTAACGGTCACTTACAAAGACTGCATTCCTTGCAGCACCTATGATGCTCTTGCCGTCGGCTGACCATGTGCTGCACTTCACAGCTACGGGCACTTCATCACTCTCAGGAAACAGTTCGGTGATGTCGATGGATTTCCACTCGTTTGTAGAGGCCACCTCAAACAGCTGAAACACACACACGCGCGCACACAGGGAAACAGAATGGAGCAGGAGGAAGCAAATTAATTAGAAAGGTCCCTTACTTTTTTTTTTAAAACAAAGCCACACCTTCAGCATCCCGTCGTTGGACGAGGTGGCGAGATAGGTGTCGTCTGGAGAGAAGCAACAGTGATTGACACCTTCCATGTGTCCGAACATGGTGTTCTGAGATGTTTGCTTGTTCATGTTCCACACCTGCACAAGATAATATTTAACTGCTTTTAAAATGTTACACCTCTTTACGTTTAAGTCACACAGTCATCAGATAGATGCTTGTACTGACAAAGTCCCCGTCTGTCTCCCTGGTTTTCTGTCTGTCTGCCTCCCTCTCCGCCTGTCTGTCTGTCTGCTTCTTATGGTCTCGAACTATCTTACTGTCAGCATGTCTGTCTCCATGTCTAGCTCTTCTTCAGTCCCCGCTCGCCCCGTCTTCAGTCCCCGCTCGCCTCTTTTCTTCCACTGTCTCTCTGTTTTCAGTTTTGCTCAAGAAACACGAAAGCATTAACTTGTCTGTCCTGAAGATTTCCCCACACAATGCACTCCAGATCCTTTCATAAATGCTAACAATACAGAATAGTATATAAATTGTGGGAGGCAGTTGCACAACCTGAATTATGTTTGGAAGCTCTAAAACATTTTTTCTGCTGAAGACTGCTTGACACCGAACTGTAACCCAGAGGTGATCATTTGTATAGTATTTACATCAGACTGAAGTGCAAGTGCAAATGAGTCATTGGCTTCTTAATGCTCATGTTTTAAATGGTTCATTTTAGCCTCCTGATCATGCAATTAGTACTGCAACTTGTGAAACAATGCGAAAGAAACAGAGTGGTCTCTGAGCCACAAGAGCATTACTTCTTTAGTGGGCAGTTTGCCTGAGCTGTGGTCCGGAGAACCGCCGCTCTCTTCTGGTGAATTTGGCTCCTCTCACCTTGGTGTTGGTGACTTTGTCATCCGAGCAGGTGGCTAGAAGGATGCGCCGGTTCGTGTTGGTGAACTGGCAGTAGTTAATCTGCTCGTCGTGCTCCACATTAAACTCACGCACCAGTGTGCCTTTTTCTAAATTCCATATCTAAACAACACAAACACACATTTATTTTATTTATTATTTATTATTATTTACCTTAGAATAAAATACCTACTTTAGTTGCATTTTGGAGTCTAACAGAATAAAGAATTGAGAACCTTGAAAGGAAACACACCTTAACCTTCCTGTCACTGGAGCAGGTTGCTATCTGGCGGTCATCAGGGGAAAAAGCACAACACAATACTTCTTCATCATGAGCCTGGATCTCCTGGACCTTCTCTCCAGAGGTACTCTTAAACACCTGATGCACACACAGAGAGAGAGAGAGAGAGAGAGAGAGAGAAAACAAAGATAAATCACACATATGAATCAGGCTTCACAACACAACTACTCAACCAAAATTAATAAATCTGTACCCGCAGTGTCTTGCTGGCTCCACAGGAGGCGATCTTGCTGCCATCCCGTGAGAAGCAGGCGTAGTAAACAGAGTTCTGGTGAGGATGCAGCACAAGCCGTGACAGACTTTCCAGACTGCTCTTGTTCCTGAGGTTTACAGAACCCAGGGCAGACATTACACATGAGCAACACACAGTATTTATCCAGCATTTGGCGTACACTTCTTACTTCATTTGGCATTTCAGACGCTAGAGTCACATGTACTAAATGGGAGAATATACATAGTATGCTTGAGCATGGATGACGTACACCCAGTCTAGGTAGAGCTGGCCCCTGCTGGCCCTCTCCTGCGCCTGCAGTAAAGCCTGTCTGTAGACCTCTGAGGAGTGCGGCTGAGCCAGGGCCAGCTGCACCACATCAGGGAAAGGCCTCTGCTCCAGCTGGTGTCCGTTTAAAGACAGGAACTCCTGAAACTGCAGCCGTACCTCGCTGTTCTGGAAGAGCACAACACAAAGGCAATAGTGTTAAACACATCTCTCATAACACTCATGTTCTACTCATTACTGTCTGTTAAAAAATAATACAGACATACAGATAATAATACAGATCGGATTTAAGCTTTCAGGTGTATGTGTATTTTATGAGGCCAGAATATACGATAAAGATCGCAGACCTATGATTCAAGGTAATGTTGCTATACCAGGTGATAGTTATATACTGTCTAATAGTGACGAAGTGTCACAGAGATGTTCTCTCTGCTACCACAATTCAACAGACCGCTCTTCTTTAAAATCCATAATGTTATTTTTATGTAATGCTATGTAGTCCTACGCTGTCATACTATTGGTGGAAAAAAAGTGTTAACAGCTACAACGTACTTCTTTATCAAGAATGTCACCATGCTCCACGTATTCGTTGATTAAGTGTGCAGATCCCATGACCCGAGCCTTATTTTTCACCCAGTCTAGTGAAAACATAAGGGAGTAAAGTTCCTAGAGAGAAAAGACAATAGAGACAAATTGAACTGAATTGCTGAATTGTTTGTTTACGCAAATGATTCTTCATTAGGATAATAAATAAGACTGCTACGATTTATAAAAATCAGCGTAAATAGCACAGATTGCTCAAAATGGTAAAAAGGAAATCACACAAACACAAAGAAATGTTAGGTATCTTAGAAACTGATCACAGATTCTCAGATTTGTCTAACAGGTTTTATAAGGCATATCACAATTTGCCATTTTTATATCTGTCCAGCAGAAGGTAGTAAATATTCTGTACATAAAGCATGATTCATCATAGGATGGCCAAAAAAAACTTGTTTATTACTATTTTTATATAAAAAAAAGCCTACATTTTTATTTGCATACACTGCACTAAAGTTACCTTGGACATGCCTGCCTTTGCCATGTGATGCGGCAAGAATCGATACCAATACAACTCCTCCACATCTCCTGAAAGGGGTGGGATTTCTCCGTACGATTTCTGGTACTGACGGACCACTTTAGCATGCAGCTCCTAAATAACAACACAACAAGGAACGTCATTAGTGTTATTTCAAATGTCTTTACAATCTAGCTATAGCGCAAATGAAAGTAATTTAAACTGGAGAACTAACTGTAGATGGAAGAATGGCTACAGATAGATAGACATAGGTAGTATTATGTTGTGGGAGCGGAGCGCTCACCGGTAGCTGAGTGCGGTTTTGCTCTGTGAGGAAGTCAAGCTGCAGGTCGTGCAAAAAATAGAGATACGGCCGCTGGTTACAATCCCGAAACAACAGAGACTTGTTCACAAACTCCTGGAGGACATCTTCCACTTCCTCCTGCTCGAGACCCCAGACCACAGAAAGCACCTGTAATCACAAACCACATCCAAAGGTCACTCTGATGAGGAAAGCAATACACAGTCATTCGTTTATTCATCAGCCGTCGTACTGGAGTCCAGAACCATCCGATGCATGCTGAAGAGATGTGAGGAGACCCTTTATATCAGAGCTGCCAACCACACCAACCCATAGTGAATGTAAACCCAGGATCAAAGCTGACCTTGGCAGGCACTTTAACGTCTTTCTCCAGCACGCTCAGGTCTTTGTAGAGCTCTTGATGTTCTTCTTCGAGAACCTGCAGACTCGCATCCATGGCCTGATCCAGAGCCTCGTAGTCGTATGAGGAAGACTTGCGTATTCGCTTGAATCGCTTCTTTCTCAGCTGCTCCAGGTAATAACCCCAGCGGTCAGGGAACTCTTTGAGAAGTGCTCCAATCAGAGATACCACCAGGGGAGAGCCTGGGAAAAGAGAAAGGCATTAATCATTCAAGTACAAGGTTTTTATTTCCTTAGTACATCTAATTCATAAGAATTCATTAAGCAGTGATTAGATCTTCAGAACTAGGGTTAGAGGCACCATGATTATGAAAACATGTCTTTATGGATAATTAGCTCAATCGTTTAATTCATTGAAAGGGAGAAAAAAAAAGCTATCCAGCACCAACATACCCTATGTCAAAAAGTAACTGTACCCCAGTTACTTAGACAAAGCATTAGAAAAGCATATTAAAAAGCCATTTATAAAGACAGAGGGGCTGCAGCAAACCATAATTCCCAAAGTCCTCCAAAAGGGAATCAATCGCTCATCTAGGAAGTCAATACAGAACCCAGACGATTACCAAAAGAGGAGAAAAAAACTGCTGGTACTGCCTTGGTAATCTCAGATAGGACCAACATTCAGGATTCCATCTTTAGTTTTGTGGACTGGTGAGCATTCCGTAAGAAGAATGTCATAACACCAGTTTAAATGTGATGGGGTAATGTGATGGTGTGAGGATGCCATAACTGAGAAAACCATGAACTATCTTTGAGAAAATCCTGAAGCAGAATGAGCGATTCAATGACATCAATCTGTTATCTGAAGCTCAAGCACAAGCAGAACAATTCCACCTCTGAATGTCACAGAAGAAAAAAGAATTTTGAAGACTTTGAAGTTGTTCAGATGCAGTACCTTAAACCAAGCACTTCAGGCTTCAACGTCTTCCAGTGTGACTGAAATAAAGCAACTCTGCAAATAAGAGTGGGCTTAAATTTCTACAGAGTAATATTGTCTGGTAAAGTCTGGTATCAGCAGCACTTGGTTGCAGTTGTTGCTGCTAAAGGTTACACATGCAGTTTTTTTTTACTACATGTTGTATGAGGATCTGGGCAAGAGGGGGCAATCATGCCATTTTAGAAGGGTCAAATTATTGGGCTGCATCAAGCAAAGAAAACAACTAAGGAGATTTGAAATGACTTCAACTTCAACACCATCAAGGAAGGAAGGGTAGTGCTGAATTGTTGAACTGTCAACAGTTGAAGAAACGGAAGAAATGTTGTCAGAAATCATGAATAGAGATCACTGAAACACTTGGTGAATTTGCATGGTAAAAAAAATAATAAATCAACGGTAAAAACCATAGCTATGTTTTATGGTGATAGAAGCACATCCAAAAAAAGGACTCGGTTTGCTAGAGAGCATAAAGATACGACCTTGAAGCAATGGAAAAAGGTTATGTGGTCTGATGCTATGTCAGCTACGTTATGTGCCAGTAAACTGAAAATCAGCTGATGTAGTGACTAGTATCAGATTAGAGCATTTTTCCTTCCCTGATGGCACAGCAATATTTCAGCACTTAAATAGTGAGTGTTTCTGGGAGCATGAGGAATAATTTTCACACACGAATTGACCCCCACGTTGTGTGCCGTAATCAAAACTAAAGGGGATTCAATGGAACCCTAAAGTGTACGACGTTTTTTGACCAGGCAGTGTACTTTTCATGCCACAGCTTGCTTACTGTAAACATGCGTGTTTACCTTTGCATTCCTTCACAATGCTGCGAGCCTGCTCTGGAAGATTCTGAGATTTGACGTTTACATACTGTGCAAGAATTTCGAGAGCCGTCTCATCATCCAGACCGCTCTCAACCTGCACCTTGAAGCGATGACCTACAGGCACACACAGTTTTCTACAACTTAAAATTTGTAAAGGTTTATCCTCAATCAAAAGCAAATGAAAACATGACAGCACATGTGAGGTGATGCTGCTGCATGATTTCCTCAATGGGATTTTAAAATACGTGTCATAGAGCTGTTCATTTGTTTATTCTTAATTAAATCATGGAAATTAAAAAATGAACAGTAAAACAATTCCCCACCGCTCACTGAGTCAGTCAGACTGGAGTTCCTGGTGGTTAAGAGCACTCGGCATTGGATATCAAATGCCCTGAGAGCATAACTGTCCCACACATCATCCAGGATCAGCAGAGATCTGCAACACAACCGCAAACAGGGAAATGAAGGAGACTGAGGGTTTTAGCTCAATGATCAGGTCCAGGGACCAAACAAAAACCTGTGAACCTTTAATAAACTTTATAAAGGAGCTACACACAAACATCAAAGTGCACTTCCTTAGCCAGAAAGATGTGCACAGGTGTACAGAACTATCCAATATTAACACAGACTTACTGTCCCCTTTCCCCAACATCACTGATCCATATGTTTTAGCAATCTCTAACGTTTTTGCACGTTAAAAATGATCAAAGGTTATTTCATGCCGGTGATAATTAAAAAGTGATTTACTATAAGGTACTCTCCTGTTCATCGCTGATCAACATTAACAGTGAAAAGGTCATCATGAGAACATTAGGCAACAGATTTCTAAAAGGACTAGAAAAGGTCATGTTATTGGTTATGGAGATTTTGTGATTGCCTTAATTTAAAGTTTCCTGACTTTGATGTGTATAAATGCAGGAATCCTGTTATATAGGCTGTACCTAGCATTGATAGTTGTTTAGATGCTTAAATGATTTGAAAGACTTGGTCAGGATCTTTTATCTTTGGAAATGATCAGGGTGTGTGAAGATTATAATCCTGCACCTGGGAAACTTGCGCAGCATGAGGAAGCGCAAGCGCTCTTTGGCCTCCTCGACTGAGCTGGGTGGCCTTAAACATGCGTCTGAACTCTGCTCCAGCCTGAAGCACAGAGACTGCATCCTCACCAGGAGATCTGCTTTCTCACACTGCCCAACTGACAGCCAGTGAACTCCACCAGGAAAACACTCTATACCAAAGAAAGAGGGGGAGAACTGTGTGTTACTGTCAAACAAATCAACTGTCATTGTAACATCATTAATCGAATTCCTCCGCTGTTAATGTTCCTCGATTATCATCAAGTTAAACCGGGACTTGTGATGAAATTTCTCATGAACAATTTCAATAAAATCAATAAAACTGATTACAACAGAAAGGGGATGAGACTCAGCTGCAGTAAAGAAGTTGTAAAGAATGCCGTACATCCTTGAAGGACAATCCTGGACAATGTGACTTGGAGACCATTGCAGCCGCTTCCATGAACAGTCAGTATGTGAAATATCTGATCCATGAAAATCAACAAAGAACTTTTTGCCTAATTGTGGAACCTTACCCTCCCAGCGTTTCAGACATTTCAAAACTTTTTTTAAACAAAACTTTCCACATTTTTGGTGTCCAAGCACTGGTGAGATGAAGGGAATTATATAGTACAAGCATTACAAAATGGAGGATGATCATGTCCGGAGTCCAGAGTTCTATCGGGACCCTGATGCTTCTCTGAGAAATGAGGAGAGTTAACATACCAATAATCTAGTATCACACATGTAGCATATATCCAGTTTAGAGAAATGGAAAACAGTTCAGAGAAACAGAGTGTGCAGAAGAAACAGAAACTAACAAAAATCAACAGATCAATACATGTTCATTTTTCCTGAGAAGTCTGAACCAGTTTGGCTCATATGTTCCCAAAACTGTGCCGATAATAAAAAGATGCACTGTAATGTGAAGTGTCACTATAAGATAAAACACCGGAGGTTAGAGCTAACATATCCAGAGCAGTCCGAAGTGAGGGTGTGTAACATACCCGAACTGAGAGCCCAATATGACAGAAAAAACAGAGCCCTTTCACATTCATTTACAGCCCAGCATCAAGATGAAGATTCACAAATGAGTGATTAAAAATTGTGTTTTGTATTCCATACAAATACAGAATAATATACACAGCCATCAAAGATCAAACTAGTTACTGAGAATTGTAACTGATGATAAATATTATTAAAATGCTATGGAAATTTTAATTGCTAAACTGTCTTAAACAGTTTTTTACTGTCTTAAAAAGACTGCATATATGAAGATCCGAATCCTAACACAAACATTAAATTCATACCTCATCATCTTAAAGAAACAAATTTTATAGACCATTAATTTTAACTCAGGTCCCCTGATATAGAGAACTAAATTAGTTTTTACTCTCATAACTGTGTTCTGTTATTTTGCATAATGAAATGTCCTGGTTTGACTTAAACGTCCCTCATACTTATGATGCACATAAACACAGCGTTGAGGCATTAATGTCAATCAATTTTCTTCCTGTTTGAATCAGTGTAGGTTGTTTGTCTAAATATCATACCTTTGATCAGAGTCCGGTCTCTCACAGCCTCTGCGGATATCACTGACTTCCCTGATCCAGCCATGCCAAAAACCGTCACCCATCCAGGACCTCCCTGGAGTCGGTTCAGCTTTTCCCGGAGCAGCTTAAGCAGGGCGGGACGGTTCACGAACACCATGGGCCTCTGGGGGACACCACCCTCACTCAGGATCACATGCACTGAAACAAAGCCACACATGACAATTTAAAGTATGATTTTTTTGTTCTTTCATTTCTTTTCAAACACACACACAGTATTAAAGAAAGAAAATATGCAATATGGAGTAAAAAGATAAAGCCTTTTGCAGTTTTTACCTGAAGAGGAGATGCCATTAATGAAACTCTTTTCCCCCTCTGGGCTGAGCTGAGGCAGGTCACCATGAAGCAGCCCAGCCAGGTCTCCATAGCTCTCACGGATCAGCGCATTGTAGAAGGATATGTACGCCCTGTTGTCCTTGCATAACAGTGCCTCCAACAGTGCCGCAGCCTGCTCCTTTCTGGTGGCCTGCGCATACACACTGTATGTTTCTGATCTCATTCAACAAGAGATCAGAAACAACACTCTGGCAAACTTGATCGATATTTTAAGTCCTGTATGATTTCAAAATATGCTTCCACTCCATACCACATCTTTTACATTCAAAACCTTGAGACTATTAAATCTTAATTGAAGTAAAGCTTTCTAAGAGCATTTCTCCAATTCCAATGACAGTCATGTGACCATACCATTTCACTGCATATCGTACTGTGTATGAGACAAATAAAATTTTAATTTTTGAATTTGAATTACATCAGATGAACTCAGAATTTTAAGGGGGGAGTTGTTATTAATTCAATTCAATTCAATTCAATTTTATTTCTATAGCGCTTTTAACAATGGTCATTGTCTCAAAGCAGCTTCACAGGAATGAAAAGAAAATGAAAAGAATATTTATGGAATGTGTAAATATTTATGTGTATATATGTAAGAAAAATGTGTCTAGATAATGAGATTGTCCCTGATGAGCAAGCCAAGGGTGACGGCGACAGTGGCAAGGAAAAACTCCCTGAGATGGCAATAGGAAGAAACCTTGAGAGGATCCAGACTCAACAGGGAACCCATCCTCATTTGGGTGATAACAGATAACAGAAATTGTATAACATCATGTGTGTTATGCAGCTGAAAGTTGAGTATAACAGAAGTTCTTCTGTGTGTTTATTAGTCAATACCCTTAATATACTTCTGAATGTATTATAGACGTTCATATCATTCATACATGTTTTTGCTTCTTCTTCCATCTGCATGGATACAAACTGAACAGGTGCAGGACAGACCTTACTGCCTATCCTCTCCTCCTCTTCTCCAGTCAGGACCCCATCGCTGATCATGTGGTCCATGAGGTTGGAAGCCCTGATGTCCTGCTCCAGGACTGTCTTGGAGCGCAGCAAGCAGCTGCGAGCCCTCTCCTCCATCTCTGAAAACATTTTGAAGAAAAAGAAGGTAAACTGGCTGTGCTCTATCAGGAGGGGATTCGTACTGTTTTTTGGCTGTCAATCATAGTGACACTAGCCAATTGTGCATCTGTCATCCTCCTGTATTGTAAACTAAATCTATATAAATAAAAGAAAGGTCTTGTCTCTGCAGGACATCATTTAATAAAACCTTTTCAGCGCTTAGGTATTTGCCTGTTTTTACCTGCACCATAAAAGAAATAAAAATGTTGTGTAAAACCGATGTTACGAACAATTATGCGCCAGATTTATTAATATACTTTAAAGTAAGCTACTTGTAAACAAACAACAGCACCAAATAAATATCAATTAGAAAAGCTAAACTGAATATTTTTTCCTGGAATTAATCGCCACAAAAATAACAGCGCTGAAGTGGCAAATGTGAATTTTACCGAGCTGGAGTGGTTTTAAGATAAAACTTAATCTTTATGCAATGTTCTTTTTTGATTTCCCATCTGTGATTCACTCTCTTATTACGGAGTGTATTTGCCTGACGAGGAAAGAAGTACAACTTCACGTGAACAAGGAGTAAGATACTCAACCTTACAAAATTGAATTTCTTTATATTAATAAGTTATACAGAGAGGTCTGCCGTACAGAGAGACAGATAGACATGGCCTGATATATATACGTACGTGGGCTTCAACCTGAAATAATAATATCACTGATTACATTAAAACTGATCAGCTTATTTCTAGCTTTACTGTAACTAAATAACAGGCCAACGTTACTTCAGATTTCTACACAATAAAAAGGTGGTTATATGAACTACACTATATTGCCAAAAGTGTTCGCTCGCCTGCCTTCACATGCATAGGAATTTGAGTAACATCCACAGGGTTTCATATGATGTTGGTACAGCCTTTGCAGCTCTAACAGCTTCGACTCTTCTGGGGAAGGCTTTCCACCTGGTTTAGGATTGCGTTTATAGGAATTCTTGATCATTCTTTCTGAAGCCAGTTTGTGAGGTCAGTCACTGATGTTGGACGAGAAGGTCTGGTCTCCGCTCTAATTCATCCTGAAGGTGTTCTATCAGACAGGTGAAGCTGTTAGAGCTGCAACGGGTGGGCCAAGGCAGGTGAGTGTTTACTCTTGGCAATATAATGTATATTAGACGTTTTGGAAAAATAATAAAACATCAACTTTCAACAAATTGTGCAATTATGGTCTCTCTCTCTCTCACACACACACACACACAAACACACACACACAAATCCCTCAGATAGAACACTGCAAGAACACTGACACTAAGAATGACAATAAGTTTAAATGTGACTAAATGTTTAAATGTGACCCATGTTTAATCACACACACGTGTGTGTGTGTGTGTGTGTGTGTGTGTGTGTGTGCGCCTGACAGCCAGCGGGAGGTTTGAGGAGCAGAGCTGTAACAGGGTTTAGGGGAAGGTGTGACACTTCAGATAACAAGTTCCCTACACAAGACAAAAGAGACGCACTCACCAGTCGTCACCGATCGTCGTACGACATCAAAACAACAGTGAAGTTTACTTTTCCCCTTGTCGGTGCGATGTAAAACACTGTAAAGTTCAACCTGACGTACCGTCGACACCACAGCAACAGCGCCTATTCTCTCACTTCCTGGTCTCTAACAAAAACAACCCCGCCCTTGTGTCTCACAGCCAATAGAAATGGACGCTCTGGTCAGATGACCGTACGAGGCCACGTCCTGTATTTTGTACAGTAACTAGGCAGTGTAGGTGCACGACGTGTGTGTCTGTGTGTAGTCGTTTAGAAATATTATATTTTACCTAGAAAAGAAAGGAAAATCTGATTTATTTGTTAATTGGCTGAATGTTAAGAGTTAATTAATCAATCATATACATTTAATTATGGTTTAAATATGATTTAATCTAAAACAGTTTACATTACATGAAAATTCATCCAAATTAAATGCATTTTTTTAAATATATATGCAACATTCCGAATGTTTCCAAAAGGCGTTCTCACGTGACCTGGGGCTTGTTAAACAAGCAATAATGGGTTCTGCAAATGAAAGATGTAAAGAGTCACCAATCACCTTTGATTCACAGTAGAAGTTCAAATAGGACAGCAGTTTTAAAAATGTTGGTAAAACACATGAATAAACGCTCCATATTACTAATAACACCTCCAGGGTCTGGGTGCGATTTCAGGCTTTGGTTTGATGTGCATAGAGTTTGCATGTTCTTTCCGTGCTGGGTAGGTTTCCTCCACGTACTCTGGATTCCTCTCACAGACCAAAGGCATGCAGATTAGGTTAACTGCCGTTTCCAAATTGCCCCATAGTGTGTGAACAAGCGTGTGAGTGTGCGTGTGTTGTGTATGTGTGTGTGCCCTGCAATGGATTGGCACCCGCATACCCTAAGTCTCCTGGGGTCTCCTCTTCTAGGATCCAGGGCCTCACAACCATGTATACAGGTATAGCAGTATAGACAATGAGTGAATGAATAAGTAAGAGTAATATTAAGCGATGCTTCCTGAAACTGCCAAAAGTCATGCACATTTTGAAACAAAATGATTACTTTTAAATGTTTGCACCATGTTTATTTTGCACTTACAATTTATCTGTCTTATTTCATCTGTCTTATTGCCCACAGTGTGTGAAATTCCTATGGACCTGACAATATTTGTTCAGGTCCACATGTTCCAGACCTCAGGCAGTCAGTGACTGTAAAGGACTTTCATACAAGTATTAATGGCAGTCCTTATATGCATAATGATGTTAGTTTGTTCCATTATTTATGAGCATGTAAATTGGATGTGTGTATGATAATGTCTGTAATTCTTGAATGGTTAATGCCACAGTGTGCCAAATTCTTTGATGTGAGACTTCTCTAACATTTTGAGTGTTTCAAATTCAATGTGGGGGGGTTACAATGGCCAAAAACAAATCTTGTGTTTGGTCCAAAACATAAAGACCTGACTGTAGATAGATAGATAGATAGATAGACCGAGACCTTATTATACCGTTTTTGGATTACTTGTGTATCACAGTCTTTTATTATTTTTTTTAGGTCTTTCTCTCTGTTAAACAACAGATACCAATGTTTATCAGTAGCTCGACAGCTTCACTCAGCAGGATGGGTGTGTGGGGCGTGTGGGGGGGGGGGGGCATACGTCACTGCAGAGTAGTTCCACCCGCTCACAGAATTAACCAACCACGAAGAGGAGAGTCGCATAATATAAGAACTAACCAATCAGAGTACGAGTCGTGGGCCTCGCGTTCTCTTCAGTGACGTATAGAATGCCGCGTCAAACTAAAACACCAGAAAGGAAAAAAAAAACAGTTTAGCGTTCAGCTCTCAGCTGTTCTCTCAGCGCTGCCCTTCAGCTTCACTTCAGCACACCGCCGGTGGGTAAATCTTTTATTAATACCGGTACACATGTTATTTCTTCACGGAGTCATAAGCTGTCATGTTATTTTAAGTACTGTACATTTGAGGCGTTATGAGTGTCATAAAGTAAATACACTGTTTTTAAATAGTTTATAATATCGATGCAGAGAGAAACGGCTAAATCTCCCTTAATCGGGATTTAAATTAATTGAAATTTTAATTAATATCAGTCAAATAATCTAGTGGTCTAGTTATTTAATGTAAGAGTTCCAACCATAAAAGAGTCGATTTAGGCATCGAGAGTCGACTTTAAAGATTCAGATTCGATTCTACAGAGTGATTTGCCTTTTAATTAGAAGTGAAAGTGGAGTGTTTATATATACACACACACACACACTGTATTTCTGGCTGAAGTAGTCAGGGTGGGTCTTCTCTAAGATCTCTCATCTTAACAACACTATATTGTGATCTTATAATCTTTAATTAGTATTTGTAATAATCCAGATTTTTCACCACCTTTTTTCAGATTAAATACATTCTCAGAGAAGTTGAATAACTGAGCTAAAAATGATCCTGTAAAATCCTGAATAATAAACTCCTATTTGTGCACAAATACACAAAAAATGTGTGTACTAACTGTTAACCAACTGCATTTCCTTCCTGTTTACAGGCGTGAGCAGAGCCATGGCCACAACCCAGTCAGTGTTCGCTGTAGCTGTGTGCATCCTCATGATCACAGAGATCATCTTAGCCCAGAAAGAATACTATGAAATCCTGGGCGTTCCCAAAGATGCATCTGAGCGCCAAATCAAGAAGGCTTTCCACAAACTGGCCATGAAGTATCACCCTGACAAGAACAAAAGCCCAGACGCAGAGGCAAAGTTCAGGGAGATTGCTGAGGGTGTGTTTAATTTCCTGCTTTGTTCATTTAACAACTTGTCCAAGTACTTTTGAAAAGAAGTTTTTAAAGTATTAAACTAATAACATAAATAAGGTGGACAGTGCATGACAGTAACATTTCCTTATTTTGATTTTTATTAATGGACCTTTGTTCCTCAGCATATGAAACTCTCTCTGACACCAAGAGGAGGCAGGAGTATGATCAGATGAGAAGCAACCCTTTCTCCAGAGAGAGCAGGCAAGGAACCAGGGATGGACAGTTCCATCAGTCGTTCAACTTTAATTTTGAAGACATGTTCAGAGACTTTGATGTTTTTGGGCAGCCGACACATTCCCAACATAAAAGGCATTTTGAAAGTCACTTTCAAGCCCACAAAGAGGCGCACAGGAGCAGCTTCGAGAACTCTTTCGATGGTGACATGTTTAATATGTTTTCAGACTTTTTCTCATTTGATGGACACCCAAATGGCGGCAAGTTTCATAGCTCAGCTGGCCAACAGCGCTGCCACACAGTCACAGAGCGCAGAGGAAACATGGTGACCACATACACAGAGTGCTCCTGATTTTTCTTCAGGTTTTGGTTTTAGTTTAAATTGTTGGCTCATGCTTACTGTTGTGACTAAACGTTTTAGGGCAGAGTGGTGCTTCTGACCATACACACTTTAAATGAAGGGCTTAAATTCAGTGTTTTATTAAATACTTTAAAATAGTAATAATTTAAATATCTAAGTTGGATGTAAGCCTTTGTAAAGGTTTTCGGCAATACAGTGGAGGACAAGTCCAGCATCACTTAGGCACAGTAAGTCCATTTGCATGCCTTGTCAAATACTATAAACTCATGTAGTGAATTACATGTTTTAAATGCATAACAATTTCTTGATTTGATATCGGATATTTTAGTAGCTTTAAAGCTGATGAGCGAGACTCCATGGCTCTTTGGCAAACCTTTTTTTGTTGCACAGTGCTTAAAAAGGTTGGCTGATTGTCAATTGATGTGTCTTCCATGTACTTGCACACATCGCTGCCCCTGAGCAGTCCTTGCACTTTTCCACAGAGCACCGTTGGACTTGTTTAAAGGCTCACCAGCAGAAAAAGAAGGGCACTTAAAACATAAAAACTCAGAATTTATCCTTACTACCTTTTATACTGGGGTCTTCCCTTTATAATGTGCAATAATTCCCCATGTCTTCTGTCCTGTTTGGGAATCCTGTCAGGTAACATCTGACCACACATCCTGATCCGTCCCTCAGGGTTAACGATTGTCATTTTCATCTAATTATTTTTTATCATTTACTGTTAAGTGCTGCATTTGCATGTGGTAGAATGCAAACTAACATAATCAAGACTGTTTTTTTTTTATGTAAATTTAGAGAAGCATTTAGTATCATTGCCTCTGTTTTTGAAAAGCTTCACCAGATTCTCACAGCATGTTTTTTTTCCTCCCAACTTTTACCTCATGATGTGCAATACTATATTTCATGCTTGAATTTTATTTAATTTTCTGTTTTTCATTCTAAATAAAATCTACTGAAAGACTTATTATTGTACTCTGTATGTAGTTTTTGTGTCTGTCTATAAACTGTGGTGTACAAATCTTTTCAGGTCTCATTTCTTTATACACACGAACAAACACACACTCCTTTAGTACAGTAGCTTTTGTGTTTTTACAGTCAAAATAGCTGCAACAAGAACATAAATGACAATAGATGAAATTCACGATAGAAAGGGTTGCCTTCCCAGAGACTTCCCACAAGTCTCTGGACTGGATTGATAAACACACACACAGACACAGACCGACATATTCACTCATTCAGATAAATACAATCTCCTCCATACTGTGGGACTAGACTGACAAACACACGCGCAAACATGCTGATCTTCAACCATCTAGCAATTTCACACACTAACCTGCAATTGTATTATTTTTCACAATATTTATTAGCTGTTCCTGATATTTTAACAAGAAATGTTTACTGTTTTTTTATCTATCATCTTATGAACAATTTGCTTGCACTACCTTACCTCATTACCAGATTAAGTACTGCATCGTGTAACGCTGTCGTGTTCCTGCTCACGCACTGTATGTTGTTGTTGGCTGTCTTTGGTATGGTACATAGATAGTTTTGCTAATTTAAGGTGTTAATTTGTCTCAAATAGTCACCTAATCAGGTATCTTAGTTAGCTCGTTAGTTTTTGTTAATTTATGATGTTAATTTGTGTTTTATGTATGTACTGTAATACCTTGGGTCTGGAGGAAAGTTGTTTCGTTGCACTGTACATGGTTGAAACGACAGTAAAAGTCTACTTGACTTGACTAATTAAGGGGGGGAAAAGCCTCTGGAGGCAGAGTTATGATCTGGGGTAGCTACAGCTGGGCAGGTCTAGACTCAGCAACGTGTGTGTGACAAAAAAATGAAATAAGACGATGACCTGAATGCACTGAATGACATTTTAAATTGTGAGTGCTTCTGGGAGCATGCATTGTCACACGGGTTGGGTCAGGCTTTAAATATCTTGGCATTACAGTGACTCCTTCTCTATCTGACATTTCCCATGCCAGTGTTTCCTCTCTTATTTCTGATGTACTGTAAAATCTGATATTCAGAGAAAGAGAAATTTACCTCTTTCTTTAACCGGAAAAAAATCAATGCAGTTAAAATGACCATTCTTCCTAAATTTCTTTATTTACTTCAATCACTTCTTATATTTCTAAATACTTTTTTAATTCTTTAGAGAAAATCATTAAGCTCTTTTCTTTGGGCTGGGAAACCTCCTAGAATCCAAAAGGCCTTATTACAGAGATGCAAACTTAGTGATGGACAAGCTCTGCCTAATTTTCAAATATACTACAGCACTATAGACATGAAAAAATATTACATTTTGGATAAGCTCACCTGAAACCCCATTGTGCAAATTAGAGTTACTGTCTTGTAGATCATCCTTTATATTAGCTCTACTTTACATTCCTTCCCAGCCAAATCTGCTCAATACACTAAAAATACACTTAAGATTTGGTATCAGTTTAGACGTCACTTTCAATTTGGAACTGCGTCAACAATGGGTCCATTGCATAAAAATAATTTGTTTCCCCCGTCACCTCTAGATTCAGCATTTTCACCACGGCACGGCAAAGGCATCACACATTGTTATAATATGTATGAAGATGAAGAATTTTAAAGTTTTACTAGTCTGTCCACGGAGTATGAACTGCCTGCAGCTCATTTCGTTACCTGCAAGTTTGCAACTTTGTATCCAAGTGTTGACCAATTTTCCTTCTATACTTCCCAAGCAGCCCTGGAAAAGCTTGATCACATTTAATCCATATCAGGTGTGTGTGAGTTCACGTATATATAATTTTATCTTATTTGATTGTTTATCTTATTTGATTATTTGATGAACTGTAAAAAAATCAATTGGGATTGCAGTTGAGGAATGTTGGGAGAAGGCCATATACAGGATACGCTCCTGCACTTCCTGCACCCACCTCAGTCTTATTCAGTTTAAGGTTCTACATAGAATTCCAAATCAAGGCTCGCTGAAATATTACCTGTTGGTGAGAATAGTTGTGACAGGTGCCATGCCTCTCCTTATGATTTAAGTCATGTTCGTTTTGTGCCCAAACTTGCAGGACTTTTAGACAGGTTTTATCAATATCATGTCTACTATACTACTATAAGGAAACTACTGTATGTCCATTAACCTCTATATTTGGCATTGCAGATGATTCAGTCCCATTGAGTTCTTCACCTGAAGATGTTTCATACTTTTACCCTAGAAGTCCATTAAGTGTCCCTCTATCTTTCAGTGGATTAAAGATTTATCTTTTAAGTTTAAGATTAAATACAAGCTGAGAAGCTCTACTCACAAAATAGCACTTGCTTATTTTGCAAATTCACAGGTACTGCCTAAATTATTATTTTTTTTACATTGGAATATATGTATGACGGTATCTAATTCACACAGATTTGTCAGGATGTGTGTGTGTTTAGTTATGTTCGGGTGGGTGGGGAGTTTAATTTTTCTTCTCCTTTCTTCTATAATAATAATAAAAATCAGTGATTTAAGTGTATATGTTTGTAATTGTTCAATAAAAAAATTATTAGAAGAAAAAAAAGATAGCAACATGTAATTGGCATGGTAACAAACACTAAAGATTAAGGGAAATCCTTTTTTTAATGAAATTCTTTTAGAAGCTTACAGCTATTTTTATATCAATACTCAGATACAAATAATTAACATTTTAAAACATTAATATTAAAATATTATTGTTCAATAGACAGTACAACATGGCCATTTTGGGGCACATTTAAAATGTGAGGTTAGCAAATTGAAATCTTTAGAGAAGCAAGATTGGTCACTTCCATGTTGTACAAACTTCAGACGTAGCTTCTCTGGTACACACATATTCTGTATTATACTCTATGTATAACATGAAAGATTTTGGCCAAACCTGATTAGTCATGGTTAATTAAGATGAAAAACAGCGAAGCCCGGTCACTGGCTGATTGACCAGAGCATCTGTATTATAAATGTAATAAATCATTACAAAATTTATTTTAAAGTCAATGTGTGCGTCATGGGTCTCTAGCTGGTGGTAGTTGCTAGACCGGCTGATGTTGCCGTGGGCATATACGGTAGGCATGGACGCAGAGGGGTGTGTAAACAGAAAGAGTCTTTATTTGAACACAACTCAAAAAAACAGACAAACGAACAAAGGAACCAAAACATCAAACTAAAACTAGGGCTCAGGAAAAACAAGAAAGGAGATGAACACAGGGAACCAGGAGCTGACAGGGAATCGACAGAACTAGGGATGAGGAAACATGGAGCTGGAGCTAACTAAAGACACATAGGGGAACTAGAGACAAGACTGGACAGGACGTGGCTGGAACTAGAGAGACAGGACAGGGCTAGACTGGCTGGGTTAGTAACTACATGGAATACTGGGGACACTGGATGCTGACCTAACTGGGTTAGTGGCTAATGGGGTTAGTACTGACCTAGGGGACCGGAAGACAAAAGGCAGGGCACACATGGTGCTATACCAAACTAGCGGCTAACCTACTAGTGACCAGAACCACTAGCTGTCAATGCCACTAGAGGCTAGCCTACTGGAGGTTAACCCTACTAGCCGTCAAGGCCTACTAGCGGCTAACCCTGCTAACGGCTAAGCCCTCATGTGGCTACACATACAAGGGAATAAACCAGAAGACAGAACAGTACTTACACAGGAGGAGACACAGCCTAACTACACACTGAACAGAGCAGCTGCATGAATCCACAGACACAAGGAACATCAAGAAAACAAAACTAGAGCCCTCTGAAAACAAAGGTTACAAAACATAAACCAAATATAAACTTAGAGTAACAAAAAGGAATGCCGACATGCCAGTAATACAAACAAACATTCAACAGACCAAACAATGCTCGACCCAGATTCCCAGAACAAACTGCTATTTATAGAGGTTTTAATGAGCCACCTCAGTTCAGGTGAGCACTTATCACCTGACTGAGGTAGCTTCTGGGAAACTGAGTCAACCAACAAGAACTACACAGACAGACAGACATGAACAGTGACCTCTAGTGGAGGTTCCTAACAGTGTGATTCTAGGCAATATAGGAATTGGCACAAAAATTATTGTGATTCGTAACTGAATTGATTTTTCACTTTCTCTAATATTTAAGATATGTTCATCTGCTAAGATATGTATGTATGTTTGAAAAGAGAATTTGACCAAATGAAAAAAAAAAAGTACACAGTACACCAGAGATTGTGTTTTTTTTTTAGACATGAAGACGAAATTAGAAAATAACTTACTGTAAATACAAGCATAATGTTTTGTTTTCTTAAAATAGACATGTAATATCATATTATTAGTTTTATTTAAACTAGCCACAGTGATAAGTGTGAGTGTTTTCTCCATTATAAATACAGGATCCTGCTTGTTTTACTCCAACACCACTGTGTGGCAGGCGTGGTGCAGGGCTGAAGCCTACATGTCTCTCGCCAGCCCCTTTCCTTCCTCGTGCTGTTGACAGCCTCAGGGAAGCTCACCATGACAGCGACACTTGAACCTAAACACAGTTAAGGATCTAGAGCCTTCAGTAAAGATCTATTTGATCAGGCTCTGCTATCAGTTATCGAATCTATCAATCACCTGGCATGTTTTTTTTTTCAGGGTTAAAGTGTTAATAGCTCTTGGTGTGAACATAGTTACTCGATTGGGTTTCTGTCTTAAATTAATCTGAATGCAGACAATAAACATCTAGTGTTACACTGACAACTCCATATGTGAATGATACGGCTGCAATTTTTCACCTTCTCAACTGGATCTTCATTTAACATTTTTAGTTTTTTGCTGTGGAACAGCTATAGAGAAAACATTTACAGCACTTCAGATTACTCACTAATTTGTGGTGGCTGTATGGGTATCAAATAATGTGAGATTATAGTCATTTAAAATGCTGGGCATTAACTAAATGTCATTTTATGTGCATGACTTTAACTACAAATTAATACAGACAGCGAGAGAGGCCAGTAAGCCAGGACATCATAAAGCCGAGCCACTGCCTCTTCCAAGGCTTTGAATCCATAACTCTCTCCTGGTAAAATTGACACCGCAGAAGGAATCTATCAGTGAGAATTTGAGCAAAAAATACTGGCATTATAATCCCAGCACAGTGTTCTCTCTGCTCACCTACTGCATCAAAATAGCTATTTATCCAGGGGTTATAGGCAGAAATAGGTTCAGATCCTCTTTGAAACTTTTTATATACATATATGGGTTTATAAATTTGTACATGTGATCATAAATTTTTGTTTTGTTTTTGCTCAGTTGTTTTTGCATAGTTGGTTAAAATGAAATAATGTAGGTTGTGCCAAAAAAAAAAAAATCTTACTCTGTACTGCACAATTCTGAGCCCTACATATGTTTATTAAAAAAATGCAAAACCAAAAATGCTAAACATTATCAGGACTAGGACTATAACCAGGGACTGTAGAACAACAGCTGCAAAAGAACCTTCCTTCATCTTCACATAAGTTTTTATGTTATTGAAAATCATCTGGTTATAATATTAAAATATTTATGCACAGTTTTGCTAAAAGTTTTCATTAGCCCAAGATTTATATACTTATGTGGCAAAATATCTTTGTTGGTTTTATTTATATCATGACTACTAATTTTTTCCTTTCTTTTTATATAATGAAACCCTTTAACAGAATTCTTTTATTCACAACTGAAACAGAAGTACTTGACAGAACCATTTCCAGCCAGTGCCATTTGATCTATGTGCCCAGTCATGTCTGTAAATCATTTATTTAATTGCATTGTGGGTTGCATTTTTAAGCTCAGTCTACAAGATAGACCCAAAACATTTCAGAAAAAAAAAATTGTTGACCATGGTTATGACTAAATGGATTTAAGTTAGACTGCTAGTCAAATACTGGTGTTGTCTGTAGACTAGTGCTTAATTGTATTAATAGTAGTATTGTGTTGAGGTTTATGAGGTTCTTATAAAAATGGATAAAAAAGTGCTTAGCTTCATTATCTTAAAGGGAGTGGTATTGGGGTTTATTGGGACAAGATTTTTTTTTTCATTTGTGATTTTCTAAATAAACATCACAAGTTAAGCGCTGTAGCCATGTCACTCAGTAACATACACTGGACTAGTGTAATGAGACCTGCTGGGTGAAATGTGTGAACTTATTGTATGTTCACTTAGTACCAGTAAATAAAGAAGTTGAGTGCGGGGAGGCGTGTTGCGGTTACACACGCCTTCCTACATGGGCTTTGGCGTTAATAAGCCTTTTGAATAGGACTCGCAAAGAAGGGGAAGGAAAGTGGTTCTTTGTTTGAGGAGATAAAATATTCACTGCAGTTTGGTGTAAACTGTAAACACTATAAGAGACACACACCCTCCCTCCAACACATGCACATGTTTGCACACACATAACCACGTGCATGCACATTGACACACACACACACACACACACACGCACGCACACACACACACACACACACACACACACACACACACACACACACACACACACACACACACACACACACACACACACACACACAACACCACACACACACACACACACACACACACACGCGCACACACACACACACACACACACACACACACAAGCACAAATGCAGACAACATTATACACTCACAGGCACTATAACTATATACTGTTACAATACTGGCTGGAGCATCCCCTCAAAACATGGTTGAAAGTTGAAAGATGTTAGAAAGTTTCTTTGATTCTTGTCCATGTTGATGTCATGCACTTTCATGCTGTGAATCTTTTATTCAACCTCATCCCAAACATGTTCTATGGGATTCAGATCCAGTGACTGCTAAGAACCCAGAACTGTTTGCCTTGTTCAGGGAACATTGACTTTTGCTTTGTGACATGGTGCGTTGTGATGCTGGAAGTAGCCATTAGAAGATGTAAAATTGTGGCCATGCAAGGATGCACATGGTCAGTGACAATTTCCAAATTGGCCGCGGCATTCTGGCCGTGATTGATTTGTATTAACAAGCCTAATTTGTGCTAAGAAAACACTCCACACATTGTTACAACACCTCTATGAAGAGCCTGGACTGTTGGAACAAGCTAGGGGAGGTCCATCCATGGATTCAAGCTGTTGGTGTGAAGTTCTGACCCACTCACCAGTTATTATGAGTTTGTTCCAACTGCAGCCTTAGCGTTGTGTTCTTACTAGACAGAATTGAGCCCCACCATAGATTTCTGCTGATGTAGATACAAAGATTTATGTGTTTTGTATTCTGAGATGCCTTTACAAAATAATAATAATAATAATAATAATAAAGGGGGGCAGTGGGCTCGAGCAACAGCACAGGCTCGTACTGTTGAGCCCTTGAGCAAGGCTCTTAACCTTATCTGTTCCAGGGGCGCTGTATCCTGGCTGACCCTGCGCTTTGACCTCAGCTTCCTAACTGGGATATGTGAAAAAATCATTTCACCCTGCTATAAGTTACATGTGAGAAATAACTGAATTTTTTAATTTTTCACAATTGTTAATTTTGGGAGGGTGTCAAACTCATTGAAATCACATTTTTGTTTCCTCTATTCTGATAATGTAATTAAAGTCAACATTATCCAAAATTGCCAGCCCATATCTGCGGGATTTTACTGCTAGCACTTCTGACGTAATTGGCTGATTAAATAATTGCATAGCTGAGTTCAGGTGTTCCAAATAAGCGACTAATTATTAAACAATAATGCACACACACGCTTAGCTATAAGCCAGTGATTTATAGAAAAAGTACAGAAAGAGGTGTTAAACAAATAAAACTTTTAATAATGGTGGCACTGAAACAATGTGGAGAATTCCTGTCTTGAGATTTATGGTGATTTATACCAGGCTCAATCGTACCACAGTTAGAAAAAAAAAGAGTCAAGCTTACAATGCCTGCTCATGGTGTAGTTTATCACACAGTGCAGGCAGGAAACAATACCACAAAAATACTGTATTTTTTCGGACACAGATACACAGTGCGGTTTTGTGATAACAATATCATCATGTGTTGCTTATTCAAATCATTGTTAGTGTGCTTTGGTATACACCGTTTCTAATCATTTACATTTGCACAGAATACAATGTTTAACTGCTTGCTTGCCTTTGTCAGTTCCTGTCACTACTGAATAGCAATAATCTCGGCGTGGTTCTGTAATCTCCCTTTCACCCTCTTTTATCGTCTTTTATCTTTTCATCTATTCTTTTACACTCTGCAAATGTGAAAGGGGAACTTCCCAGTCAGCCGGTTGATATTTAAAACTTGTTTTTTGGTAGTAGGAAATAAACTGACCAATGTTTCCATTAAAAAAAAAAAATGAGTATAGGAAAAATATTATAAAAGTAAAATGAAAATGTTGTACAGCATGTGTAAAAAGTAAAAATGAAAACATAGGCATATATACAGGTGATCAGATGTATACACACAGGTGTTTTCTTTATCTGAAAAAAACAAAAATCCAAAATGGCTGTATGGACAGCAAAATACGGTAAATAAAAAAAAATATATATATTATGCATTTATACATTTCATGCACTTTGTTTTAAAACTATTGTGAAACAGTATTTATTTATTTATTTGTTTATTTACTTCACATCACAATCCTGTACAAGATGTTCCCCCCATATACATACCTGCGCTTTAAGTCAAAGTACCTTAACAATCATAGATTCTTAGTATTGCAAAAAGCTGTCTGTGATTTACAGCATGTGTACGTTATGATGGCGCACATGAACAAGTTCCCTGAAGCATCAAAACCAGAAATGCAAATACGATTCCTGAACAAAGTAATGGTTTCGAGGTGCTGGGTTATTTTTTTTTTTTCTGATGGAGATTAGGAGATAATGTGATTGTCATAGTCCTCCTGGTCTGTATTTCCAAAAAGAGAAGTACTACAGAATGGGTTGCACCATAAGAAGTTTGACGTTGTCACATTTAAATTGACCTGAGAACATTACACCCGGTTAGATGGGAAGAGTATAAAAATCACTTGTTGTTCACAAAAATGTCCCACATAAGCTTGTGTGAAAATAAGAACACCTGGAGAACACCTGGGCTGAACAGTTTGGACACAACCAGTGGCAAAATGGTGAGTTTTAGAAAGTATTAGAAAAATAACTGGGTTGAACACTTTCTCTGTAACGTTTGCTTGTGTGATTTAAGACTAGGGCCTACAATTCCTTTGTTAAAATCTTTTCTTTTTTTTTTTTATTCTATTTTGATTTTGAGCAGTCATCTCTGGATAATGACATTAATCAGGATTTTCAGGATGCCATTGATGTGATGCAGCGACACTCAGAAATATTCTACTATGATACAGGTAACCTAAAAATCTTTGGATTTCCTATTTGGAAATATTTGGATTTCAAGTGAATTTGCTTGACTTCTTTGTTGCATGTGTGTATGTGTTTTAATTGCTAATAAGCTTCCTCGCTTTTTTTCTCTTTTTCTTATAGATAGTAAATACATTGAGAATATCAGAAGTCACGATTCCTCTGTGCAGTACTCGGTGTCTTGTTACCGCTACGCACCTCACTCCGCGGGATCGTCCGCCGTGTACGACTGGGGTGAAGCATCAGTGAGTCTGCAGCTCTGAAAGTGCAATAAATTCTATAAAGTTTAATATTGAATGTTTTTGCAATTCAGCTCCTTCTTTCTGTGTTCCCCAGTCATGGTCTCCTTTAGTGCCAGAGGCATCTCCATGGGGAACTGCTGAGCCTTCTGTGCTTTACCCAATAATACCTGAACGACTTAGAAAGGGTGAGTTTTTTTATGTTATTCATTTCCCCCTCCTATTTAATCTTGTTTTTCAAAATTCAACAATCATACCGAAGAAAATTGGCTTACGATAAGAATCTTAACTCTGATGGTCACCAAGTTTTCTGTCCTGGAGATTCAGCTTCCTACAAAGTTGTGTTCAAACATATATGCTATACATGAACGGCCGATTAATCAGTCTGTCCAGATTCCCATATTCATCTGAAATTACTAAATGTATTTTTTAGCAACTGAAGCAGTTGAGCTCATCGTCAAGTTACAAAGAATGTAACATCAGATCCAATGATCTGGTGGGTTAAGAGGTTTACTGAATCTGAACACTGTAAGCAGGACATACTGTATCTCTAATCGGATGGTTGATGATCAATGCTTTAACAGTTAAATAGGTATTATAACTTGTTTACTAAAATGTAAATTAATATAAAAAATGCATTATTGTAAAAAAATAAAATAAAATAAAGGTATTATTAGTGTAGTAAATAAATGTATAGAAATGGGATGTTTTTTATTTGTTTGTTTGTTTGTTTTACTTAGCCCTGTCCTCTGATTACCTTACTTAGGCCGTAAGAAGTTGCGTCTGTACGAATATCTTCATGAAGCGCTGCACGATTCCAGCATGGTTGACTCTATCCAGTGGACAGACCGTGGCTCAGGGACGTTCCACTTCATCTCAAAAAACAAAGAAAAGCTGGCTGAGTGCTGGGGCCAACGCAAAGGCAACCGCAAAGCCATGACCTACCAGAAAATGGCCCGGGCTCTACGCAACTACAGCCGCACAGGGGAGATTGTCAAAGTGCGTCGCAAGCTGACATACCAGTTTAACCCGCTGATCCTGCAGAGACTGGAGACCATGACTCCATCTGGTCCTTCGACACAAGACCTCATTCCCCACCACCAAATCCCAGCTGACCAGGGCTACTACTGCTCAGCTGGAGCTGACTGGCACAGCTGGTATGCACAGTACCCTTACCCTGCAGAGTATGACTTCACTTCGGCACTGACGTCAACGGAAGGCCTGAAAACACCTGATCCGGTGCAATGATGGGAAAACCTGGCAGTAAACTCTTCAAGGGCATTAAACACAATGCAATAAACCTGACTTAAACATGTTACATAGTCATCTAAAGCTAAATACCATAGGAATGTACGTACAGAACATGAAGAGATCCTACTGATGTGTAAAAATAGTGAAAATAAATATTTATTTTTTGCTAATGTGGGCTCGTTTATGTCTGTAAGAGTTCTGAAATCCTATGCACTGTATGTCACTGAAAACTGACGTGAATATTAGCATAAAATAAACCTGAGCATGAACATGTTTAATTAAGTTTTTGTAAAAATGTTAAATAAAATTGTATCTAATTTCCAGCGTTTAAAAGATCTGCTTCATGTGGTTGATTCATCAAGAGGCAGGATTAACTTTGCATCACAAAATTCAGACTGTGTTAAACAATAAAGAACTCAAAAGAGAAGCGAGAGAAGGAAAAAGCGAGATACATGACTAAAGTACACATAACATTCTATTATTTAATGCAAACATTTCCTTCAGAATTAGTAAAGTATCCATCTATCTATCTATCTATCTATCTATCTATCTATCTATCTATCTATCTATCTATCTATCTATCTATCTATCTATAAGGATTTCACTTCATGTCATACTGTATATGGATGTGTATTTGACAAATAAAAATAAAAATGTATATTTAATCTAACTTCCTGTAAAAAGTGTAGTGTGCCTTATTACACTATGACTAAAGAAAAAGAATATTAAGAAGAATAAATGATATTTAGTGAAACTGCTTTCAGAGTGAGGGTGTGTGCAGCTGTGTGGTGGCAGTACCCTTCTTATCTCGCTCTGTAAGAAGGAGGATGTGGTCAAGTGACTCCATAATGCTTACAAAGTCAGGGGGATGTGTGAGATGGAGATCAGTGGCTTCCACTGTTATGGTGGTTGTGGTGCTGTGTGTGCAAGTCGAAGATGTTTAAATGTTTGGGGTCCTTGAGAGACCACGTTTTGTCATGTAGGTTGTAGATCATGACTACAAGGCAGTCCACTCCCCTGCATGGAGTTTATTAAGAGGGGGTTAGAGACTCAGTAACACAATAATAGCTGCATTCAGACCAGGGCTGTTCAATTAGTGTGTGTGTTTTAGTTTTTATCATGCTGCTTATTTCATAACGATTATTGATTTTGATTCATCGAGATTAGCTTTAAAAATAAGAGCTGCCAGTACAAATTGGAAGTGAAGTGAAGAGACCTGGTATAGTGGTAGGAGAGAGACATGGTAAATATCTGTCTTGTATTCATTAGAATTTCATTTTGTCCATTTTTCTCCCTGAAAGATACAAAGCTGTGTGTCTTTTCAAGCAGAATACATCACAGACCTATCAGACAGATCTGGAAGTCATTTTGGAGTTCCTCGAAGAACACTGCAGACAGGAGACCAAGGATCAATGGGAAAATGGTGAGTTATATAAACGATAGGCTTAATAAAGATCATTGCTGCTTTTATCATGTATGCAAATGTGGCTCAAAGGTACAGCTCTGATTTATTGTTGTATTACACTGACATGCGCCAGATTTCCACATGAACCAGAAACTTACTGGAGGTGACGACAGCTTTCTGTCACACCACATGGATTCTTTACAACTGCTTTCTTCAACAAAGGCTCAGCAGGTAAGAAACTGTCTCCACATCTCAAATAAGAAGGCAAACATTATGTTTCAACTATTGCAATTACATTTCTTTGTATACTCAAGGCTACAGGGCTACAATTAAAGGAAATGGAATTTACTTCAGCTGGAGTAAGGGAGTCAGTAATCCAGGGCATGTCCATGGAGGAAGCTTTAAAAGCTCCTGCTGATGAAGAAAGCCCTTTAAATCAACATGTTAGCCCTGAGGAAAGAGCCAAATCATCACCCAGCTCTACACCTGCAGGCAGAGGTGAGTTCTGCTTTTTGTGGTTTGACACATCAGAGCCGCTAAACATTGCCTTGGGGAACAATAGCTCAGGAGCGGCCTGTCCACCCTCCTGCCCATAACTGCCACACACAAACTCCATTCTCACTTATCTCTCATCAGTGTCACTATAATGTGGCATGCAAGAGATCTTTATCTTAATAGGTTCTCCACAAAGACTCTATTCATTGTGCATTTTAGGAGAAATGGTTTGCCTACACTACTGAACCCTTAACTCCTCCACATACAAATCAGTTTATATGGTTTCAGGGAAAAAGCTGCGTCTCTTCCACTTTTTGTTTGAGATGCTAGAAGACCCTGGAATGGCGCATTGCTTGTCCTGGGTTCCTGCGTCAGTGGGGGTTTTCCGCTTCTCCTCCACATACAAAGAACATGTGGCTGCACTCTGGGGCCAGCGTAAGGGCAACCGAAGGCCCATGACCTACCAGAAGATGTCCCGAGCCCTGAGAAACTATACTCGCTCCGGGGAAATCATCAAGGTGAGAAAAAAACTGACCTACCAGTTTAGTGGAGCAACCCTGACTACACTGAGGAGCCAGCAGAGGATGAAGAACACCTAATGCTAGCAGGGTGTAGGTTTTTAATTCCTTTCATGTTTCTTTGTCCATCTTGGGTTTGTCATAATATGTGGCTGTAATGAGGCTTTCAAGCATTTTTTTTTTCTGTCCAGTGTTAATTATGGCAACTGAAAAGGTTCAATAAAAAGTCATGACACTAAATACAAAAATTAAACATACTTTTAAAAAAAAGGCTTAACATCCCAGTTTTTGACTTAATGTTTCTAATATGTCTGACAGCAGTTTGTCAAAGTGTTGCTTCCTGTTTTTTGCTACTCATATGCTTTTTTTATTATGGTATAAAATAAAGTATTTTTTACTTCTTAATGTCAAATTCTTTTCATTTAAATTAGGGACTCAGTTCAGTAATGTTAATTACACCATTAATGTTACAGTAACACCAATGTTACTCTCTTATAGTATGGGGCATGACAGAGAAATAATTTCCTTAAATGCACATATATACCCCAAACACCCACACACACACACACACACACACACACACACACACACACACACACACACACACACACACACACACACTCAGTAGGCATACTTTTACATACTGTATATGTACTTGTAATAATAATACGTTAAAGGGTATAAAAATTTAGGGGGGAAATGGCAGTATTGGTAATATAATGGTAATATTATTACTGCTGTATATCAAGCTTAGAAATACGTTCAATAATCTTGCACTTTGTTTATTTGAATAGTGAGTGAGTTAAAAATATTTTGACATGATGAGATAAAAACTTTATTATACAGTGTAGTTTTGTACAGCATTTCACAATAACAAGATGATTTTAAAGTCTTCACAAACATGTCAGAATAAAATAATGGCAGGTGAGGGTCAGTATTTTGGCTGCACAGGAACATCCCTAGTGTTGAGTTACCTCCCAGAGTGTTGAATAAACAGCCCATAGGGTTTATATAGCACCAGTTGGATTTGAATGAACTCAACACTGAATAAATCAACACTGTTTGTTGTGTATGCTTGCATGCCTACAGTATTTAATTTACAGTTGATGCATCATGATTTTAAAATCGGTGATACTTTTATCCAGATCAGTAAAAAAAAAAAAAACTGCAACAGGTAAGCTACTCAATTTTTCTTTCTCACAGGATGGAAATAAGAGAATAGCCTTGTTTATTCTTGCTATATACCTGGTATATATATGAAGGGTGTTCAAGTCAAATCAGGAGTTTTGATTGTGCAGAATAACAGAATCCAGTTATGAGAGTCAACACTCACTTTATTTCTCTATATGATCTCCTGCTAGTTTCACTAGTGTATGGATGCCATCAGTTTACTCAGGTAAGGGCGGTATGGGGGATTTAGCAATAACACTTTATTTTTAAGATGAATTATATAAAGATGTCTGCTTTCCGGAAACCTTCACAGTGAATGTGAATCTAATGTTATCTCTTTCTATGTATTTCAGAAAATATATTTATTTTGTATTTTTATATTTATTCATTCAGAACCGTTCAAGTAGTCTCTCCCTCAAAGTAGCCATTTGTGCATGACATCATGGTCAAGTCCCTGCCTTGATTTGTGACCTGATTCTACAGTGGTACTTGTAGCGGCCAATAGTGTCATGATGAGAAATTCAAAGCTGCACAGGTGCATAGTGTGGAGCCCTGCATTGCAAGATAATTTTAAGCCAAATGATTTACTCCCAAAATGTCAAAAATTTACTGACAAAATGTCATGTTATATTTAGCTTTAAATAGACAACTCTACTTACCTAATCATGGCTATCTGGTGAGGTTGTGCAAATAAAATATAAATAATAACCGAAAATACCTCCCCCTCCTCCAACCTCGTGTGTTTTACATCCTGTGTTTCTGTTTACTTTTTTACATTTCAATTACAGATTAGTGTCTATGAAAACATGTTCAATTGTTACGTTATATACTAAAAACCACATTAGTGTATTTTGTTTTGTTGTAATTAGTTAGAAGCAACTTATCAGTCACAATGAAATTTATTCTCATGCCAGTACCAGAGCACATTTTAATTTAACATTTTTTTTATATTTAATATAATTATTAAGACTTTATCACATATACTATATAATGCATTTGACCTTTGAATAAGACAATTAAAATACAGTATGTGCAAAACATTCTCATTCATTTTGAAACCCAATCAAAAGTATAGCTGCCAGCAGCAATTAAGGGGCCAAGCATTTTCTCACCCAACTCCACAGTAGCATGGGAAGAACAGAATCTATATAGAGAAGTTGTGCATATATAAATTCAATTCAATACAATTAAATTTGATTTGTATAGCACTTTTAACAATTGCCGTAGTCGCAAAGCAGCTTTACACAATCGAAAGAAAATTATGGAAGTTTGTATGAAATGTGAAAAATGTGTATGAATCAAAATGATTGGATAGTATATGTATATAATATAAAGAATATATATTTTTATGTTATATGTACTGTATATAATATAAAAAAACAACTGAGAACACCTCATTCATCTTGATGTTTGTTGTTTTTACAAGCATTGTACAAGCTACTTTCTCACGCCACGCCTTAGCAATGCAGGATGACCAGAAGCCATTGGGACAACCAGTACGTTGCATAGAGATCTATATTAAATTTGATGTCATTATATAGCTCTGTTGCTGTTTCAAAGTGGTACAAATTTCAATATTCTGGACATTGAACTTTAGCAGCATCAGATCCAAAGCATTAGATAAAAGTGTAATGCAGCGACAAGTGTGTTGGAGAGTTGGTGAATGATTGAACAGGCTTGTCCAAATTGTCCTGATGGTAGTGCTACAGTGCTTTAAGGGACTGCACCAAATAACAGCGTAAATACCTTAAATAGGCTAATTCCATCACCAAAAAGTCCACAAAGCATTTTATGTTGTGCCACAGACTTTCATGTGGAAGAAAAGAAAAAAAAAGACAAAGAAGGCATGGAATTTCACTTGGAAGCCTATGATGAACATCCCAGGCCCAAATGATCATCTATATTTAGTTTTATGATCTGCAAATGATATGAGCCAAAACCAAAAGAAATGGTATCCATTTAGAGCTCCATTTAAATACACTGCATGTACAGAAACATGTACAGGTAAGCTATTATCTAGTTGAGTAAGTTACACTAACTAGACAGATCATGTGATTCTTTACAGTACCAAAGCTTTCCATTGAACTTTGAAGGTCACTTTAAAGTGCAGTAGTGATTTCCTGTTATATAAAAAATGCAGTCATATTAGATAGATTATATATGGTACATGTTTCATTTGTCTTGTAAATAGGGAAAGTTCACATTAAAATATAGTTAAAGTGCAGTACATATAGTATATAAGCCCATGACATATGTTATGGCTAATGCCCAGGATAATGTGTAGATGGAGGTTGGGAAGGTGATTAGCTTCATCTGATTTAAATCATTTTTATGTGGGGTGATCCTTTTCCAAATCAGTGATTCTGTTGTTTTTGTTTTTTTCCTTACATGTTGGTGTTAAATCTTTCATTTGGATGTTAAAGAGGCAGTAGATAGAAGTTCATCAAACCACAACTGTGTCTGTTTTCACTTCAGGCTGCAAAGCAACAAAATGTGATTATTTAAATAAAAAATACAAAAATACCCCCTCTTTAAAAAAACAAATACAAAATTAGCTAGCTAGCTAATGAATACAGTAAGCAACAGAAACCCCGACAGTATTTGGCTTAATTAACAAGCAGCTAACATTAGTTTGCTTTGATTACTGAGGTGTTCATTTTAGCATAGCTCAATTAGCTAGTTAATACAATTGTTCAAAAATACATTCCTTCACATACATTTGGAATATCTTCTTTTTTTTTTTTTTTTGTGAACCTGGAAGAGAAAGTAGTGTGTACAGTTTATATTAGGGATGTTAGTCTATGGTTCAATCTGGCAGGGGAGTAGATAAAGTGTACTGTGTGCAGATGGGGAGTCTGCACTCCCTGGAGAAGAGGAAGTGAAATATAACTGGGCTTTGCTCTCAGCAGGTGGCGATATTGCTAAAGGGGTTGTTTCTGTTGAAGACACTTCCTAAGCCTGCTTCACACACATGTGATTCCTGTCCATGTGTGATATAATTGTAAGTGCCTGATGGCTGAAATTGTGCTATAAATGGGTGTAGAGACCTTTCACAGGCTTAAATATGATGCTACAGTATGATGTAGCACTAGACTTTGCTTGGTCCCACATATTGTTTTCATTTTTCTTTTAATAATGGCTCACACTTTTATGCCAATTATATTCAGTTCAGGCAAGTTATGCCGGTCTTTCCATTTGAGTCCCACAAGTAATTTATAAAATATACAAATTTAAGTAACAAATACAAATTAAGCATGCGTGAGAGGCATGTGTTCATAACATGACTACCATTCTTTCTTTGACCTCTTCAGCTTCTCCGAAATGCAGTGCGTTCCTTGACAAGAAGAGAAAGTCAGCATCTCACTTCTCTCCAGGCCTGTTTACTTTACACTGGCTTAGATTTTGCACTGACTATAAAGTCTCGCCTTGGATATTTGAAGCCCTTAATGGCCAGCTCTGACATATTTTGAAGCACACTAACCCATCCCGATATCTACACTCTGCCCACATCGGCTTACCATTAATCCTTGGGATCATTTGTAACTCAGATCTTTAGCCACTAAATTCTGGATCAGTGTTTCAGAGAATTTTAGGAATGCATGATCATTGTGTATTTTTAGATTTTGATTTACTTGATTGTAGGCTGCCTGTTACCTTGACTGTTAGTTGACTGAGGACGTTTTCCCCCAATAATAATGATAATAATAATAATAATAATAATAATAATAATAATAATAATAATAATCAGTAGTGTATGGTACTGGTTCAGTCCTGTGCTCAGACAACTGTCTCCATGCAGTTTAATATGTTCTTTTCACATCCATGTTGGTTCCTGGTTCCTAAGTGGTCTCCCCATGTCCAAAAATAGACCGGTAGTTTAGGAGTTGACTTAAAATTGGCCTTTGTTGATTTGTTGAGTATGTTGGTGAATTTTCCCAGAGATACCAGGATAAGCTCCAGCTCCACAGTGAATCTGTCCAACCTCTTTGCTTACAGGTACACGTACTGCTGGATAATATTTGTTTAAATCATAATATCAGCCAAGACGATAATAGTAGCATGGAAATAGAAGTCATTTAAAATGTCTCCACAACTCAGATGCAAAGATGGGGCGCCTGGGTATACAGGACAGCTTAAAGGAGGGATTTTCTATTTATTAACCATTCTCCTTCTCCTAAAAATACATTTATGTTGTTAAAAATACTGTTATGTGTGTGTGTGTGTGTGTGTGTGTGTGTTTGTGTGTGTGTGTGTGTGTGTGTGTGTGTGTGTGCGTGTGTGTGTATTTTTGTGCCTACGTGTGTGTGTATTTTTGTGCCTACGTGTGCTTGGACATGCTCCTGTGTCCAAACATGTAACACTATGACAGCTTGTTCCATTATTTCTGAGCTCAAGGCTGGTGACCTCATAGCTAAAACCTGTAGTGCGATATGAACCCTCGTGCAGCCCAGGCACTCCCAAATGGTTTTATTTGTTCTTTGTAGCAGGCCCACATGATACTGCACCTAAGCCTAGCATTTACTACTGGAGCCTGTTCAGTGTTATAAATATGGGCAGGCACCAATAAAGGCCACATACTTTCAGCCTGACCAGTCGGGAAGTGCCGCAGCATTAAAGCACCAAGAGCTGGCCTGTCAGTAATTTATGTGTCAGTACAGCAGTATCTGACCCAATCAAGATAATTGTAGTGGATCATTTGGTGCGTCTCACAGAATTCTCTTAATACATTTCATTTAGGGTCAAACTCAGGTTATAGAGAATCCCAGTACTGTAAAGAACAGTTTTTTCTCACCATATTAAAACCTGCACATATAATTAGCTAATGACTTAAACAATACTCCACCTACAGTTTAGCCAAACTAAATTATGATAAAGGATATAAATGGGTTCTCTCTACACAGGTTTAGGGTTATTGCATTGTATAGGCTCCTAGTTACTAATACATGTAGAATCATAAATTCCTATGAGAGGAAACGTGTCAAAATATCAGTTGGAGAGATTAGTTATAGCTACAGGAAAGAAGACACTGGGACATTAAACATAGATGTATTAAAGTGTCAATAAGGTTAAAGTTTTCGCTTTTGATAAAAAAAAAAATTTTTTTTTTTAAATAATTTGTTGCATATTCATCATAGATAAGTCTGAGTTATTCATCAATTAACTGAAAACTAACAGAAATGTATACTGTACATGTATAGTAATATAGGTAAGTCCCTACCAATCAGACTGCAGTAGATGTTTTGAGTTAACTGCTATATCCAAACCTCTTGTCGTGTTATTTATCTCAAAAGTAAAAGGTTTACTGTGGCACTCGATGTACAGTATAGACTGAAAAAACAAAGCTCGGGAATTTTAACAGGATTTACTGCTTGGATTGCTAGCAATAAACTCATTTCTGAATCTAGGCAAAAAATTTGCCAAGATTTTTTTGCATCCACATTTGGTTGATGGTCTCCAAGTGAAATTCTCATACTTAAATAACTCAGCACTGAATAATACTCACAGCATTGATCATGTCTCTTGCTACATGTCTCTTGTTCTGGGAATCAATCCCAATTTTGAACATTTTTATTAAAGCTTCACCTCCATCATGTTCCTGTCAATCTTCAACAGCCACCCCTAATCCCCCTAAACTGATGTAAGGGGGGGAGAGAGGGGACTCAGATGCTTTTGGGCATCATGATCAGACAGATAGAGGAGTGGCCCAGGCAAGTGCTATATAAACCCTCTTATTCTATCTCCCTCATTTCCGCCCCTTCCTCTATCACCAAGGGACTGGCATCTACTTGTCTTAACTCGACTCTGTCTTGAGGCATTCATCATTTTTGCATCCTCCTCACGGTCAGCAGGGTGAAGGACCTGAGTGATATCTCCAATCCCCAACATTAATTCCGGGCAGAGGGCTCTCATCTGGTGACACGTCTAGTGGAACACAGCTCAAGATGCCTGAGCCCACAAAGAAAGGTATGAGTGATGCAGGATAGGTGACACACCATAATGCAAAACCGCACATACGATTATTAAGGAAATAAAGAACCTTAATGAAGTATTATCATAGGTACCATTGTATTTCTGAATAGTTTTCTGCGTTAGCTCTAGTACAAGCATCAAATATTGCATCACATGACGTTACCCAAGCATTTCATCATGTTCGTTTTGTTTCTTTTTTTTTACCGTCTGCATCCATGTGTAAATGATACATTCAACTAGCTTCATCCAAAGCTTTGAGATCCACCCTCCGGAAATCAGAAAGTAATTTTGGCATTGTTATTGTATTTCTCTGAGCTCCACCAGTAAAGGAACAAGAAGAAAGCCACAGAGTTTGCTTCATAAAATCTGTTATTGTTGTGAGTGCTTGGTTGATGGATAGGCCGTATTCAAGGTTATTAAGAAGGTGGAGACAGTCCTGGAATAGTGGTGATTCACAAGCCTGTGGAAAGAGGCAGGGTGTCCTGCATTGTCATTCATGATGGATGATGCCATACTGGCAGCCTGGCTGGTTACAAGAGGGTCAAGCAGTTGTTCGGGATATGTCAGAGGTGATTATGTAGATGTTGCTGGGGAGAAGGTACAGGGTACAACACAATGGAAATAAAAAGTAGAACTAAGGAGTGACTTTTTTATTGGTCTGTTTAGTGCAATATTCCAAGAGGAGACTATAAACCTTTTTCCAGTCCATGTGTATGAGATCTCTCACAAATGTGTCACCAGCAATAAACCACTTATGGCACGAATGATTTCATTTGTTGTCACGTTGTCAGATGTGTGTGCTGTGATCTGCAAGCAATACTTTCCAGTCGAGGTAACACTCCCAAACGGTTCCTTCCATCTCAGGTTAATGCGATTTACATGATGGACAGAGAGAAGCTGCAACACCAGCATGTCAGTCAGTTATTGTAATGATGCTCAAACATAACCAAAATCACTAGCATCGTGTCTGTACCCGAGCCTGACTGTCTGGGTCTTTGTCTGTGCAAAGAGCTAATGATGAACAGCACAGCTCTCACGCGACAATCACAGTGAACAATCATGTTCTTGATTCTTGTACTAAAATTTCATTACCAAGTCCCAGTTTTATTGTGACTTAAAGATAGTACGAATGAATCCAGACAGCCATGATGGCATTGCAGGAAGGAGAATTTACAAAGTACAAAGAAGTCAAAGTACAGTATCCTCTGTAAATAGTTGCAATTTGCCTTGTGTCAGAGAGTGAATGGCCAAGGTTGTTTGTTTTTATATATATATGTATGTATAATAATGAGGTCGGCTGGGGGATGGAGGTTTAGGTTGATCCAAATTGCAGTTCTCTAAAAGGCAGGATGAGGGTTGAGCTGGGCACAGGACTCTCAGGACCTGGATTCCTAGACCCGGGAATAGTTCAGAATGAGCAGACTTTTAATCCCTATTTCTCTCTCACACTCTCTCTCTCTCTCTCTCTCTCTCTCTCTATCACTCACTCCCTCTCTCTCTAGATCTTTGACTCTTCTTCAGTTACTCTGTGTCTATACCATGCTAAGAATCTTGAGCTCTTGTCTATTTGAACTTTGACTCTTATGGTGTCCTCAGGATGGATAACAACTTGCATGTGTGTATCACATGCAATAAAGTCTCAGGCAACAATATATAGTAAAAGTCATGTGTATGGACAGCTCTCATTGTGGGCATAGTCTAGCCTCTGAGACCTCACAAATCAAGGGAAGCCCAGCTCTACACCTCACTTTATTGCCTGTCAGCAGTCAGTCTGGCTGTTTACCACTGCCAAAGACTGTATCATTCATCTCATGCCATATTTCATCACAACGTAAATTGCATAAACACAAATGACATTTCAGCATGTCAGCCTGAGACAACTGTTTTCATTACTCAGTTAAATTTCTTATATACTTATTCTCTTGAATCATCTTTTTATTCCTTTTATTCTATATATTTATGTCATTTTTATTCTGGCAGGATAAAATCCTTAATTGTGTGTGGCGTTAATCATCTTCATACTGTCACAGTCTACAAACAGCCTGTGGTTGAAAAGCTGGATCTATGTTAGATGGTTAATATAAGCGGGGTGAGACAGGGACATCGGTGTTGGCTCCGTGTGCTGTCAGTATGAGCCTGTCTTTCCACACAACAAGGGGCCGTGACAGCTGAGAATACCTGCTCCATCAGTTACATTCTTTGTGTGAAGAGACAAGAGGGGGTCTGGGCTGCTAGCCATACAACAACCAAAGCTGAGCTGTGGCTTCCAAAGAGATGTGTGCCATATTAGTGAAAGAAGATTATAATGTATTAAAGGGAAGCCTGTGGTGTGGCTCTTTATAGGCATTCAAATACTTCTTCTTGATTGTTCTTGACAAAAAAAATTAACTCTAACAAATGAAATCTACTGTGTTTAACTGATAACTGCTTATGTTGTAATAGAATTTGCAATGTGTTTGGAAAGTTAAGGGTCTCTTATTTTACTATTTCTTTAATAAGTGAACACAGGTCCTAGAGATCTCTGAAAGTGTGTGTTAATGCTCCAGCTGAAATTCTCCTTAAAATAATGCATATTTTCACACCTTTAACTACCTTGATTTCACTCCTCCTCCAAATATGCAGTTTCAGTGTCAGTCTAAATGAGCTACTGCTGAGCCATGCCCTTCCACAGAACAGCTAAGCTGAGCAACAAGCTGGGGAGGGGCTCTTCTTATATGACATCACAATAGGGGAAAGCCCTGTAGAGTAAAAAAAAATATATATATATAGATATATATAGAAAAAAGAACAAAAAGCATGGAATGGTTTTTCTTTCATTTTCTCTTTGTACACACTGGAGACCCATCTCAATGTCTAAAAATGAGTAAAAAGTGAATTTTGCATAAAAAACTAAGTGAGCAGACAAATGATGGTGTAACATAATAGACAGAAAGGACAACAGGCAGGATATCGGAAAGCTACAAAAAGTCTAAAATATCAAATGGCTAAAGAAAGAAGCACAGGTGTCTCTTCTGGCTCATCCTCAGCAGGAGTTTTCACATGGCCTTTGAGTCAACCAGGGGACAGAAATGGAACAGCTGGTCTCTATGATTCCTCCTGGCGTCCCCCCCAGTATTCATAGAGGACCAGGGGAGCAACAGGGCAAAGGGAGGGGAGAAGCATAATAGTGGATCAGAAGTCAATATTGACATCATGCGCTATATGTTTCGTGCATACCATTTACTCCGGTCTATAAACAAGCACCTGTCATACCCAGGGGTAATGACATGAGAGGAGAGGAGACAAGAGCTTAGCAGAAATTCCAGTTATAAACTGCAATGGAAAAAAGATCTGTAAATAATAACACTAACATCTTTAAAGCATACATGTAAATGCTGTATATCGTCAGTGTACATTTGCTGTAGTATGACCATGATTCACCCAAATGAGGATGGGTTCCCTGTTGTCTGGTTCCTCACAAGGTTTCTTCCTACTGCCATCCCAGGGGGATTTTCCTTGCCACTGTCGCCGTCGTCCTCGGCTTGCTCATCAGGGACAATCTCATTATTTTGATTCATACACATTCACATTTTATTCATTCCGCATAAATTAATAATTATTTTTCATTTGTTTGTTTTACAGATGATGGTCAGCCTGAAGGTGAGTACTAAAAGTTTACCTCATTGTCACCGATGGCAATATCTTCTCATTCATTACTCGAATGTTTAGATAATTTCAGTAATTTATGTTCAAGGTTCTGATTTCACTGGGCATTTTTCCATACTTTACTCTGTCTTATTTTTCTGCTCCTTTTTTACAAAGTAAGGGCCAAGACTGAGGGATATGTATTACAAACATATGCTCTCTCTATTCACAGCACTCAGTGTCAATCTACACAGTCTGCACTAGAATGACATCCTGTGACTGTTGTTCTGAGCTCGGTGATAATGGGAACACCTACTTTAAAAATGCCCTTCTATAGCCCATGTCACCATAATGCTAGTGTTTGACCAATCCAATCCAAAGACCACCAGAACCCATACTGATGTGTCAGCAAGTGGGTCAACACTATAGGGTGAACAATTCCAATGCTGTAACACACTTTGAGACACTCTGATCTTATGTTGAGGAACATATACTGATCAGCCAATGAAATCATCGTGCTGCAGACAAATAATTAGGCCGGAGCGGATATAATATAATGACAGAAGTGTAGCTGTATTGAAGAAAAAAAACGATCTATCCTTAGAACTCTTAGAACTTCAAGATATCTCCTTGAATGCTGAGCTAACTGCATAAAGAGATCTTTCTCCACTGCCACCCCAAAAAAATGTCTTAATGCATTTCCAATTTCTTTCACATCTGTCCACTGACATTTGTCCTACTGTAATTTCTTTAATGTACAGATATTGTGTGTGTGTGTGTGTGGGGGGCACACTGAAAGCTGTGGTGTCTTGCTTATATCTGTATATTCAGTGTATACGCTTGTAAGTGTCAGTATGTCTATAGTACTGCATCTTGCGTCTACGTGGCTGTGTTTTTCGACTGAGTGTGTGAGTTGTTTGACGCTTCGTGCTATGAAAGTGGTGCTTGCATTCGCGCTGTGTTTGTCAAATACTCAGAGAATGTTGCCACAGGCACTGGGGAGGCTGTGCTTCCGGCTGAGATTTCCCTTGAGGTGTCTCCACCAGGTAGGTCGCGTGCAACCTTTTCCTTTCCTTTTTTCTCCCTTCCTTCACCCAGAGCACCTTCGTTTCCATCTGTGCAAGGGTGGATTTTGGTTTTCCACAAAGTCTTGATCACTGAGAGCACAACTTGATCTGATATCACAAGAAGAGAGCGGTGTGGACCTTCTTTCACGAAGTGCATGCACTCACACACACTATTGTTCCCCGTTTCCCACCTGAGCACTGATTGATACACACTGATAGTTGCTTTGCTTGATGGATCTGGTCTTCCTGTCCTGCTTGCTTGTGCTGCCTGTGTTGGACAATGTGGAGATGTACAGTATATGCAATATGATTTCTCTGGCTACTGCATAAACCAGTAAGCACAATATTTCCAATTTCCACAATATTTCCAATTTTCTACAAGGGACACCATGGTGCACTTTTAAAAATAAATTGGCCAAGATTAAAATATTCCTAAACATGTAACCCTGTCATGCTTGTTGAGTATGTATGTGTTATTTTGCTTACTGGGAAAGTGTCATAGATGTAAAATGGTTAGAACAGGGATGAATGAAATCATATAGAAATTCACGTCAAACTGGGACTTTTCATTTCCATAATAAAGGTGATTGACACAGAAAGCAAGAAGACTTCAGGAAGACTTCAAGCACAGTATGGTTAAGAGACTCTTTGTGCTGTAGAAATAAAACATCTGAATGGTACAAACATCAACAGTTTTAGCTTGACTTAAACAGCCATTTTGAAAAATAGAAAATACATCACTGTATATAAATATTAGCGGCGGCACCATTGTAGTTCTTAGTCCAAAAGCAGCAAAAGTTGTGTTTCTGAGCCTTTGGAAATGAAAAGTTACTTTTGTATAATATTTATAATTTACAAATTCAGATTTTTTAAAATGAGAGTTAACTGTGAAGTGCTTCAATAAAAAAATTTATTAAAAAAAAACATTTTAAAGCTCAGCAGTTTTTAAAGAAAACAACATGGCATGTTTTTATTTATTTAAACATATGGTATCATGCCATATGTGACCATTCCAACATATAAATTCAACATATAAATATAAGCAGTTTGCATCTATGCGTAGCATGACGTATACAGCTGTGTTGCTCAGCTGCAGATGTTTGCTTGCTGCTCCAGCTGGCTGTGTTTGCTATGCCTGTGCAGAGGCTGCAGTCATGGTCAAAGACCCAGAGCATAAACTGACTCAACCAGAGCAAGAGCCAGTAACAACTGCAGCAGTAAAGCCACATCCAGTATTGACTGAGGTTGCTGAGCAACAGCCAGTAGTGGGAGAGGTCTCACAGCCACAGCCAATAGTGACAGAGCCTGTAGTGCATGAACAGGAAAAGCCAGAGTCCGCACGACCTGTTAAGACGGTGCAGTTATGTGTGGTCGAGGAGGTTCCTAAACACCCTCCATGCCCTGGTGAGTATTGTCGTCTTTAATCTATGACCACATGAGAAGCATGGCACATAAAATTGCTGTCACACACACACACAAAAAACAAGCTTTTGCCTTATTCAGCATGAATTCTAACAGATTTAACCCTCAAAAGTTCAGCATTTTCCATGACATCAAAGATTTATGTGTGGCAGACTGGAAAACCCTTTCACCCTTTTGACATAAAGTAGAAAGTACAATACAAGCGACAGGGTTTCCTGATGGCTCTGTACGTTGAACAATGACTAGGAGCCATTCAGTACATCCAAGAGCAAGGCATCACTGTCAGAGACAGTGGGGAAGCTTTGTTGCCTGTAATGGCCCATGTGCTATGACATCTGCTTTGTGTCCTTAATGTTTAGGAAATAACCAGGGATACTTTCCTAATAGTAGTGCTTCAACTGTCTGATTGGCCCCTGCTGTGTAGAGGGCTGCCTTGTCACAAGTTGGAAGGTAGTACAGTATATTGTATATTGGAAGCAATAAGAGCAATTCCGCAGATATTTATGGTTTCTGGTTTGCACATTTGTTGATTGTCTTGAAGGAAGTCACATCACCTACAGTATGCATTTGCTGATATACTGTACTGTAGCCAGTCACTGATGGTGGTGTGTGGGTGGTGCTGAGGTGGTGATGTAGCAGCCTTTATGAACATAATCTAGTCTGTGTGGTCAAAAGAGTACTGAGATGGAGTAGTTGATGCTTGTAGTCCAAGCATCCAAAGTGGGAAGAGGGTGGAGTCTTGTCAGTGCCTTGAATGCTCATGAAAACCATGTCCAGAGTGTTTGCTTCAGAGGATCCAAAATCAATATGCTTGTGCAATCTTAGCATCTGGAATGCTGCTGTTTCACCAGGTTTCCATAAAAAAAGTCTGTGACTTTACACTAGGTAGTTAGTTTTAGCCTGAATAAGACTAGATTATTACAGAAGGAGTGAACATTGGAGAGGAGAATACCTATTGGCCTAGCACAGATGCTGGCTAGCTTTCTGCATTACTGCTGCCTCACACACCATTTTCGTTACCAGCTATCCTGGCGGGAAATTGCTTAATCAGGCTTTACCAATCCCATGCCTGGTTCTTGTAGCAGCCCAGGGTCATGTAGCACCTTTTTTTTGTTTGTTTGTTACTGATTTTCCTTTTAAATTAATCACACATCATTTGCATCTCACCTTAGGCCTAACAGCTACCAACCACATAGGGCTATCATGCTTTTGTAGTTTTGTAATTTTTAAAAGTGTAAGTTATACATTCTAGATTCATTACATGCAATAAGTGAAATATCTTAAGGAAGAGTGAAGAGTCACAGAATCCAAGTTGTTTAAAGTCCATGAAAAAACAGCTGACCCAAAAATACAAAAATGACATAAAAGCTGCTATTAAAGTAACCTGTTCTTCAATAACACTGGCTGTTCACCTCCATGCCGTGCCACACTGAGGCAGTAACTCAGGCTAAAGGAGCCCCAACCTATTGGGTATTGAGTGCACAAATGAACATATATTTTCAGAGCTTCTGTGTTGTAGGTCTTAGGAAATATTAAAATATTTTGAGATACTGTTGTTATTTTTTTCCATTAGCTATAAGCCATAATTATCAAAATTAAAACAAAAAGGCATGAAATATTTCACTTTACATGTAATGAATCTAAAATATAAGAGGATTTCGCTTTTTAAATCGGAAAAGAAAACGAACTTTTTCATAAAAATTGTATTCACAAATTTTTTTTAGATGGACTATAGATATCTTTTCTTGATTTTCAAGAATCCAGTATAGTTCCTGAAAAATGTACAAACAATAGCAGAGAAACACAAAAGTTCACCACTGCCATGGTCCTGACCAGGCTGACATTTTGGACCAAGGTATGTACAATTGTATCATGAAATGTACACAGATCAGCCATAACATTAACATCACCACCAGGTAAACTGAACACCTAGAATAGCAACTTTTCTCCAGCAAACTGATGACAAGATCATTGGTGCCCGAGGTTCATCCATGTCTACAGGGACCATCTGATCAAGAACCCATCGAATGCAAAGGACAAAAAAGTCTGATCCACAGAGCACACTTTCATCAAAGTAGGAACCAAAAACCTACCTGGTTTTAATGTAAAATTTTTAATGTTATGGCTGATTTGTGTACAACTGTACAAATTTGCAGAAAGTCTTTCTTCAAGAAGAAGTTTGGCTAAAGAATTAGACCGAACAGTCCTCATGTGAGGATGGTACAAGGATATGATGTTGGGAAAAAATTTTATCTTCATGTATGAGGATATGAGGACATTCTGGTCTCAGGAGGTTAAAAAGGCAGCTTTCGTTTCAAATGTCTGTTTATTTGTGTTAGTTTACTCATGTTAGAATCTGAGATGACTTTGGGCTGAAATTGAGCTGCTAACCTGGGTGAAAAGGTTATTTGAGGTGCGTTTTGTTTAACATTATCCTGCAACATCAGAATCTATGGTGGAAAGTTGGTGAAAAGATTTTTTGTTTAGCTGTTTGCCAGAATTTAGCCATTGCAATGTGATAAGTTTACCAGACTGCCACACACGTACTAATGGATTTAATCATTAAAGGTGATGATTACATTATTAAGCTTGTTTAGTCACTAAAACATTACCTTTTCCTAAATCAATTAAAAAATCGTGAATATTCATGTCAGTGTTTCTGTCATGCAGATAATGAATTTCTATTTCCATTCTCTAAAACACACTTCACTGAAATACAAATCCATGGTGTTTATCATTGTCACCATGCTCGTTTCACATGCCACTTTTTTTCTCTCTCCACTGCTCTCTTATGGTATATCTAACTTTCCACCAGTGGAGAACTGCTTTCTTTTGCATGAGACATGAGTTTGGTGTCAGGATGAGCTCACGCACTGTATCATACTATATGAGATACTGTATGGATTTTACTTTAACAGACAAAAGAAATAATTAGCAGGGCCTCATGCTTTGCGTCTAGCTTAGGAATGAGCATTTTAAATAAATGCCTTGTATTTTTCTGCAAAGAACCATCACTACGTTTTGGACAAAATGTCTATTTAAGTAATAAGTAATCTAAGTGATAATAAGTACATCTAATTAATATATACATTAAATGTACTAATTTACAATTTAAAAAGTCCTAAAAAATCATTTCAGCTTTAAATGGTCTGAGATGAATACATTGTTTGTGATATTTATATTCTAGATATATATTTAGTCATACAATTAAATGGTTTTAATGAATGAATTTAATATTGATAAACGAAAGGTGTTTTGCATTTGAAAGGTCTTGGAATTTACAGAAAATGATGAAAGTCGGCTGATCTGATCTAACAGCTGGGAATATTTCACACATACTGTCCTTGTGTGATAAAGTTGCTCACAGGGAAAATGAAGTATGAGGAAAAAGTAAAGCTAGAAAGTATAAAACTCGTATACTGTATAATAATGATCTGTACTCATAATATCAAGCTATTCATTATTACTTTCTTGCTTTGATAAGTGTGTGTGTGTGTGTGTGTGTGTGTGTGTGTGTGTGTGTGTGTGTGTGTGTGTGTGTGTGTGTGTGTGTGTGTATGCGTGCATGGGTGTAAGAGAGAGAGAGAGAGAGAGAGAGAGATTAAAGAACATTAACATGCACTAGCCTTGTCCCAATCAGCACCACCCATGAAAGATGCAGTGAAGGCTGCTGATACAGTGCCGATAGTCACAGTGGTTCCCCCTCCTTCCCCCTCCCTCAAAGGTCTGACACTGCATCACAACACCTTTACAAGTGTGCCTGTGTGTTCACTTGAGTGTATTTGCAGTTATCTTCATGCTCACGTCTTTAGTCTCAGTATTGGTTACGCTGTGTACATGCTTTAATTTTGTCATGGCTGATGTCATTGTTAGTTTGTCTGTGACTTTGACACCAGTGAGTTTCTGTGTGTGTGTGTGTGTGTCGGTGTGTGTGTGTGTGTGTGTGTGTGTGTGTGTGTGTGTGTGTGTGTGTGTGTGTGTACTGTATGTATGTGTGTGGGGCACTTTTAAATGTTGGAAGAGCTGCTAAGGCACTGCTTAAGTTTGCATGATCTTAGCAATGGAGCAAATATATATTTACAATATATTCTATTTTAGGTCATTATTTGCTATTTTAAGATTACAGAAAATACGAGGGATGTTCAAGTCAAACTGGGACTTGTGATGACATTTCTCATGAATGAAGGGGTGGAACCAAATGACATTTACAGAAGACTTCAAGCACAGCGCTCACAGTAAAATATTTAAATAGTACAAACATTTTAAAAAGGGCTATACTGTAGATCCGTCAATGATGATCCCGGCTGAGGAACCTTGGAGCCAACTGCAGTCGTTCCCGTGAACATTCACTGCATTGAAAAGTCAGATCCTTGTCGCCAACTTGTGCAAGAGACACATCTGTCTGTGGGAACTGTACTGACAATCATTCACGAACACACCTTGTACATTACAGGAACTCAGCTAAGAGTTGTTGCCACATCCCCCATACAGTCCTGGCCTCTCCATTCCCACATGTTTTGGCCAGTAAAGGAGTTCCTGTAAGGCCTGCTTTTCAGATATGAAGCTCTGGCATACTGAGAAAAGTTTTACCTTGATGGTATCCAAGCGCTAGTGAAACACTGGGATAAGTGCATTAGTGTCCTTTTATAACTATGTTCTGTTATTCTGCACATTCAACAGTCCTGGTTTCACTTGAACACCCCAAGTGTAAGTTTGTAAATCTTATTCTTGACAATTTTAATAATTTCAAGCTTGTTCTATTGGCTAGTTCGCATAAGTAGTTTTGCTGTGTTCATTTCTGGAACAATATCAGCAGTACCATTTTCCAACACATTAAGACAACCTTGAATTTATAAAACATGCCTACAGTGCCTTGAAAAAGTATTCCTATCCTTTGACCCTTACCACATTTTGTCATGTAAATGTATTGGGATTTTATGTGATAGACCAATACAAAGGGAAGCAACCAAGAGGCCCATGGTAACTGTGAGGAACTGCAGAGATTTACTGGTCAGATAGCTGTCCACTGTCCACAGGACACCTATTAGTCATGCACTCCACAAATCTGGCCTTTATGGAAGAGGCAAGAAGAAACCCACTGCTGGAAGAAAACTATAAGAAGTCCTGTTTGCTGTTGGCAGAAAACTAAGCCTGTGCATGGTGATGGCAGCATTATGTGGTGGGACAGCGACAGGGAAGATGGTCAACGTATATGGGAAGATGGATGTAGCCAAATACAATATTAGACCAAAACCTGTTAGAATCTGCAAAAGACTTGGGCCTGGGGCAGAAGTTCACCTTCCCTCAGGACAATAACCCTAAACAAAGTCTGGACCTGAATCTTATTGAGAATCTGTGGCAAGACTTTTTGCTGTTCACAGATGCTCTACTTCCAATCTTACTGACCTTGAGCAGTTTTGCAAAAAAGATCGGGCAAATATTTTACTATCAGATGTGAAAAGCTGGTAGAGACATGGCCCGAAAGACTTGCATCTGTAATTGCAGAGAAAGGTGATTTTACAAAGTATCGACTCAGGGGGGCTGAATCCAAATACACGCCACACTTTTTTCAGATATTTATTTGTATAAAAAATGTTAAAACCATTTATGATTTTCCTTCCACTTCACAATTATGTGCCACTTTGTGTTGGCCTATCACATAAAATCCCAGTAAAATACATTTACGTTTGTAACATGACAAAATGTGCAAAAGTTTAAGGGGTATGGATATTTTTGCAAGGCACTGTGTAAATAGATTTACAAGCTTATGTTTGGTTTATTATTGACTTAGACACATTGATGTCTACTGTATGCTCAAGATATTGCTACTTGCTAAAGCGTCATTTTTGCAGGTGTAGCTATAGGAGTGTAGCGACACAAAAAATTGAAATGGGTTTATGTAATAATTGCTTTGTTTATCTGTGCTGGATGAAGCGCTGCTGGATGAGCACAGCTGCACTTTTTCTAAGTCAATTTGTATGAGACGCTGTATGAAGGTTTGAACTTTTATCATGACTTCATTTACATCGCAGTCAATGAAATTGCTCGCTTGTTAAAACTCTGACTAATTTTGTGTGGAGTGGCTTCATCACATCTACTCCATTTCATTTTCTAAACTCATTTCAAACACACACACACACACACACACACACACACACACACACACACACACACACACACACACACTTTATTTCATTTTCCTTCATTTCATTCTGTATAATCATATCCATAGCTGAACCATGTGCTTTCTGACTATCTGAGTCACTGCTATCCAATTCAGCCAAGCGTGAGGTGTACTTGATGCTGAATCAATGTCGCCTGCATGCTATGTTATCATATTAGTGGACGTGGAACTTGATGACAGGTGGGTGTCTTTTTCAATTTCAATTTTGTTGCAGATAAAGATGAAGTTGCTGTCGGCAGTTCGTCACCTCCGCCCCCGTCAGGTGGGTGGCCATGACAGCCTGATTTACATTCTCATCTCCGCCTTTTTTGCTGAGGAATTGATAATAAAAGTGCTGGCATAGCTCTGATGTGACAGAGCACATCAGCAATCAATTTAGTTTAAAAATGAGATAAAAGTAGAAAGACAAACAGGGAAAGATTATGAAGGACGAATGGTGAGATGGAGTTCGTAATAGTAGATGTAGAAATTAACACATTTCAAAGTTTGCAGGTGTACAAAAATAATCCAAGTGGAGTAGATTGATGTGGAGTTATATGGATTATTTTGGTACTGTATCACGGCATAGTCTTGAAGTGTTTTATTCCACTTATATCAATGTGATTTATTTATTTATTTGGTTGTTTAATTTATAAATTAAATATATAAATATATTTAAATATATTTGTTTATAATTTAGTTGCAACAACTTTGCATATTTTAGGGTTTATAACTTTTATTAAAAGGAAATATTGAACATCCATAAGACAAGTTAGCTCCTGTTATGACTTATATTATAGCCAGGATAAATAGTAGTATTTCCTCACCAGTCCCAAGCGCCAAACCCCCCCCCCCTCCCCCCCCCGCTCGCCCTCTTTCACTCTCCCCTTGCTGTGACTGTTACAAACGGCTAACAATGGAGACGCCGTCCAGAAATTGAAAGTTTATTCTAACCAATAAAACATCATTACACCAATTATTATATATTTGTTTTATTTAGAATATAACATACTTACATTTTTTAAATAAATTTTGGAGCGTGTGCTGTATAGGTCTCTGTGCATCAGATAAAGCTGATGCTTATGTTATGCTAAACGTACGCTACTGTCCCAGCTGTTCTATCATCATATATAAATAATACACACTGTCAGACCAATGTAATTCAAGAATTAAAGCACAAGTGGTATAAGTATTTTAGCTGTAACTGCTAAAGGTATGGGGTGAGGGGCATTCAAGTCAAACCGGGACTTTTGATAATGCAGAATTACAGAAGAATAATGCATTTATCCCAGCGTTTCACTAGTGCTTGGATCTGTTTAGAAGTCTTTCTGGGCTCTTTTGTTACCATTCGGATTATCCGTCTCTTTGATTTGTCATGAATTTTCCTCCCTTGGCCACATCCAGGGTGGTTGGCTACAGTCCCATGGATCTTACATTTCTGAATAATATGTGCAACTGTAGTCACAGGAACATCTAGCTGCTTGGAAATGGTCTTATAGCCTTTACCTTTAACATGCTTGTCTACAATTTTCTTTCGAATCTCCTGAGACAACTCTTTCCTTCACTTCCTCTGGTCCATGTTGTGTGTGGTACATACCATGTCACCAAACAACACAGTGACTACCTGGAGCCCTATATATAGGCCCACTGACTGATTACAAGATTGTAGACACCTATGATGCTAATTAGTGGACACACCTTGAATTAACATGTCCCTTTGGTCACATTATTTTCAGTATTTTCTAGGGGTACCATCATTTTTGTCCAGACCTGTTCCATGAGTTTATTTTTTTTTTATAATTCTGTTGAAGCATGGTTGAAAAGCAATGTCTGATTTTCATTGGTTAACATTCATAGAATTTTTTTTAAATGATCACTTTTGTCAGATTAAAGTTATTTATGTGACCATTGTGAGTTTTTCTTGCATTGACCGAAGGGTACCAACAATTTTGTCCACGTGTGTAATTAGTGCATGAAAGGGTAAATTAATTGAACAGATATACAGTAGATGTCAATTAATGCTGTGTTTTTTTTCCAGACGATGGCAGTTCACACAAGAACCTTTCTGTTGATCTAACTAGTAAGCATACATATATGTTTAATATACAAATACATATGTTTAATATAAGTCAAGATATAGACATTTCAATTTCTTTTCATATTGGATTAAAATACACATGAGATCCTTTTTAATGCATTTATACTGTAGTTTAACACTATATATTTGTAAACTATCCCACCTACTGTACATATCGCTCATCATTATTTTGTGCACTGGATGCAAAAAATGTTTGTCAGAAAGCCACTTCAACTAAAAACACAAACATACGTCTTCAAAGCACAAAAGAATGAAAACTGACAAAGACTGTATCTCTCTCTGTCATTGTGAGTGCATGATTGTCACGTCTTAACACATGTCTGCCTCTTGCTTTTCAGTATTACTGCAATATGCTGTAAAACGTTTTCTCTGTCTGTGTTTAGATGATAGCGTCCCTGAGTCCTCCAGGGAGAGAAAAGACTCAGGTAATCTTTTAGCTATGATAGCATTTATAAGTTTTCCTTATCAATCAACAGAAATACACTCAGCACTAAGAGTTCAGTGAAATTAAGCTGGAGCTCAGCACAGTCACTCCTTCAAAGGTTGGTAGGTTCATTTTCCCAAAATGGCTATGAAATCAAGCTGAATATATGTAGAACATCATGGTCATCGTCGCTAAAACACAATATAACGTAATAAAACCATCGTAGTGCCTAACCCAAACATTGCTTGTTAAAAGTGTAGATGTTTCTGCAAGAAGTACTTTTTCATAAGCCATGGGAAAATTACTTTTCTGTGTTGAAACTGCATCAAAATGAGCATGTACAGGATGTTTAATAGTTATTGTTTGAAAAGAAGCCACTGTGGGGGAACTTCACCTTTACTGAACCTCACACTACTGGTAAGTTAGGAAACAATGGAAATGGAATATCTGCGTCTCAATGTATGTTTTAATATTTATCAGTGACTTACATAACAGCAGTCAACCCTAGCATCACCACCATTAGCTATAGTACACTGACTAGCTTAGCGTGTTTCTATGGAGTACTGTTTAACAAATAGTAAGTAGAAATGGATAAAGTTTAAAGCTATACTGAATTAAGACTAACATTTCACAAAAACCTGAATACCTGAAATACCTGAAACGTTCCACACAGTATACCTCATACCTCAACTACTAGTTCAGCTAGTTTTAACACTGCATTTAACACAAGTGATTATTGAGGACCATATTAGAAATAAAACAATGACCTTATTGTGTTATCCTTGACAAAGAGGCTGAGAGGCTGAGGCTCTTTCACTTTTTTCTCAACCAAACTAAATTGGACAATCAGTGGTTTTGTGCATTCCTCCAGTGGTTTGAGGTGCAACCAAACATTCTCACTCACTCACTCACTCACTTACCATCTATACCGCTTAATCCTGTATTCAGAGTCACGGGGGGGCCTAGAGTCTATCCCAGGAGACTTAGGGCACATGGCAGGGTACAGCCTGGACAGGGTGCCAATCCATCGCAGGTCACAGACACACATACACTCACTCATTCATTCACACACTACGAGCAATTTGGGAACGCCAATTAGCCTAACCTACATGTCTTTGGACTGTGGGAGGAAACCGGAGTACCCAGAGGAAACCCACCAAGCACGGGGAGAACATGCAAACTCCATGCTCACAGAGATCGAACCCAGACCCTGGCGGTGCAAGTGCTAACCACTACGCCACCGTGCCGCCCCACCGAACATTCTTAGTTTCACAAATAGCCAGACGTGTGATGTCTTCATTTGTGTGATTTCATAAGCGAATGGCTTTGTCTTCCATTATGAAGGCTTACATGACATCAAGGTTGAGTCTCATGTCACTGACCAGTCTATGAAAGCGTTGCGACGCTCATGATTGATTTTTAGCCATGCTGCTTCCACATGCATTGCAGCCAGTTGTCCAGATAACGTCCAAATATTGTTTTATTTCAATAAAACAATATATATTAACAGACAAAATAGCATGATGGCGAACAAGATCTCAAATATAAGTTTGTACTTATACCCAAAGGAGGCATTAGTCTCCCTGGGCTATGAGCTGCAGACTGAGCATAAAGATCACATTTCAAATCAACTTCCCTTCTTGTTCAGAAAAGCATTGTTGTTTTCATCCAATTCTAGAATCAGTTCCTGAATACCCCCTCGTTTTATGACAATCATGCAGTCATAGAACTTTCATGTTAGTGGACCTGCACAATGCTAATTGTCCTGTCCTGTTGCCCAGAGCCTAGATGTTTTAAAGGTTTCCCTTCTGAAAATAATACATTTAAAGTCTTGCATCTGGGCAAAGGCCGGAAAGTAGCCCAAGCGCTGGCTCTCTGGCAATGGAAGGTATTCCTTACAGAAGGATTCTGGTTAGGAACAATACCTAACTAGAGAGGGCTGATGAGATAATCAGTGGGGGTAGTGGCAATATGCAAAATCAGAAAACATCAATCAGCTGAAAGTGATGAAGCCCGAGCAACTGAAGGTCCTCAAATACTCCTTGCTATATTGGTAATATCACTACTGTACATGTTGGATTGCTTTTATTCAGAAATCAAGTATCATGGAGGAGTGGCCCAGTGTCAAGCATCTCTTTCCACACAGCAATTCATCATCTCCTTAGTTTATATTAATGGGAGCACATCATCTGCCAGGACTGTACCATAGTGCAATGGATGCATGAACACATTGACCACAGGATCACTTGTGTAAAGTCAGCACATTGCCAGTAATTGTTTTGGCAGAGCAGGACAGAGCAGAATGCTACGATAGGATGCTCTAGCCTATGACTAGTCTCACTACTTATTCTATGACTTGGTTATTCTGGTTCTGTCTGTGCCTTCAAAATGAATGGCAGTGACACTGGCCATCTATATTCTGGCTCTCCATATACCCTCAGGGGTTCATCCCAAAACAGATTTAGCTGCTCAGTGAGGCCATTTTTTGTTTCTATGTCTGGCCTTTCAGAATGACTAACTAAGGACTATAACCTAGCATAACAGAAAGCATCACATAAAAGAACATGCACCTTGATGTTGTGTTGCATCATCTGCAATAGGTGAATTGTGTCATTCCTAGAATCCTGAATTTTCTTTAGAAACCATTTAGTTTCCCATAAACAAAGAATGTGTACAGTATATGGTAGACATCACTACACACTTCAGCTAGAAGATCTCTGCATGCATCTTACTTGAACATAAGAACCTTTGTAGCTTTTGAATGATTCTGCCCCTGGATATTTAGTGATAAAATATAGAGGCAAATACAGGCAATCTTACTTTTAGATAGTTCTTAACCTTTTTTGCTAGGGGAAAGATAATGGTTTTGGGTAGGGTGGCTTGATGATGGTATTGAACACACTGTATTTTTGTGATTGATTGATGTGTTTTTGTTTTGTGGAAACTTTTTTTTTTTTTTTTATTGCATGAAATGCTACAGTTTATATATACACAGGTTTTGCTGTGGATACTCATTATGTGTTAATAATATTTCTCTTTTCCCCCCTTTTCACAGGTTTATTATTGTTACTAATATCTTTATGCTTTCTATGTTGCTAAATGCTGTGTTCTCAGCTGCAAGCTGTGTGTGTGTGTGTGTGTGTGTGTGTGTGTGTGTGTGTGTGTGTGTGTGGTGTACTGTATGTGCTGTGTGACTGAGTATAAGCAAAACTGAGAAGATCTTAGTGGATGACTGGAGAACTATTGTCATGTGTTAGTTGGTGGTTATGATGTTGTTCTGCTGTTTTTGCAGTTTGGTCCATGGGAGATGAACAACCTCCTGAGGAGATTGACAAGCAGGTGGAAAATCCACCTCTCTCTACCTTACTAATTGAGAAACCACAGGGTGGCTCCATCCAAGTAGGTTGGTAAATGTCACATTTCTAAGCATGACTAAATTAGAACCAGCTGTAACTATTTTAATGACAATAAATATAATCTAAAAATCAACTGTACAGGTATGCTGATTTTATTCTCTCTGTTACCTGACGTTGCATTGTGTGCTCCTAAGATCTGAGAAAATCAAGGATAACATCAACAGTCTTTTTCTGCAGTTATGTCCGTGACTCTAGTAGTGTCCAGTTTGGTGATGAAATCTAACAGAAAATGTTGAAACTACAGTGAACCGGCAGTGTACACCAATTTTCACACCAGTTTTTGTTTAATTATGTAAAGTGACTTTAATACTGGTAATATGACACAGGTTAAAGTTTGAGGACTGGTAATGAGTTTTTAAAAAAGATCTTTTTTTCATTGTCATATGTTTTAAAGGTGGAGACATTACCTTTATTGCAAAGGTAGAGGCCAAGGATTTGCTTCGTAAGCCAGCAGTCAAATGGTTCAAAGGAAAATGGATGGATCTCGCCAGCAAGACAGGAAAACACCTACAGTTGAAGGAAAGTTTTGACCGGGTCACTAAGGTAAAATACATAAGATTTAAAGCATATTCAATAATAAATCCAGGTTCCACTTCTTTTGAGTAATTCTGGATTACTTGCTTGACAGATTCACACGTTTGAGATGCACATCATTAAGGCTAAGGAGAACTATGGTGGGAATTACAGATGTGAGGTCACCTATAAGGATAAGTTTGACAGCTGCTCATTTGACCTCGAGGTCAAAGGTTAGTTTTGTCCATTGTGTTGGTTTGTGATCATTTCCTAAGATGTGTGATGGAGAGTTTAAAGTATTTGCATTATTATAATGTATTATTATTTTGCAGTATTTTTTGGAGACTTTAAAATATTTGCAATATTGCGTTTACAGATGTTCCAGAGACTCAAAGTATTGACATTCGCTCAGCCTTCAAAAGAAGGTAACAAGAATGCCTTTGTATGATATTCAGTTTCAGCTTCATAATGAAATATTCTAGCAAGGAGAAAAGAAATGCTCAAGTTTGGTTCAATTATGTATCAATATGTGATAATTATATATAAGATACAGTTTGAAAATGTAGTCTGGTTGTTATGAGTAAAATTATGAGAAAAAGAACGGTGTTTAACTCGACACAGTCGTATGGGCGATTCGTGCTTGTGTACCATTTCTACATCATTGTTTGACGCTGTTGGCAAACGTACAGTAGTGATTCTGTAACTGTACTTTCTCTCAGGCAAGGTGATACCTTTGGTTTAATTGTATAGAATGGACTTCTCCCCCAGTAATCCCCTACAAACCAATGCCAGGACATGGTTTGCATAAGTTCTGGATTACCATGTTCACAATTAACCTGATTCCACCAACCAAACAAACAAACTGTCCAAACTAATGTGTCGATCAGTTCAAGGCCATTGCTTGTATTGAACATTTAGCAATGGGTCCAAAAGCAATGCATACTCATCACCCTCACAAAATGCCTGCATGAAAAGGCCCATGTGAGGAGGCAGTCATATGTCTCTTGGGAGCACTGGACAGAGCCTGTGTAAAAACCGGTTCGCTGAAAGCGAAAGGTTTTTTGTGTTCACCTCAACTGTGCGTTTGCTTGGTGCTAATGCATAGATTGAAGGTAGAGGCTTGAGTTGCATTGTTTTGTCTTCTAGTGTTTGTGATTGTCTAACTGAATTTCCAATAATCTCTTCTTGTTAACAACAGCAGTGAAGGCCAGGAGGATGCAGGAGAGCTTGACTTTAGTGGGCTCCTTAAACATAGGTGAGAACTACGGTCCGCCACTCACTGGATCAAGTTGTTCTCCTTCTTTCATTCTCTCTTTCTGTTTTTCACTTCTTATCTTTTCTTTTCTTTTTTTTTAAAGCCCTGGCTAGAATGCCAGCTGAGCTGGTTGTTTTAGTAATTTTCTGCATGTTTATACATTGTAAATGTACCATAATGGTTTGATAAATACGCTGTGCATACTTCCATTATTGCCATCTACTTGCCAGAAAGTTTAGCCAGAATCACATAATTTAAAGGAAATTATATTTGAAATAGAAAATTGTTTAGGGTTTGCTTTTGTGCTCTAATGTTCAGTAAGTGGCACAAAAGTAACTATATTCAATTCCACATTTATTTTGGCTTGTCTCTTCTTCTTTCCCACAAATTCAGAAACACCAGGTTAGTACAGAAAATATGTAATTAAATTAGCCCTTTGCCGGTAAGTACTGTAATGCCATAATTTATCCAGCATGGACAAGCAAGAGTGTTGGTTTACTGTAGTCTGGTAACACTTCATTTAAAGGCAGCATTCATTAAAGTTCCAGAAATACTTGGAAATCCTGGAAATTGCCCTTTGTAATTTAAATCAAACTTTAAATCGCGCAACCAAGAAGTTCCAAAATAGCTTAAGACACAGAGTTTAACCCTTCACATACCCAGGTGGGTTACATGTGTGTGTATATATAATTTTTCCCCCCATAATAGTTAAGATATTCTATAAATTATATCAGATGAAAACTGATTAATGTTAAACCTTGATGCTGCAAAAGAAACAGCTACATAAACAATAAGAAACATTGTAATTACTAGACTGCCGTTGCTTGACATACTGTAGCACATTGAAACAAATAGATCATAACAATGACCCATGAGTAATGTAACTTCTGTAAACTTCTATTTCCCAGCAGTGTTACACTAGTATTAAAAGCAGAACAACAACAGAAAGAAAAAAATACCAAAGGGCACTATTTTCCAGCGATTTATGCAAAGTTGGTGGATCAGCTACAAATGAAGCTGCGAAATAGTGTTATCGCTACATTGAAGCATCAGTTAAATGCAAATGAATACATTATAAAATTGCAAATGTGCCTGTCGATGCTCTTTACTACATATATGCAGACCTGAAACACACATTCGAGGAGATGAAATGAAAAGAATCATTTCATGTTGTTTCCCCTCAGATCTTCCAGACATTCAGAGTAATGCCTGTGAACGCGAGGCCTGACTGACATAGACTAGAGATGACTAACCAAACTTCTTACATCCTCAAGCATCCTCAATAACTTTATTATAACAACAACATCTATTCACCTTCAATAACTCATCTCTCATTTCAAGCTGCTGATTACTGTTACTAATTTACAACACATGCATAGGGACTGGACTTTATAACAACATGACTACAAAAATGTTTTATAAACTGGATATCGCGTTGCCCCTCTCTATAATGCTTAGCAAAGACTTTCTGTGAATATTATTTTAGCATGAATATTCATTCATTTTTACCACCGTATCAACTTAATTGCTTTAATTTTTTACTATTTAAAATTCAAGAGCTGCATACTGTAACAAATCCCTCCCCTGACTTTATTTGCAATAACCATATATGATTTAGGGCTAGTAGGATTCCGCAGACCTGGAGTTCGAACCTTAATATGGCTATTTCCCAAAACTGTCTCTTTATGTAGCATGTGCAGAGAAACTACAGTGGGAAATTTAGTGAAACCAAACGTTACTATAAAGTCATCTTTAGCAATAAATAGCAATTGTGCTATTTACATCCCCTAAATGATAAGCTCCTTGGTTAGCTTCCTAATTAATAAGAATCATGAAGTTGATCCTGGTGGTACGGTAAGTGCTAAACTCATTTTTGTGCCCTGTGGTGTCAGAGAGCACAAACAGGAGGAGGTACCAGAAGTGGATGTCTGGGAGATCCTGAAAAATGCCCGACCAGATGAGTATGAGAAGATTGCTTTTATGTATGGCATCACAGACCTCCGTGGTCTGCTGAGAAGGCTGAAGAAGACGAAAAAAGAGCAGAAGAAGAGTGAAGGTGCTCCAGGGATTCACTAGTGGATTGAAATTTGGAACTGTTTAACTGAATATAATTTTATCGCCTTATGGTTTCTTATAGCATTTGCTAAGAGGTTAGAACCTGCATACCAGGTGGACAAAGGAGGGAAAGTACGGTTAATTGTGGATCTGGCTGACCCAACTGTTGAACTGAAATGGTACAAGAATGGCCAAGAAATTCGTCCTACTCCAAAGTAAGTACATTTCTTTCTTTTTTACCCCCCAGGCACTCATTCTATTGCCACAATCTTTGTGTATTGCCACAATCAAATCAAGAAGCTTTATGAGGTTCTCTCAGAAAATGTGTTTTATTTGTTCTATAGTTTTAGTGGAGAATAATCTGACGTGTGTGATTCAGAAGGACCCATATTGATCCTTATATAGTGTCAGATTAGGATGGGAGAATGAAATGCAGGATGTTCACACTGTAATCCAGGTAGACATAATGAACCTTTTACAACAACTGAGTAGGAATCAGGTTAAATCAGGTTATCAGGTTATGAACAACGTAACCAGGAAATCAACACAGAATAATTTAAGGCCTGGTATAAACTGGAAGTTGAACAACAGCGATCTAATGACTCCACAATGAGTTTGTGAACTGAGTTTGATAACACATTGGAAGGGAGTTAGCTGGGTTTCAGAGGGTCTGAGGAACTTGGCCCAAATTTCCTTAGTTGATAGCACAGAATGACCTTAAGAACAGCCTCTCTTTTTAATTATAAAATCTCTCTCAACCTGGCTTGAGAACCTTCATCCAGGTTAATATGATGTAATATTGTAATGATTGTAGTCTCAGCTGAAGCTTTTCAGGGGTTGTACAATCAGGCAAAACAGATTGCCAGCAACTCCAAAGTCAACTGCCGTGGAAAAAAGAGCAATTTCCTGTGTGCATTATCTGTACAAGGATTACAAAATTCGTGTAAGGGTTGAACTGTGAGTAACTCACTGGGTTGGGAGCAAGATTTTTAGGCTCACTCATAAACCCACTGTGGTGCCCTAGTCCATGGGAGAGAGAGCTAAAACTTTGGGTTTGAGAACTACATTTCCTTAAATAATGCATGGAATTGATTGCAGGTGTGTAGTCAGGTGGGTTAAAGTGCATGTAGACTACACCGCATTTTGGGAAATGTACTTTTACGATTCCAACCCATTCCAGCCCAAGCCTTTACAAAAGATAGTCCAAACAAACCAAATTCAGTAAATTGCCATGTAGGTTGTTGAAAGTCAGAGTAACGGAACCCCTTTGGGTAGTAAGTTCAGATTTATGGTTTCATACGTATTTCTGCTTATGTCAAAGTCTTCAGTTGTTTTTGCTTTATTTTTATGCCCAGACGCTCTCTAAAGCTTGAAATGACATCTTTGTCTTTCTATCCTGTCTTTTTCCTCCTGTTTTGCTGTGGCACTTTCCTCGGTGCACCATAAACTCCAACTCTTCCCTTTGTGGTGTGGCTCCATTCGACTCTCAAGTAATAGGAAGTAAGTGTTCAAATCTGGAAGTCTTCAACTATTTGCTAATATATACTTTGCCGGTGTTGCGAGAACAGTGACTTTTTTGATCAGTAGGAATACTTTAAAATCTATATCCATATCCAGATTTCTGTTGTTCACAATGTCAACAAAAAAATGTGAATTGATTGTGATCTAAATATGCATTTTTTAAATTTATTCATTGTTGGTGCCATAACACAAAACTCTCTGTTTAGATGATACCCCAATGTTATAATTGCTGATACGATGTCACTAATCCTCGTATTTAGCATTAAATGCATGGATGATCTTTTCAGGTAAACTCTCAGAATGTTACTGATGAATGGATTTTGTGCAGGTTCATCTTTGAGCACAAGGGCACACAGAGGATCATGGTTATCAATAACTGTCAGCTGAATGATGATGCTGCTTATTCAGTGGTAGCTGGAGATGAGAAATGTACTACCGAACTTTTTGTCAAAGGTAAATTCTCTTTGACATTAAACACTGGAGTTGTTTTGCATCTTTTCATTCTGTGAAAGTGTCAGCTAGTAAAAGATATATTCTGTGAGATCTTTCATGAGTACAGTACCTATTTGGTCTTCATGAAAATAAATCATTGTAAGATGTTAATGCCTCTGTTTGATCTTTTGTGCAGTGTTACCAGTGAACATTGTTAAAAACCTCGAGCCTGTAAAGACTACTGTCAATGAGCGAATCGAGCTAGAGTGTGAGGTGTCAGAAGAAGGAGCACAAGTTAAATGGTCAGTTTCTGTGTCTACTGTAAAAAAAAAAAAAAAACATACATATATAAGTGATTACTTCGTACAAAACATAACATTCTAATTCCACTGTACTAGGATGAAGAATGGGGTGGAGGTTCCTACTGGGGTGCGTTCAAGATATCGTGTGAAGAGTGAAGGCACAAAGCACTGGCTAATTATAGAAGATGCCATGAAGGAGGATACAGGCACCTATTCCGTCATGGCAACTGGGGGTACCAGTGAGGCCCATGTCCAAGTGGACTGTGAGCACAATTTTATTTCTGTTTCCATTGTATGTCACTTCTATTGCTAAGCCAGAAGTTGTTAAAAGTTGGTCTACAGAAGGTATTTTTTCCTCTTTTTTTTTTTTTTTTGCTTCTGCTATCCAAATATATCCAAATATATCCTGTTTTTGGTACAGTAAAGCCATTGAAGATTCTGCAAGATCTACAAGACGTGACGATCCGTTTGGGGCAGCCCCTCAAGCTGCACTGTGAGATTTTGCCTGGAAACGTCCCTGGGCGCTGGTACAGAAATGGCCAGCTTATCCAGTCCAGCGATCGCATCACCATCATCCACAGAGCAAAGTACAGTCACACACCCAGTTCTATGCCATCTCCCTGCACTAAATCTGTGTTTCCACTCTATCACACATCATCCTTTATTATCCAGTCAAAAATACCAAATATTCACCACACTTACACACTAACTCATTAGCTCAATCTTTTGAATTTGACCCTTCTTTGTTCCGACAGGACTCATAGGATGGAAGTTGAGAGCTGCACCCTACATGATGCTGGAGATTATACTTTTGTGCCTGAAGGGTACACACAGAGCCTTAGTGCTAAAGTTCACATAATAGGTACCAAAGTCTGTTTTTGCTGATATTTACTGAAAGACTGTAGTTTAAATGAGGGGTGTATGCTGAGAGGTGCTAACTGGAGTTTATTTATTTCAGATCCCCCAAAAGTGTATTTGGATGCTCTGAATGCTCCAGATAACACTATCACGGTTGTGGCTGGTAACAAGCTGCGTCTGGAGGTCCCCATCACTGGAGAGCCTCAACCTCGAGTGGTGTGGATGAAAGGAGAACGGGTGAGTAAAGGGGAAAGTGCTGACTGGCAGCTAGAAGGCCGATTTGTGCAAGGATAACCACTAAGCCACCGTGCTGCAATTTATTTATTTATAGTTTATTTATAATTATGAGTATTAATGTTTTTTATTAATTACTTTTTACATTTTTGTCACCTGAGGTTATTTATAGTTGTTTAAAGAAATTGATTAAGACCACACTGGTGTTATTTTCAAAAGCACACAGAACTAAAGAAGGTATACTTTCTGTTTCCAGGACTACTCCAAATTAAACTAGCAACTTTATTTAGCTAACAAGTGAGTTTATGGCTAACAAGTGAGTTTATGGCTAACAAGTGAGTTTATGGCTAACAAGTGAGTTTATGGCTTGTGTAACATTAGGTTTTTAGCATCACCATATTCAACAAAATTGTAACCATTAGAAGACTTGTGGGTCTCACTTTTCTCCTAACACTCCAAAGAGAAGTGCATATAATTCTGAACATGTGGCCTAGATCACGAGTTGGCATCGTTCAACCACTGTTCAAGCCATTGAGGATCTTCTAGAGGGTCATCGGTTAAAAGTATTAGTTTAGCTAAATTGTGCTCCCTGTCTTTTAATGCTATTACATAATAATAATAATAATAATGAAGAACATTTTGGCTAAGAAAATTTCTGTTAAGAACACTCTTCAGTCAGATTATAGACATGCAGCATCATGTTGCATCCAGCACATTTTTTTTGTTTGTTTGTTTACAGACACCAAGGCCTGAGACTATTGCAGCAAATGATTAAATATAAATGAACCCTTGTGCTTGTGTACAGGTCATACTTGAGACAGGTAATCGAGTTCGTGCAGAGACGTTCTCTGACCACACCTCCCTCACCATTGAAGTAACTGAGAGAGATGACAGTGGAAATTACAAGATTGTCCTGCAGAATGAAGCAGGAGAGGACACAGGAAGTGTCAAGATTAAGGTTGTGGGTAAGGTTTTAAAATAAATACACTGGATTATATGTAGAATTTATTGGTGGTCTATGGCCATGACTCTACTTTTGCCAGCAACTCTTGATGGTGAAACCACCTGAAAGATAGCAGGAAGCCATCAAGCCAGCTTCATGCTGGCTGTAAATCTGTAAATTAGATAAGCAGGAATTTTGTAATACTTTGTGTATGTTTGTTAAATGATGTAATTAGTACGTTTGTTAATGCTCAGGAAGACCAGTTCAGTACTTTTGTTACTTTACAGTCTGCAACACTATGTTGTCATCCATAGAAAGTTTTGCCCGTAAGAGAAATATCAAAAATGACTTGCAAATATGCTATTTCTCATATCTGTTTTCTAGACATACCTGATCCTCCTGGACCTCCCTTGGTTCCTGAAATTGGTGGTGACTGGTGTACAATGACATGGGAACCTCCTCTTTACGATGGGAGTTCTCCTATCCTGGGTAAAGAAATACGTTCAACATACTGGCGTATTTGCTACAAAGCTTAATTATGTTGAATCATTTTTTTCACTGGAGACTCGCTAATCCCAAACTTAACATAAATCAGCAGGAAAAAAGCAGCTTCTCCACGACCAGCATTGCCCTTATGGCTGTACCATTATTTCCCCCAGGATACTTTATTGAGAGGAAGAAGAAGCAGAGCTCCAGGTGGATGCGACTCAACTTTGATCTCTGCAAAGAGACCACTTTTGAGCCTAAAAAGATGATTGAGGGTGTGCCATATGAGGTGCGGATTTTTGCTGTTAATGCGATCGGTGTTTCCAAGCCCAGTGAACCATCTAAACCCTTTATTCCCCTTGGTGAGTACCACACCATTTAGTCTTTTTATATAAGACAATATTTCACTATCCTAGTAGATCCCTTCATGGAGACAGCAACAGATATACCATGACACCATCGCCATATTTGAGCTTGCCCTTCAGACATCCCTTTTGCAGCTGTCCCTTTCCAGAGATCCGAAGTATTCCTGCCATACACAGCACAAGCCTCAGATTTAGAGGACATTAAACATGTCATTATTATGTTTAGGAGATCAGGATCCACCCCAGGCCAAGGAGAGTTTGGGACAACATGCTGTGTGTGTGTGTGTGTGTGTGTGTGTGTGTGTGCGTGCGTGCGTGCGTGCGTGCGTGCGTGCGTGCGTGCGTGCGCGTGTGTGTGTGTATGTGTGTAACAATTTTCAAAGTAGTTTTATTTAATGATTTTCACATCTATTTGATTATCCCAATTACTATACAAAAATAATGTAAAGTATTGTTATATTGTGAGTAAAGTGCGTTGTTTAGTAAAATAAAATGCAATCCGATTTATACGTACTCTTTTTTTTTTTCAAGCTGTCACCAGTGAGCCCACTATGCTGGTGGTTGATGAGGTGACAGATACAACTGTGTCTGTGAAGTGGCGTCCCCCAGAAACCATCGGTGCTGCCGGGTTAGACGGGTACCAAGTGGAGTACTGCATTGAAGGAAGTAAGACACCCCTATAGACCTTGATATACTTTGTCATGCAACTATCAATAAAGAAGAAATGCTCTTCTATAAAGTATACTTCTATAGAGTATAAAAAATTATACTCTAAATTACTGTACTATAAATGCAGCATTTCCATTCTACTTGAGAAATCATTTGACAATACAAATAAACAATAAAAAACACATACTGAAGACTTGCATTATCAAGGTATTGAGGATTGATTTTTGTGTTTTTTGAAGTTGGGCATCAGAGCCGATATCAAAAAGTGGTTAAATAAGAATGGAACTATTTTCTGTTTCCACAGCTGATGAATGGGTACTTGCCAATAAGGAACTGATTGAAAAAACCAAATACACCATCACAGGCCTGACACCAGAGTCCAAGATCCTAATCCGAGTGAAGGCTATTAATAAGGCTGGTGCCAGCCAACCGCGCACCATTCAACACTCTGTCCTGGTCAAAGAGGTCATTGGTGAGCTGATTCAACAGTTTTTAGTATTATTTCATATTTCGGCTGCTGTAATGAATATCAGGAAGGCTGTGATATTTTCACTGCCATGGTGATATTCAGTACAACGGCGCTCCCTCTTGTGTGATTGCTTAAGTATGAACACAGATGCACATAAATTTAGTCAGTTGAACACGCTTTATTAGAAGACCTACAAAACCCTTAGATGATAAAACATATATAACATCAAAATGGGTTTGTAGATGGTGCAGTAGATTATGAAATCGTGTCTTGCAGAGCATCCTAAGATTCGTATCCCCCGCCATTTGAAGCAGACGTACATGCGCAAGGTCGGAGAACAAGTTAACCTTGTTGTACCATTTCTGGTAAGGCAACCATTTAAAAAAAAGAGTGAAAGCATGCAACGAAACAACAAAAAAATCTATATTTCTACAATTTAAATGCAATTACAAAAACAAACAGAAATATTGGTTTATGACTATCAGGTTGCCTTTCGTAAAATGTTTTGTTCAGGGTAAGCCAAGGCCAAAGATCACCTGGTTGAAGGACGATCAAGCTATCGATCCAGCTCAGGTCAACATCCGCAACTCAGACTGTGACAGCATCATCTTCATTCGCAAAGCTGAGCGGAAGCACTCTGGGAAATATAAGATGACAGTTCAGGTGGAAAAACTTGTAGATACAGCCATCTTGGACATCCAGATTGTGGGTTAGTAATCAGCTATAAAAGTATCAACAGTATAATACCCAAAATTCGGAAAAAGGCCTATATTGATTATTTGATTACAATGCTGTATGTTGGTCAAAAACAAAGGTAAGTGCTATATAACAGCCTAGCCTAGAATTTTGAGCAATTGTCCTTTTCTGGTCTACCCATTAGATCTTCCTGGTCCTCCACAATGTGTTCGAATTGATGAGGTCTGGGGTGAGAATGTAGCTCTGGACTGGACGCCACCCAAGGATAGCGGCAATGCCCCCATAACAGGATACACCATCCAGAAGGCAGATAAAAAGACCATGGTACAGTATATAAGATTTGTTGTGTTCCCTCCGATAGAGTGAGAAAAATGGTTCCCTGCTTTTGTCCCAGTTACAGAACATGAATGCTATCACACAATAGTAAATTTGCTTGATTATTGTATTGCCTAAATTCTGGTTTGGTGGTTTTATCTACAGGAGTGGTATACCTGTGTGGAGCACTACCACCGCACATGCATCACTATCACAGAGCTGGTAGTGGGCAATGAGTACTACTTCAGGATTTTCTCAGAGAACATGGTGGGCCTGAGCGAGAAAGCCACCACCACTAAAGATACAGCAGTCATAGTGAAGGAGGGTAAGTTTTGACTGTGGTTTGACAACCATGCATTCTTCACTCACATACCCCAATGTTATAATAGTGTTAATGTTCACAGTTATCTTGGATCGCCTAACAAATATCCACATGATGAGGTGAAAAAAGAGAAAATCTTTTGCAAAAAAATGGATTTGAATTGAAAAAAAAAACAATTTGCATGTTTTTCCTTGAAACAATATTTCCTTTTTTATTTATTATATGTACTTTTCAGTTTGCTTTTATAATACACATAAAACGTAGAGTAAATAAAGATCAAAGTTTATCCTGCATCTAGGCAAATGAAATATCTTGACAATAAACCAAATATAAGATTACAACTGTACCAACATATAATTTATATTTTCTTCTATTGTCGTAAAATGCATTAAATGGAAATTAATGCATAGCATGTAAAACATTTATCTAGCAATATAATAAGATCATTTCTATCTTAAATTTAAGATATTTTCACCTGATATAATGTCACGTTGTGCAGTACACCTTTCTCCATCTTTTTTATCTTCTCATTTTGTTGCTTATTTGGAAAAAGAAAGAAAAAAGAAGCCACCAATTTCTAGACTCAATAGTTGTTGTTCTAACTACAAATAAATTCATATAATATCACAGACTGTACTTTCAATGGTAAACTAAATCGGTGCTGTCTCTTCTTCATCACATAAGGGATATTCCCCCATGATACAGTGCTTGGCCCATATCATGCACACTCCCACTATCCATATCCCCTCTTTTCTTCCTCCTCCTCTCCCTCTTCTTCCTCCTGTCGCTCCTTCTCAGGTATGAACCTCAAGAACCCAGAATACATCAACTATGACTTCACAGAGGCCCCCAAGTTCACACAACCACTTATTAATACGTTTGCTGTCGCTGGGTACAACGCATCCCTGAACTGCAGTGTCCGCGCCAACCCACGGGTATGTGAAAGATGTGTGTCGCTCTGTCTTAATATGAGCCGTACACCACTCAGCAGCTACAGCTAATGTCAGCATTGCTACAAACAGGTCAGTCTTACTACAGACAGGTCAGTACTGCTACAGACAGGTCAGTGTGGTTACAAATAAGTTATCACTGCTACAGGCAGGTTAGCGATTCTAAAGACAGATAAGTGCTGTTACTACAGTCAGACTACTGACAGATAAGTACAGTCAGTATTGTTGCAGACAGGTCAGTACATTTCCAGACAGGTTTATTGAAAAAAAGATTTTAATTACCTTTTAAATCATTAGTATTGCTCCAGACATATCGGTACTGCTACAGACAGGTTAGAGCGGCTACAAATAGATAATTACTGCTACAGACGTTAGTGATTCTAAAGACAGGTCAGTGCTGTTACAGACAGTTCGGTACTGCTGTAGACAGACCAATGCTGCTACAGACAGGTCAGTAATTATAAAGACAGGTCATTAAATATACAAACGGGATACAATGGCTACATCCAGGTCAATGATTCTCGATACAGGTTTCTACTGTTCCAGACAGGGTAGCATTGCTACAGACAGGTTTTGTCATTTTCCAGACAACTCAGCAATGCTATAGACAGAACAGTAATGCTATGGGCAGATCACAATTGCCTTAGACAGGTCTGCAACTCTAAAGACATGTCCGAACTGCTACAGACAGGTCACTACTACAGGTCACAGAAATCTTCAGATGCTAGTCATTTAAAGCGATTGTTTTAATTAAAAGGATTTATTAACTCTCAATACAGAAATCTGCTTTTAACAAATTAACAATTGGAATTGGAATTTGAACAAGTAGAAAAAGTATCTCACACTCAGGACTGAACTGGGCAGAAGCAGCACTGTTTCCCGCTGCACCAACATGCCACCTGAAATGAATCCTTTAACAGATTAAGCAAATTCCATTTGGTGTATAATAATATACACCGGAATATGGAATAATCTGCTTTAGTTTTTACTCCCTTTCATGTAATTCTACTGGGCTCTGTGATGTATTTCCCTCGTATAGCCCAAAGTGATCTGGATGAAGAATAAAATCATCATCCTTGATGACCCACGCTATCGCATGTTCAGCAGCCAGGGCGTGTGTACCCTGGAGATTCGGAAACCCAGTCCGTTTGATGGAGGTGTGTACACCTGCAAAGCCATCAATGACCTAGGAGAGGCCCAGGTGGAGTGCAAACTGGAGGTGAAAGGTGAGTCTGGGTTTCAGTGCCAGTTATGTACTTCACTGTAGTTGTAAGTAACGGATAAATAACTAGGATTCCGTATAATGTTAGATGAACAGTTATGCTTAATTTCATTAGGAAAGTTTATCTACAGTAAGTCAATTGTTACCTAGCATCTGTGTCTCACAGGAACCAGTAGTAAACATCATAGCTGTTATTCAGTCATTCATCTCATCTTTTTGTGCTGGTTCCTGTTATAGGTTTGTGCATTCATAACATTAATATCCAAAAGTATGTGAATGTTTGCTACACTGAATCCTTTCGGCTTGCAATCAATAGATCAGACTTCCAGATTTTATTTACTCACCTTTACATTTAGATGTGTTCATCAACTTTAAACATGGAACCTTTGGTGTCAGACCACACAATTTAGGTTAATTAATGTATTGTAATAGAATGTCTCAAAGTAATGACAGTTTGGTTGCAGAGCTTTGTGGCTTACCACTGATGAGTTTGCATCACCTACAAACTGTGTAGGTTCGCCCCTGACCTCTATAGGTTGGTTTGGTTGGTTTGATTTTTCTTCACACCTTTCACAATGTTTGTCATGAATTTCCGTTGTTTTTCATGATCAACCTGACCTGATTCTTTATTCTTTATTCTGCATTATGGACATTATTTTAGAAACAAATGTAGTCTTCACAGAGTCAAAAGATTAGATGTCCTGTCCTATTAATTGTTTAAACAATTATTTCAACAGGGCACACCTGGGCAAAATGAAACACGGCAATCAGTCACACGTTTCAGGATTTCTGATCACTTGAAAAATGTGTGGGGTCTAACAAAAGTTGTCATATTCTACAGTATAAATACTATATATATATATATATATATATATATATATATATATATAGAGAGAGAGAGAGAGAGAGAGAGAGAGAGAGAGAGAGAGAGAGAGAGAGTGATACTGTAATGTCCTCAGTATATAACAAAATACTCATTCCGATACTTTTGAATGGAGTTTATATAATGTCATGATTTTCTATACACATTAACAGTTAATTTTGTGATAATGAGAAAATAACTGCTGCTTTTCACTTCCAGATTCCATAGGTGACCTGCACAGTGTAAATTTCTGAATCTGTTGGATTCACGTGTCTCAGTCTTAGGTGAAATAAGTAAGTGCAGGTGAATGCACTTACTTAGGTGAATCCTACTTTTAAATGATGAAGATCTTTTAAAGCTGAAAGGTCTTTGCATTCATTGCTTGAGGGCTTGATGCACTCATGCTTATTGCCTTGCTTTCGCTTGGCTTTTTGAACTTGTTTTTCATTTCAGTAAATCCCCCTTATCATTACTTAAAATATATAGTATACAAGTGGATGAGTTCACAATGCCATACACTTTCACATCACTTTGTATCCCTCTCAGCAGATCGCTGTGTCTTAATCCTCCATGTTGAATTTATAATGACTAAGTCAGCGATGCAGCCTGACACACACATAACTCCCTCGCTTAAAACACAGGGTTTAACCCCCTCTTCTCTTTTCTCCCCAGTCATCACTCAGGAATAGTGAATGTGTTATTCTCATCTAAGGTAAGCTTTCATATGGTTTCGGGCATATGAAGCTTATTTGTATCATTCATCCTACAGCTCTTACTAATCCTGCTTTTGAAGCCGTACTTTCCGTTAGAATGTTGGGTAGATTCTCATTAGCATCAATGCTATTCATCAGTCATATGTACTCTTTAACTCGAGACTGTTTTCTGTGTTCCTTCCTGCTTGCTATTAAATTACAGAGCATTGACCATTGTGTGTGAGCAAACTGTGTGTGTTTCTAACGAATGGATATCTGTTCCAGTGTGCTGCTTCTTGCATGATCCCTGTTTCATAGTAACTGTGCTTGTGGTCACATATAACATGTTCCAAACAGACATGGAGTAACTTCCTCAGTCTGAGTCAGCTGTGGTCACACTTTCAGTCTTTCCCTACTACAGGATTTCCATACTGTGTCATCTAGTAATTTTAGACCAAGCACACACGATATACTGCTATAACATTACTTTAGAGGATACTGTTCTCATAGTTTCATATAGTGCCTGCTTTTGTACTGATGTCTTTCTTTCTTGCTTTATGTTTTTCTTTATTGATTTGAAATCTGCTCTCTTGATACTGTATGTGGAAGGTGCATTTTGGACATTGATCACCCACTGCACTATATTAATGATTCTCGTTCTTTTGCTCATCCATATGCTACATCCTTTTCCTCTTTCTCCTTCAGGAGGCTTTACATTCATTGAGCTGATGAAGCGTGGTGTTCCCTTGCATCTTATTGATACGTACGTGAAAGAGACAAAGTCGCCGGAGTTGGAGAAGAAGGGATCTGACTGATGGGGTATACAACCGGTGCCTTCCCTGTTGTTAGAGCTCGTTAGTGACATGTGTGACCAGTCTTTGGTATGGCATGCGGTGCCCGGACATGGACCTATAGTACTTAAGAAAGGCTTGCTAATGGCTAGCTGAATGTCAGGCTGCTTTCTCCTAAAACCCTGCTCAAGCAGAGATGCATGTCTTCAGCGGAATTGGATCATAGCTTCAAAATATGTAAGACATAAGTAAGTTAATCACTGATGGCAAATATGTTGGTCCATCCAATGTAGTGTTTTGTTTCACGGTCAAAAAGCATGCCTAGCGGCACCCAGTGAATTTCAGTTATTTATTGTTTTATTGTTGTTTTATTTGTCCAACATTTCTCCCTCCAGTTAGTTTGGTGAATATTAAACAAAAAGAATTATCTGTGCAATGTGAGATTGTAAAACAGTAAAGCTATGCTTCCTGATTAATCAGTTATACATTTGAAGTGTTTGCCTTGTTTGTCTATCAGATTTGGTGAAGATGAAAATATCTATCTAGTAAAGGAAATAGCAATGCTGCAATTAGTTTAATAAACATCACAATAATAAAGCTGTGTTTGTGTTTTTAATAGTATGATTCCTTTTTTTTTTTTTTTTTGGTTTTTGTTCTTCCATATTGCATTGTTTTAAGATGTCTATTAAGTGCTTCTTTCCAGCATGGTCTATGGTCTGACCGGTTATCATCTGCCAAAACATCAGTAAACTAGTCAAACTGGTAGATCATCTTTTTACAAAGCGAATGGTGAGTTATTTTTCAGCTTTTTTGGTTCCTAATTACAATGACATTTTAGAATTGCATCACAGTAGTGTTTTCGTCTACAAAGAATGTTGTACCATTTAGCATTAGTAGCAGGAATTCAAGGAACTGTTTCCAGTAGAGATGATTTACCAGGTTGTTCAGTTGTAGTAGACCTGGATTTCCCGGCAGGGATGTTATACCCGGTTCACACCTGCACTAAGTAAGCTTCACATGTGAACAGGGTGTCAGAGACGCAAAGTCATTTGATCAATCAAAGCACAATCCGCCGTGGTCTGGGATCCAAATAACATCTGTAGCGTCAACGCAAAAGCATGTTTGAAACTTTGAAATCCTTTCAATCAAAGTGACCATTTGGCCTCAAATCACACAATTGATCATTTACAAATGAAGCTGATTTAAATATAAATTTCTTCACATCATACTGTATCTGCACAATAATGCTTGTGAAAGTGGGTTGTTGGAGCAGAGTGTGCATGCTCAGTTAAACCTAACAGCTGTTTTATTTACAGTACTGTGCAAAAGTATTGGGAACATCCATACAAAAGCCATATGCAATGATGCTTTTGAAAACATTTCTACATTAAAAGGAACTTCTATAAAAAACACTAAGTAATAAGCAATAACCGTTCAATATTTCATGTGGAAACTCTTTACTTGAACATATGCGGTAGTGTTCGATACAGATGTGTGCAGTATTCTAAGTAAAACAGCTGTTAGGTTTTACTGAGCATGCTGGAGAATATGAGTTCTTTTGGTAACTTCGTCACACTCGCTCCTTTCTATTTTCTTGCAAAACCCAGGAGTCTACATTGTTGATTTTTTTTTTTCCCCCATCTGAAAACTGGTCTGTCGTCTAAAATGTCGCTTTCGTTACAGACATGCAAATATTCTTCTGTAATGTAATTTATTCATTAATTTTAGTGTATCTTTGTAGCGAATGGTCTTGTACATAATAATGCAGAAATAATAAACTTATATAACTAAATTTGTACGACAGATAATATGGCGCCTAAGACTTTTGCACAGTACTGCATATCGCTCAAAAGTTTGGGATCACTTTCTAACTCCAGGGCCGTTCCTGATTTTTATTTCTTTTCACACTGTAAAGTAATGCTGAAGGAGTCCAAAATATGCAATAATCTGTTTTGAACACTTAATGTTGAGATGGATCTGTTACTCGTGATCTGTAAGGCCTGCGTAACGGCTCTGATCTGAGGTGCTGTTAATTGGTGATATCTGAGGCGGGTGACTCTAAATGAACTTGTCCCCTGCAGCAGAGGTAAGTTCTGGTCTTGCTTTCCTGGGACGGTCTTCATGAGAGCCAGTTTCATCAGGGTGCTTGATGGGTTTTTTAAATGCCCTACTTTTCTTGCAAGAACTAACCTCCTTGTCTTAAAATAACAACTGACTGTTGTTGTTGTTGTTGTTGTTGTTGTTACATAATTAAGTAATTCCATATGTGATATTTTATTGTTTTGAAATCCCGAGAATTGTTATTGAATGTAGGGAAAAACAAAACAAAACAATAATATATACAGTATATATATATCAGAATGTGTCTATGTACAGTATGTGTGTGTGTGAGAGAGTATGACTGTGTGTCTGTTTAATTTTCCCGGCTACATTCACTTCCGCTCGGTGATTTCCTGTTCTCGCTCTCTCTCTCGGCAGCAGCAGTAATAAACAGAGAGTAGCTCGGGGTAAGTGTGTGTGCTCCGCTGCTGGGGAATGGCGGGTCTGTACACGGCGCTGTAGCCGCAGACTCGTACCTCTCTGGTCGACGCGTAGCTCGGAGTTAGAAGCGCGGAGGTTGGGTGCTGGGTGTCGGGCTGGGAGTGCGCCATGCCGCGCCGCTGCGTGTGGCCGGAGCCGCTTCACCCGCTGCAGCTGCGGCGGCTGGAGGAGCACCGGTACAGCGCCGAGGGCCGCTCCTTACTCGAGCCGCCGTGTCAGCTCTACTGGAACTGGCTCGTGCAGCAGATCCCGACCTGGCTCGCGCCCAACACGCTGACCATCACGGGACTGATCGTTAACGTCTTCACCACCATCATCCTGGTGTTCTACTGCCCCACTGCCACAGAGGAGGTGAGTACTGTGGGGAACTCCACCAGCCTCTCTCTCTCTCTCTCTCTCTCTCTTCTCTCTCTGGGCTTTATTGGAATTAGTGTTTAAATTCAACATTGTTGTAATTACAGAAGATTGATTATATTATTAATATCAATCTGCATTTAGAAACACCTATATTTACAAAACCCTTCTCAGAGTGTATAATTTCTCCCCACTGCTGACACAGTCCTGTCCTCTATACCGGTAATACCACACAGAACAGTATCACCATACACACACAGTACAGAAAACAAAACCACACACACACGCATGTATACAGTATGTATTATACTTGATACTTGAAGACCAAGCCCTACTTGAAGAACTTGAATGTTCATCCTCTGTTATGGTGAGCAGGTTCTTCAGCCCTCTGGAAAGTTCTGTAAACTAATTCTTGACTAGCTGATACCAGTCCCAGTCCCGTCACCGGTCCCAGGGGCGTCCTTGTGATCCTTTGGAGTAAAAGGCCCACCAGGACATTGCCCGAGTCATCCAATTGTTGTCATATTGTCTTGATATATAGTATGTATATATGTGTGTGTCCATACTGAGAAAACAACAACAAAAACTGAGCAGCCATTGTAATGCCTTGTGTATAATAAACCATTTATTACACACAGATTATTACACACAATGTGTTGTAATTTTGACTTTTCAGTAGTTGTTGTTTGTGTGTTTTCTCAGTAGTTGTTTAGATCTTTACGTGTATGCGTGTGTATATTTGCATGTACCTCCTTGTATGTACAGTACGTGTGTGAATGTGCATGTCTGGTGGTACATCATTGTCATAAGCTAACATTTTACTATCAGGGTTTAGTGACTGAAACCCAAACGGGATTTTTGTTAGTTTCACACAACAAGTGTGAATGAATGTGTTCGAGTGGTGTGGGGTGTGTGTGTGTGTGTGTGTGTGTGTGTGTGTGTGTGTGTGTGTGTGTGTGTGTGTGGTTGGGGGTTAGCGTGCCCAGTCCAGGGTGTACTTCCACTTTGCACTTACGACAGGTTACTCTGACTTGTACCACACTGTAGTGTTGTGTTGAAGTTAATTTCTTCACTACAGACCACTGCAGTCGACTTTGATGTTTTGAGGTTAGATACATAATCCAACACTGCAGCATATTGCTGTGTAGAAAATATAGGAAAGCAGTTTGACAGTGGATTCATGTGAACATGTGCACAGCATACTGTATCTTTCGTACTGCACAAACTGGACAGAATAAACAACATCCTGTAGCGTAGTCTTAGTATCACTGGCTCTTCACCTTTGACCTTATGACGGTATGTCCCTTATGCCATGATGTGCACAAAAGTCCATATTCCACAATTGCTGATTTATTTCTACAGAGATCAGCAGCTTTCTATCACAAGTTCACCCACCTGATAAAAGCCAACCTTTGTCCTCATTGGCCAAAAGATCTGTAGACGTTACTGTGACGTTTGTAACAAAGGCGTGGGATCAACACTTGTTTGTCTTACAATAGCACATCTATTTGCCTACGGCTGTTACTGAATGTGTGAATGACTTCGGAATTTAAGGAATGTACAGGAGATAATGTACTGAATAAAGCAACGGCACAATGTTAACTTTTAACTTTTATATCGAAGGTGTGTATGTCCTGGCAGGAATGGACAGATAAGGACAAGAGAATTTCCATACTAGCAAAGAGGCTGAAAAGAGTTCACTTAACATTATATGTGCATATTGATTCATACGGTGGTACTGACCACATGTAAGAACATACAGGAGTTTGGTATAAAGGAAGTTGAAATAAGCAAAGTGTGTTGCAAAGACAGTGTGTGGAATTACAGGACCAGAAAAACCAGTTACAGATTGGTACAAACCCAGAGAGAAACTGAGGCTGTGACGTGACACAGTGGAAACAAATGTCAGAGGATAATGTAAACAAGGCTTTCTATTCCACTGCTTTTAAATTATGGTATAGAATGAAAACTCCGTTCTATGGCAATCTTCACAACAGATTTAAAGCTTTAAAACTACTGGCTTGTCAGACCCTCATTCATAATATTTACAAAGCTATTCTTCGGTCCAAGCTTACATTAGTTGAACAGTATAGGATAGTTACTGAGTGAAATGTTGGAGCAGTGGGTACACAGTAAAGTTTCCTGCCCTATATGACCTTACAGTGGTTATTTAGGTCCTGTTAGGTATTGTGTAACACCTGTGTTACCTCACAGCTCCAGGGTCCCAGATTTATACAGTATATTGATGGCTTGTACACCATAACGATGTTATCATCCCTACACAATCTTATGCAAACTGTTACACATTTTAGCGTAGCTTTGGAGAATACACGCCTGCGTCTTATTGCTCCAAATATACATCAAAAGAACACTATTTTCTGCACAAAGGTCAATTGCATCAGCTAGTTCAGTAATCTGAAATCTGAAATGATCAGCATGGTTAAATTTAGACAAGTACATATTTAATATCAAATCGGAAAATGGAAAATGGTCACAATAAAGCTTCTTTTCTGGGTGAAAGAGACAAATAAAGGACAGTTGGTGATTAAGTGTGTTGTATTTATTGGCACTGAAATTACAAAGTAAGTAAGACATTATCCCAGATTAGCAGACAATAAAATTACCTGCAACTTTATCAGTACTTGTGGCTTAGTGGTTAGCACGGAGCCCTCACACCTTCAGGGTCCTGGTTTGTTTCTGACGTCGGTTCTGTGTGCAGATTGAAGACATGAGAAATTAGACTGCAGAAGACATGCAGATTAAGCTAACTGGCATTCCCAGATTGCCCGTAATGTGTGTGTGTGTGTGTGTGTGTGTGTGTATGTGTGTGTGTGTGTGTGCCCTGCGATGGATTAGTACCCCATCCAGGGTGTACCCCGCTTTGTGCCCTTATTCTCTTGGGATCGGTTCCAGGCCCCCGCGCCCCTGTACACAGGATAAAGAGGTGTAAACAATGAGTGAGTGTGTGTACCAGTACTAAATGTAGTATGATTACACAAAATCACTAATACACATGCAATGATAACTTATATAATATCTCCTACACATGGATTAGTTTTTTCAGGTAATACAATATTGGATTGTGATTAGTAATAGCCATGCAGTGATGTGCTGGTAGCAGGAATGTAATAATAATTCACGAAAGCATGGACAATTCCTCTGTCTCTCTTTGTCTAGGCTCCTGCATGGGCTTTTATTCTCAGCGCTTTAGGTCTCTTTATTTACCAGTCACTAGACGCTATTGATGGGAAACAAGCCCGACGGACCAATAGCAGCTCGCCCCTAGGAGAACTCTTTGACCATGGCTGTGATGCAGTCTCTACAGGTATTCCTCCTTTCATCATTAATAAATGCTTTATACCAGGGGTTCTCAACTTTTTAAAAGGCTAAAAATTCTTTAAAAAGCAGTAAAGGGAAAGATTGCATTTTACATTTACAGATTTTTAAAAGTCCTTATTGAATCACCATGTGTAAGTGCATGCACCCTGCACTCACCATGTCTAACGAGATGGAGAAAGCCTGGTTTTGTGTCAAACTGCTGGCAACAGTGTATTAGCAACATGCATTCCCACTGTATATGACCACAGGAATGTCGCTAGTCCTAAATAGAAAGTACATTATGGAAACTTTACTTTACAAGTTTATATACAAACTACAATTGTGCTTCTAGCAAGAAACCACTTCCATTTTGCACATGACAGAATTTGGGCTTGGAAATGTGGTCTGTGTTTCCTTGCATCAGCTGTTAAAGCCGGTGTTAATGATTATCATGCATAATCGAAAGCAAATTATTATGGGAGCATTATTGAAAGCAGCAACTCTGCAGTCTTTTGTAACATGTATCTATCCATCATCTATTCTGATCATCCCAGGGACCTCAGGACACAAGGCAGGGTACACCCTGGATGGACTGCCAACTTAATTTATCTTTCTATTCAATAATATTCATGCTTTACAAACTCCCTTTCCTTTAAAAAAAAAAAAATGCCTGGACGCAATGCTAATACTTCAATCATTCCTGTTTGAGGTAAAGTGGTGTTACATTGACAAAGCAGTAGTATTTCTGATGCTAAAAAAGTTTGTATAAATTGCATTCCCTTGTAGTTAATTGAAATTGTGACCACGCTCAGGGTTCACCATTAGCATGGTGAAGGTAGAATAACTTTAGAAGGTAGTATAACTTTAAACTAAGGTTGCCAATTCAAGAGTGGCTAAGCACACAAGCTAAGGATAATAAGCTTTTGTTATGTGCCTGTGATAAGCTGTGTGCTTTTTTATGTTAAGACCTCCAAAATGTCCCGGATGCGGTAAAAAAGAAACATACACGTCGCTCAATATGATGTCGCTCAATATGATGTCACTCAGGAAGTTATTATCCAGTTTCTGGCATTTGTTTAATGTTGCTGGGAAAAATGGCATAACACTATGATATCACTCCATGTGATGTCACTCGATATGTCACTCATTTTGAGCTTATTATATTATATTATATATTATATTATATTATATTATATTATATTATATTATATTATAGTATAACTACTGTATATAATAAATATGTACAGTATAACTAAGGTAGTCATTAGCCACTTCTTCACATAAGTGTAAGGCCTCGCTCGCCACAGCTGAAGCATTTGAGATATCAAAAATCCCTTCGCAATTTTGCATCCTCGATGTCTTGAGATCATATGGGCCCAATTTGATGGTAGCCGTCTAAATCCACTAGAAGAAGTATATCAAAATCACTTTGGTGCAATTTGCTCACACATTTAATGGCAGCAGATTCAAACCATTCGGCCAATTTTCATTTGTCACTCAATCAACTTTTTCAGCATGTTAAGACTTCCCAAAAGCACCAGATGCTGGAAAAAAAGTAAAAAGCTTTAGAAGAACAATAGGGCACTTCTCATGACATCAGCACTTTCAAAGCAGTATCAGAACTATGACACCATTATGAAATCATAATCTCATAGTGCTTGTGCCCTAATAATCATTAGAAAATCAATAGGGCCTTTCACATCCTAATAGGACTGATGTCATAGTGCTTGGGCATAATAATGCTACACTTTAAAAGTAAAGTTAACTATATTAATGCAACATTCACAATTTGCCTAACTGTAGCTGCACTGTAGAAAAAAAACAGCTGTGGTTGCCAGAATTTTACCCTAAAAAATACGGTAGCAACGTTATTGCACTGTAAAAAAAATTACCGTAAATTTGCCAGAAGTCTACCGTAAAAAATATGGCAGCAATGTTTTGGCTGTACTCATTATACCTTATAGATTTTAATTGTTTTTTTTTTTAGCCTGGCCGGGAATCAAACACAGACATTGGAGGTGCAAGACGACAGTCTAACCAGAGCGGCTAATCACACTTGCTACACAGTTGTTGTTGTTGTTGTTGGAATTCCTCGGTTTCCCCACTTTCAACCCCACACGACTTGCACTCCAACAACGACAACACTTATATAGCAAGCATGGTAGTGTAGTGGTTACTACCATTGCACCTCCGGTGTCTGGGTTTGATTCCCAGCCAGGCTTGAAAAAAAGAACAATTAAAATTTGTAAAATATGCTGTATATGTATATATGAGTGCAATCCTGTAGAAACAGTGCTACCTTATTTTTTATAGTAAACTTCTGGCAACCACAGCTGCCAGTTTTTTACCGTAAAATTTACCGTGTTTTTTTTACAGTGCGGTAGTTGCTGGTAATTAAATGCTTCTTCATGTTTGTTGTGATTTTCCCACTGATATTCTTTTTCATCAGATTTGTTTTCCAGGGCAAGGTGAAGGTTACTAAATCATTATGTATGAGATTATTATTAACCTCATTAACCTTATTATATACACCTATTGGAAGGTTAATAAGTGATTTATTATACGTAAATAATTTCTCCTTTTTATTTCAAGGGCAGTGAGAACCATTTCCAGGTAACAATGGGTTTGTTTTTGATAGCAGCGGGCGAGGCGAAGTATTTTTTTTTTTCCAATCACGGATCATAAAGCGCGCTACTGCAGTTTATAAAGTATTATTGAATAGAAAGATTTAAAAATCATTTGTCCATTCATCTATTGTTAACCTAATTGTTTAGTTTTAATTCATTTATGAAAAATATAAATTAATTTATAGATTACATTTTATTTAGCTTTAGTCTCAACTATGTCATAAAAAATTGTTCATCAACAAATATTTTTCAGCAATATTTTTGTTAAGGAAATGAACAGGTACTGAAACTTTGAGTATAAGCTGACAGTATCCCAGATTGTCTACTTGACTTGAAAGCTATGTTCTTTTTAACTAAAGCACTTCACAGGTAAACTCTTTTAAAGTATACATGTAATAAAAAATAATCAAGTCTTTTTATATGTAAACATTTTGAGTTCACAGAAAATCATTGCTGTTTGTCCACATCTTTCCTCCATCATGTGATCTGATCCACCATTTTTGTGTCACCTCAGTGCTGATGTTTATTCATATACAGCTCTGTTCTAATAGTCTATAACCTTTCCTGTGACACTATATGCGTCTCAGACCCCCTCCCCTCTGGTGCATTACATTTTATATTTTATCTTTATCTCTCACTGTCACTGGCTTTAAAATGATCACATTAGTGTTTACGATTTTTGCCATCTGGCCGTTAAGAAAAAATATTTATATATTCTAAGCTGAATATTTAGACAGTGTGTAAATACTCAAAAGCTGCGCACATGTCTGTGGGATAATGTCCTTCATTTGCCTTCTGTGACCTCTGACTCTTTGACATCTGTGCAGTGTTTGTCGCTGTGGGAACGTGTATATGTACCGGCATTGGCAACTACCCTAACTGGATGTTCTTCTGTGGCTTTGTGGGCATGTTCATGTTCTTCTGCGCCCACTGGCAGACCTATGTATCTGGAACACTACGCTTTGGCATGTGAGTACACACACACACACACACACACAAGGGAAGAAAATTTCAGCATTCTGTGGAATAAGAAAGATGCTTATACTGTATAAAAATGACTTATTAGTATCATATTTACGATAGAATCTCTCTCTTCACTCAGTCTCGATGTGACTGAGGTCCAGATCTCCATTATAATCATGTACCTGATGTCCGCCTTCGGAGGAGTAAGCCTTTGGGAGACTACGGTATGGCGCTACTACATGCCCAAAAACTATAATTCTGTTAGCACACACACACACACACGCACACACGCACACACAGAGTCAGACACACATACACACATACCAGACAACTTCTTGCTTATAAAGCTAGAGGATATTTAGGTCTCACCTCGGAAATCATGTGCCATTACATCATCAGTTCCATAAAACCTCTCTCTCACTTCTGTTCTGTGTCTCCCATGGAGAATTGACAAAAAAGGTAAATATTGTTGAGTAAAGAAATGATCTGTAGTCATGATTTTGCCCAGCTTCAAGACCTGAAACAAGAGACAGTGTTGTAAGATGGGGTAATTACTGTAAATTGTCTTTTCAGTGATGGATGTGATTTGTTTGTTTATTTATTTTATTTATGTATCATGCTAGTTGCCCATGCTCGGCATTAGATTGCAAGCGTTACCCATCCTGGGCATCATCACGGGGTTTCTGTTGTCAACCTACAACTACTTCTTGGTCATCATGAGTGGCGGCGTGGGCAAAAATGGCTCCACCGTGGCAGTAAGTGTTTTGTGTTCACTAACTGATCTTATCAGTGGAACTCTTGTAATTAACTAACATCTGGTTTAAATGTAGGTGCTTTATGTCTAGAAATAACACTTAATATTATAGTTATCATGTCTTTCCTGTTTTGTTACCGTTTGTCATTAGCAAGTACAAATGTTTTAGTAACATTAGTAGAAGATGCTGAGCGCTGTGGAAAAAAGTTGACCTCAATAGAAAACGTACCGCTTTCCCCGTTGTTTGGGAACCGCACCGGACCCCTTCGCTCCCATGGCCTTTCCTCACTTGTCACAAGAGACACAAAAATGTCAAGTTACAAAAAATGATTAACCCTTTACGAACCAGTCCTGAAAGCTTCATTAAAACAATATATGTGGACATATTTATATAAATACAGTGTAGAGACTGTGGGTCAAACTAGCTCTGTTTCTAAACTGCTCATTCATGCTCAATTTTTACATCACTTAGGCCAATATCTTCCGCCCAGTCTCCTCTCTCAAGCAATCTACAAAGCAGTGTGCTTGCACCAGCAGAGCTATCCGGCTCAGAAGAAGAGCACTGACTTCCCCATTCGAGTCAACACAAGGGATCATGTTACAGTGTCTGTGCTCGAGTGAGCCGTGCAGAGGCCATTTGTTATGCCGCCTTTTTTTAAGTTACGCCCCCTCCACCCACCCACACACACACACACACACATATCTTGGGAAGTGTGTGAGGTACAGTAGGAATGAGCTAATTTCACCATTTCTGCCCAGGAAAAGCACTGCACCGTCTTTCACTCCCTATGAAACTATGATTTGTCCAGGAATTGTCTTATTTACTCGTAATTATTCTTATTTCGTATTTTCAGTACAGTGACCTTACTCATCTAAAAAACATAAATGAAAGAATGCAGATTTTATCAGCACAAACACTAACATGCAGTGACACACCTGACATTTATTTAGCTGTTACTGTCAAATCTTGTAATGTAGTGTATTACTCTATCATTACTCATAAATATTCGAAATTACATCTATTCATGTCTATAGCAAAAATTGCAGTAATATTTATTCTATATTTAGTTTGATTAATAAGTACAAAGTCGATCAGTATATGTAAACAAATTTGAAGTGGATCATCTCACTGGAACAATATTAAATAACGAAAACAACTTCCCCTTTCTTTCCCTGTTGCAGCAACACTGGGAACATTTCGCTGATTACTAAACTATACTTATTCTTATTTTTAAATAGGATTACAGTCCAAAAGGTTCCATAATAGAAAAAAACGATAAGATACTAATTCCCTTTTTGTCTGTTCCTAAAATTGTTCCATACTTATGGCAGATTTATCATAAAATATTTTCATAATTTATTCAATAAAACAGCATGAGGAGGAGGGAGGAGGGTAACATTGCTTGACTGACCTGCACAATGTGACGTGTGTAATTTCTTGCCTATAGCAGAGTTGAATCAGAAACGGTGCTACAGTTACAGTTACAATGGATACAGTTTTTATTTTAAGCAAAATTGACATTCACTTATTCTTACAAAGCAGGTTTTAACTAAGAAAAAACAATCCTCTGACATCAGCACTGAATTCCTTCAACACATTTCTCCTGAGTAACAGCTGAGATATGTGGAGTAAGAGTGATGTAAAGTGAAGTCTCTTCCCTCCACAGGACACCAGTGTGTTGTCTCCTGGCCTGCACATAGGCCTCATCCTGACCCTGGCCTTTATCATCTTTAAGAAGTCCTCCAGCCAGCTGTTCGAGCATCATCCCTGTCTCTACATCCTCACCTTCGGCACAGTCATCGCCAAGATCTCCAACAAACTAGTGGTGAGAAAACCTCTCTGAAGTGCACTCTGCAGCGAGGGACATTTACTCATCTCTTTCTGCACTTTGTCCGGGTCAGACTTGCAGACGATCTAGAGCAACAGCACAGATCGTACACACATTCACACACTCATTTGTCATTTAAGCAAAAAAAAAAAAAAAAAAAGCTTAGCTACTTGAAACTTGGAAACAAACATGGAAAATCATATGTTAGTGGCAAATTCAGTGGCACAGTCATCATTTTTGGACAGAAAAATGCAGTTATTTTTGGCCAGAATTACTGTTCACATCAGAGAAGAATTATTTCTTTAGTTCTCACATTACAGCTTGCAAATGTTAAACAATAAAAAAGTAAATTATTTGAAAATCCTACTTGTCTTTTATTGAGCAGTAAGCGAATAATAATTCATAAGTATAAGTATGATATAATATATAATACAAGTCATAATAATAATAAGAAGAAGAAGACGTACATAAAAATGATCACAAATGTTCTGTTTGGTTTGTATTTGAATTTATAAAGTATTTGGGCTGACACATCGTAACCAGTTTTTCTGGTAATGTATCTTTTCCTTTTTTCTCTCTAGGTTGCTCACATGACCAGGAGTGAGCTTCATCTCAGTGACACAGCCTTCATCGGCCCTAGCCTCCTCTTCCTCAACCAGTACTTCAACAGCTTCATCAATGAACTCACTGTCCTCTGGATTGCTTTGGTAAGAACATTGTGCTGTAAAGTTCTAAACAAAGTCTCTTTTAAATCTGTAGAAAAAGAGAGAACACATTCTGAACCCAGTGGATAATATGATGCATGTTTGGTCAAAAAGAGCCACAGTGTGTCACTTCTCGGGTGGATGTCAGACAGGAATTCTGGAGTTCTGATTTGAGTAATACGGTACATTAAGCCTCAGCATCCTAATCATCTGTTTGTGTTTACGGTTGAACAGATCCTTTCTGTCGTGGACCTGACACGTTACTGCACAGGTGTATGTCTTCAGATTGCCTCCCACCTGCGCATCCATGTGTTCAGCATCACCCCAAAGGGCCACTCTCACAAAGACTGACAATTTGCCCGGCGGGAGGAGGAGGCGGGGCCAAGCGAAGATGCTGCCCCGCTTCTCGAACCAGAGCAGGAGAACCAAACCCAGAGCAGCCTTGACAATGTGAAGACCGTGAATTAACTGAGAGACCTGAACTGAAGCAGTTCCACTCAGCCAGTTTTGAGTTCGCTAAAGCCACTGGATAAGAATCAGACATGCAGATAGAGAAAACACACCTGGGTGCTAACTTCCACCAATGCATCACAGTAGGAATAATGAAGTAAAAATTTGACAAATTGAGTTCAGCTCCTTGATTGAAGAGCATTGTAAAATCAGCATTTTTTTTTTTACAAAGTGCCAATGTAAACCATTGTACACCGTTTGCAGTGTTTTCATTTGGTAATCATGCCCTAGTATTCTCTCCAGTGGAAAACTTCCTACATATTGTATATCAAAACCTAGAAAAAATTATAACATTCCAACGTTTCCATCAATTTCCCAAACAATTTGTCATCTCCCCTACCCCAAAGCAAATTCATGTCATGTGATTATTCAGTGATTCCAGCGTTTGTATTTATTGTATTAATTTGACTGGATTGGGTGTGAAATGAAGTCAGGTCTTGGATGAACGAGACGTAATTGTCAGGGACTATGGGTTATATTGGGACCAGGATTGTGCTTGTGCTAAAAACAGGATGTTCCCCGACCTCCATCTCCAGCATCTACCAATTTGAACTGATGGTTTGTGGGATAGGGACGATAGACTATCCTGTTTCATGATGCACTCACACAACACTGCCTGCTTTGAATATCTCCTTCCAAAGGGCTAATCGTACAAATAAAGTTTAAATAAGTTGTGTAATAAACTTTAATTTTTTTGTGCATTATTGCAATCTTGATGTATTGTTATATTAATGTGAATTTTGTACACATTTTTGATTGCTGAGGTGTTTTCACATCCTTCGTTGTGAGAACTGTAAAAATCTCATTATGTATATTTTTTGCTAATGGTGTGAAAAATAAAAAATAAATACTGAGTGAGTGAGAGTTCTGTGGGTGGAAACACTTGGTCAATAAATAAGGATATAGCAACTATAGGAGGGTCGTCATGGCCGATTGGTTTATGCGATAGATTGGAAATTCACTGGCGTCTCCCTGCGCGGCTCTAGCCAGCACCACCAAGCTGCCTCTGTTGAGCCCTCGAGCAAGGCCCAAACCACTTATTGGTGAGGTTATTCTGAGGGTGGTCAGGTGATACCGCAGAGTTATGATCTGGGGCTGCTTCTGTTGGTGAGGTCTAGTTTCAACAATGTTATGTGCCCAAAAAAGTAAGGTCAGCTGACTACCTGAATATACTGAATGTCATCATCTAATCTTGGAGAGAAGTTAATACAACTCTGAATGGAAATAAATGTGACATTGCATGAGTTCATAAAAACAATGCCACGTCCATAATCGGAGCATAAAGAGGTCCTAACAATACATGCTTACAGCGTGAGGAATTTCAGCATGTACAAACCAAAAAAACAGGAATCTGAGCTTATCATGGGCACAGACTTACAATAACCAATCCACCAAACTGGACAGCTGCTGATTAGGAAAAAAAAAATCTGGTCATGATAATTTGATCATAGCAATTTTGGGCGTAGCATTTTTCATTTGATTCAGTTAAATGCCACTGAATGCAAAGTTTATTGTCTGATTTATCATAAGCAGGTATGTTTACTTCTATTTTATTTCTAAAAGTACGTAATGAACATATTGAATATCATGTCTCGAACAACGTGATATTATTCTGTCCCTCTTCTGCTACACACTCTAGTTAAGTATGTGGCAGTATTGCACAAAGCAACCATTAAGTCAGAAGAAGAAGCAGCAATATTTGTTGGTTGGTGGTGAATCAGCGGTTACTGAAACACCTATTGGTTTTTCTTTTAATTTGTCACAGACCTACAGATACTTGGTTTGCATCCTTATACAAGCCCACTTTAAATATAATCAATATGTAAATGAATAAATGCAGACATTTTACTTGTAATTTTACTAAGTTACACATTTAATCTGATTCTCCCCATCCCTAGGAAATCAATACCTGTTCAAGGTCATTGTGAAACATATAACAGTTAAGATAAAGTCCACACCGATACGGTCCCAAACCAAGGCATGGGTTTATGCAATACTTTATGAGAATTAAATTAACCTCCACTTTATGCATTTATTGAAAGAACAGAAAAAGCCTAATTGTTATTTTGTAAAAAAAAAAAAAAGAAAAAAAAAAAAAGAGCTGAATGACCTGAACTTTTATCCTAAACACATCTCATTGTTAATTTACTGTTGATATACATTCCATGCATGAATTGAAGAAGTGTTGTTGATGGATGCCGATCCTCTGTTCTTGCTGCACAGACGTTTTAAATACATTGCATACAATACATGGTTTCACTGAACATGAAGAAATTCATGTAAAAAAACAACAACAAGAACAATGCAAAATGTGACAGACAATTCACTGCTTCTAATCGTTCATACACTTTTGAAATACTTTTGATTAGCTTAGTAGTTCTTTAGAAGCTCAGAGTGACGCATAAACCTGGCTCCCAGCTTGGCTCAAAGATCCGACCATGCTGCCGTTTCACAGCACTCCGGTGCAAATGGTTAACACTGTCCTGAAAATACCCATCAAAGTTTGATTTTGGCCCTAAATAATTTGAAATGGCAGAGAACTCAAACTCATGACTTCAATGTTTTCCTGAAACACGCCTTTGATAATACACTATGGTTGATGATTGATGTAGATCCTCTACTTGTTTCTAAGTACATTACAACTCATCATGGAACACAAGGAAATTTTATGAATCAGCAAATTCCACCCATTCATCTAGGAACCACTGTAGTCCCACTATGGGCTGTGGAGGCCAAAGGTGACCATTGTATTTATTCCCATTTTTACAGCCATGGTATGACCTCTGGTCAATATTCACAACTGCATTCACAAGCTATGGGCAGTCTGGGGACGCCAAATAGCTGATATGCATGTATTTGGACTGTGAGAAGACATCAGAGAGGAATCCCACCAAACACGAGGAGAACATGAAAACTCCATGCACACTCCAAGGCGGGAATCGAACCCGGACCCTGGAGGTGCAAGGCGGCTCAATTCAGCTTTTCTAAAAAGAACAAGAAAATGTTTACATAATTTATGTAATACATCATTTACATTTGCAGGGCTAATCAGAGGCCTGTTCTGCATTCAATGTAAGGACACCTGTGCATGTTCAATGGGTTTTAAGCAATTTTCTACAAATTCTGTATCTTACAATTAACGCGTCATTTATAAGAATAGAAAGTTTGAATGATTTTCTCTGCAGCAGTTTTACCTCAAGCATTATAACCAAGTCAGGACATTAAGGAATGCTACAAACAGCATGCAGGTAAAATCAGACTGTGAAAGCGGAGGCATGTTCGGACACGAAGGTAAAGATTAGACGGTTGTGTGATTCTAGAACAGAACTCTCAAGACACATAATGTCAAAGACAAATGCAGAGGACAACTGCACTGTAATTCACTCACAGTAGACTCCTTGACACATCGGAAATAAAGCAAATTAAAAAAAAGAAATTGAATTAGTGACAATGACATTAGCGATGATCCCTCACATTTCTCTTCTCACTTACAGTACAGGAAGGGAAGATAAAAGGCACTCATATGCAAAATACCAAAATGAAGGAAGAGGGATAGCTTGAGTAAAAAGACAAAATCATGTGTTACAGTTTAAAATACTGTTAGACCAACAGATTATGATCCAACAACAAACATAAATGCAGCTTGAGCATAAGGATGTCCACAGTCTTCCACTGAGTTTAGCACAGTAATTGCACAAAATGGAGTGTTTGAGGTCCTCCATGCAGACACACACTCAGCGTCTCAGTCCCACCTTCACATGGAGGAAGCATGCAATCGTCATTCAATAACCTCTGGCAAGAAATTTCTTCTTCTGCTCTTCCTCCGGTGGGGACAAAACAAGGAAGCCTGCACAGTTTTAGTCCATAACTCTACAGGAGTTGCCTCAGTCACAGTAAGCAATCAAGAACATGGAGTGTGTTCTCACACACGTTCAGTCTCCTTGCTCACCCTGCGTCTGGGGAAGAGCCACCGCTTCAGAACGATCAGCTACAGACAGGAAAACACCTCAGAATTAGTGGAGTTCAGTGATAACTAAATGTCAAGTACAGTCAGGACTAGGGATGATGATCGACCATTTTAACCAGTTTATGGAAACGAATGTAACAATTAAGTTTTGCATAATGTTACTCCATAGCTTACATGCATATTAACTTGTTCACAAATATCACAGATGAAGTAAAGTGTATTGCTAGTATTCTTTTTCTAAATATTTGGGTTTCATTCATTAAATTAACGTTCAACTAAAATTGTTTACATAAAACTTAAACTGAGATAAAATGCCTTGTTACCATTGTTAACAAATTCAAGTTCAGTTATATAAAGTTCAGTATATAAAACTGCAAATTTTACTGTATCTTTTCTTATTAATTTTGAATAGGTAATATTGCTAGCATTAAAAATCTAAGAATTATTTGAAATGAAAAGGCTCTATTGCAAGGGTCCTTACAGAACATTTCAAGGGTAAATTAAAATGTTGTATTTTGTATTAAGTGACCGCTAAAAATATTAATAATAAATAATTGAATACTCATTAATTATCATTGGTAACAAAATGTCATTTTTTACAACAACACAAGTTATACACACACACACACACACACACACACACACACACAGTGCCCTCCATAATTATTGGCACCCCTGGTTAAAATGTGTCCTTTAGCTTCTAAAAAAAACTCTGTTTTGTTCTAAATAACATAGGACCACAATGGGAAAAAGAGGAAATTCCAACCTTTAATTCAAGTGCATTTATTCAGTGGGAAAAAAATCCCACATTAAGAAATAATTCTTTTACATCAAATCATGGGTGCCACAATTATTTGCACCCCTGATGTTTAATACTTTGTACAACCCCCTTTTGCCAACAAAACATCACCTAATCTTCTCCTATAATGTTTCACAAGATTAGAGAACACAGAAAGAAGGATCTTCGACAATTCCTCTTTGCACAATGTCTCTAAACCATCCAGTGACCTGACTCCTCTCATCTGCACTCTCCTCTTCAGCTCACTCCACAGGTTTTCAATGGGGTTGAGGTCTGGGGACTGAGATAACCATGGGAGGAGCTTGATTCTGTATGTGTTGAACCATTTATGTGTAGATTTGGCCAGATGTTTTGGGTCATTATCTTGCTGAAAGACCAGTGACGACCCATCTTCAGCTTTCCGGCAGAGGCCACCAGATTTTGCTTTAAAATGTCCTGGTATTTCAAAGCATTCATGATGCCATGAACCCTAACAAGGTTCCCAGGACCTCTGGAGGAGAAACAGCCCCACAGCATCACCGATCTTCCCCCATACTACACAGTGGGCATGAGGTGCTTTTCTGCATACTCATACGCCATACCCACTTAGAGTGTTTTTGGCTACATGTTGGCATGTAGATAGCGTCTGATGGTTGTTTTGGAGATTTTGTGACCCCAAGATGCTATCATTTGTTGCAGTTCTTTAACAGAGAGCTTTGGAAAATTTATTTCTCTTACCATCCTCCTCACTGTGCTTGAAAGCAAAATAAACTGGCGTCCTCGTCCAGGCTTGTTTTCTACTGTTCCAGTTTTTTAAACTTCTTAATGATTCCTCTCACAGTAGATATGGGCAGGTGCAGGCGGGTGGCCATTTTCTTGTACCCATTGCCTGACTTGTGAAGGTCGACACATATCTGCCTTACTTGAATGGTGTGTTCCTTTGTCTTTCCCATGTTGAAGAGTGGATAAGAGAAATGGCCTCTGTGTCACGTCATATTTATACCCCAGGGAAGCAGGAAGTGATAAATTAATAATTAAATGTTCCTAGATAATCTGATCAACTTTGTAAATTACTGTAGGTGTGCCAATAGTTGTGGAACAGGTTATTTTATGAAAAATAATTATTTGTTAGTCAGGGATTTTTATTTCCCCTTAAAATTCACTTTATATTCATGTTATATTTTTCTACAATTTTCATTGTGACAATATGCTTCTGCAATAAAAACTTAATTTATTTTAAGGTTTTTAACACATCTTAACCATATATATATATAAATATATATATATAAAAACAACAGAAGTTTATATATTTACTTTATATTTCTACTTAAACTGCTTTAGAATGTCTAAAGGAGACTAAATGACAACATTATCAGGTGGTTTTCTTGCTGAAAATGCTTTCGCGGTTTTAAACATGGGTTTTGTCAGACAGCTGCTCTCTCCTCTTTCCAGTACTGTGGACCGTGCTGACTTACCTTCACCCACGCTCGAGACCGACAGTTATTGTAAGTAATGTACTGTAATTGTTAGAACACCTGTGCTGTGGAGTGATACACAGTTAAGAATCCCAGTGTTGTTACACTCTATTACCACCACTTATGGAATTTAGAGCAAATCGTGAGGTGCAAACCTTCATAGGTCAATCATACACAAGCATGTATGTGCGTACACAGTTCATGACAGGAGTTTGGCACAGGGCAGGAGTCCTACGGGATTGCATGGTAATTGGACATAGATTGTAAATACACTGTGTAATCTCATAGATAATATGGAAGTCATTTAAGGCAATTTGAGTCAAACGATCATCAAAGAATTCGCCACACTCTCGGGAATTTAACCTTCTGTTAAGTTTTTCAAATAACCCTGATACAGAAATCAGTCCACGGTGCCGCTTTAACTAAAGCTGCTGCAGTATCCGCTGGTTCATGCTTCGCCCCCTTGGGATAATCCATGATCTTCAGCTGTGTATTAGGACCAACGGCTCCGATTTCTGTAGGTGTGTTTACCCCCCCCCCCCTCACTCACAAGGGAGAAACACAAACCAGCTGCTTGAGGTCAATCACAGCATGCTCTAGTGTGTGTGCCACATGTCAGTTATCCAGATCTGACCTATTAGGATTTTATAGAACAACAACAAAAAAAAAAACACACTAACCTGTTCAGCAAAGAAGGAAAGGACTGTGAAAACAACCAGGGTAATCAGTACACAGTGAGTCCAGAACTTCAGCTTGTTCCGATATATTCGCCTGGAAAACACAAAGAGGTCGACATCAGCGTGACGATACACCTCACAGTGTCTCAGCAGGTTTTTCCTTTATCTGCAAATGTGTGCATACAGTCTATGTGAAAAGAATCACAATCATCACAATCACGATGCCTGGAAGACTCAAACATCTGACGGTTTAAGGATGAAGTCATGCGGAGCCCCAGCTGGAGATGGCAGTAAAACACGATGACATCATCGTCACACAGAAAGCCACTTATCACAATCCTGTCACCACGCTGTAGAGATGTGTGTGTGTGTGTGTGTGTGTGTGTGTGTGTGGATAGATTACATGCTGGAAACTATGACCTCCAAACATAACCGTCCATACTTCAAAATCCAGAAAGCTCTCCATTACAGTCAAACAGCAGCATGTGACCTTAGGAACTGTTTGGCTTCATTTTGGGATGCTAAACAAAGGCCCAAACCCTGAGACTCGTGTTACACACAAACACACAGGGATGATGCAAACTCAACTTCAACTCCTGTCGTTATCGTGGCTCTAAAGAAAATATTAATAAATCGCACAACATGAAGTACGAGATTCATCCTCAACTTCATGCTTTTAGTTGAACCACTAATATGTTGTTGAGAAAAATCTTTCGGAGAAAAGGTGAACCGAGGCAAAGTAACACCTCTTTAAAGTGCACCCACATGAACATAAAAATAAACATCGCTCATTCCCAGAAGCCCTCAGCCTGTTGACAGCTATCTTTCTGACGTCTGCTACTGCGATGACAGGAACGCCAGTCCTGAACAACAGAGCAACAAAAAGCGCTACAAATCGCCTGCTCGTGATGGAACTAGATGAATTCTAGAGCTATTCACACTGAGGTTAATCCTCTCAACACCTGATACGTCAGTATTTTGGGTTGAAATGATACCTGATCTGGAAAATTGAACCAAAGTCATGTTTTAGATCAGGAATTCTAGAGGAGACTTATAGTGGAGAATAAGGTGTAGAGCTCTGACTAGCACACTGTATTAGGGCCGGAGAAACAGGAGGAAGAAATATCAATATTGTGATCTCAGTTACAACACAATTTGCTGGTCTAAGATATTGATTTTTCTTCCTGACTCCACAGGGTCACATGAACGGCTTGCTACTATACATTCTTGTTCTCAGAAAGTGTTTCTTCACACTGCAGCCCTCACCACTCCTGCAGCTCTGCCATATGGAGGAAGCGATTGCGGTACTCGCGCGGCAACTCAAACTGCGATGGCAGAGGGAACATGGACTCGTAGAAATCCCTCAGCACGGCTTTCACTGTGCTGGCGTCCTTATGGCTGTGATCTATGTTGTCGTTCAAGCAGATGAACTTTCTACAGGAGGAGAAGAGAGGATGTGAAGAATAATAAACAGCACTACCTGGGATTTATCGTCATCTATAGTATACTGTACTACTGTACTGACTAGAAATGAGAAGCTCTGGATACAGACCTTGGGTTTTTCCTGATGTCATCCAGTTGGCCTACCACATGCGACACATTGGTTCGTACCATTTTAAAAGCGATCTCTTCTTCTCCCATGATCTCGAACCTACGCAAAGAAAGTGCCGAGTGCTACCTAACAGCGATCAATATTTCTCCAGTATTATGAAGGATGATGACGGTTATGTATTAGACCTACTTGTATTTGTTCTGGTCCTTGAAGGCTTTTTGAATCTTCTCTGCAATGGGCTTGCAGCGAATCACCAGACCTTTAGTGACGGGAGGCTATGCACAGGAAATAAAGAACATGCGTTAGTTATTAGGAACTGGAACAAGGGTTTAAAAAAAAAAGAAAGAGACTGATGATAAAGTGGTTATCACCATGCTGGGGTCGTAGTAGGCCTCCTGCGTGGGGTTAACCGTGTGGAGCTGGGTCTCATTAGTAGGCAGGGACTTCGAGCAGTTTATCAGCATCTGCTCCAAACCTGTAAGGTCCTGCGCCCCATATCAACACCAAATAAAATCATTCATAAAAACACATTAATTTATCAGATTTTACGTGAAATTGTGTATCTTCTTATCAAAGGACAAAAAAATAAATAAATAGATATCAGCTTCTGCAACAAAATGTAAAGACTGGAATTGAACTGGACAATATGAGACAACCAGGACTTGTGATGAAATTTCTTGTGGACGAAGGCGTAAAAAAGATTAACAGAAGAAGCACATGAAGTACGATGATGAGACTCTTAGCAATAAAATATTCGAATGGTCTGTATGTCTGTGAATGATGTGTACTGTAGATATTTGGTTTACACAGAAAGAGATTTGTTTGAGAAGTGTTTCAGGAAAAAAAAAAAATCTATCTTGCTTTTAAATAAAATCACGCTTTAAAATCAGATGGGTTCTGGTACAATTTTCAGAAAAGAATAAATGCTATTGCACCATCTCTAGTTACAACCCAGTTTACAGAAACATAAGGCTTTCTGATATTGTGCAAACTTTCCCCGTGCCTTTATGTCCGTAAAACAACCCCCTCGTTCTGCTTCCTCATTCCTTATAAGGTAATATACTTCCTATAGCCAGTGTGCAGACGAATACACACTAGCAGTCAAACGTTTGGACACTCCTTCTAATTCAGTGTCTTTCCCGATTTTTATGAGTTTCTACATTGTAAAACAATACTGAAAGCATCAGAAAGATGAAATGGTCTCGTCTGAGCAGCTGATATTGAGCTGCGACTTCTGCTTATTCTGTGTAAAGCCCTCATAACGGCTCTAATCTGCTGAACAAGGAAACATGCTCCCGATCATCTCTCCATTTCCGGCTCTCCATATGACTTGTAGGATATTTCTCCTTTTGATGTACAGGATGATGCTATTTTTGCTGATAACAAACAAAGAACTTGAGATGCATCGTGTGTGCGTGTCTTCGCCCTTTCCTGGATCGGTGTCGGCCAGTAAACGCATTGATGTGCAGATGCATCAATCCATAATTCTTTCTTTATGTCAATTTAAACGTAACATTACGGTACCCGATATAGTGCGCATCAGGGCCTGAGTTTATCATTTTGACTACAAACTCGCTGATGACATCATTAGCATTATATCCCAACACCACCTCTGACATGATTCTCACAGTCCAAATCAAAACGTAAACATGTGCACTGGATAAGATTTCTCTCCTTACTCCAACTCAATATATTTGTTTGGGGAGATTTTATAGGGGAAAAAAATAAAACAATTTTGGAGAATCTTTATCTTTATCTTTGTATTCCAGCATGTTACCTGCAGGCTGAGCGGGAGTTCATGGATGCGAGTTGCGAGTGTGCGGATTTCTCGGTCAGACAGCACCCCCGAGTGATCGGTGTCAATCTCATCGAAGACCTGCGACACGTTGAGCTGCTGCAGCGCGCTCATCAGGAAATAGAAATACGAGAAGGCGAACTGCATGTCCTCGGAGTGGCGCACGCGATGGCCCGAGGTCTTATCGAACTCTTCGGGAAAGCTGAGAGACAACAATGAACTGAAACTTAACCTCAAGAAGAACACAAGGGGACCAAACAGGTTTAAAATGGACTTATATGGATAAATGGTACTTAGATCACCCATTATACCGCATCATTCATCTCTAAAACACAAGTTGTGGTTCTTACGTGTCCTGCAGCTCCTGCATTATGAGCCGGTCGATCATGTGTGGCATGTGTGCGGGCACTTTGCGAGACGTGAAACCAAATTTGCCGTTCAGCAGCTTGTTCACGTGGCGAAGAGAATCGGCGAAGGTGTCCTGCAATCTCCGTCCGGTGGCTGCGCCGTCGGTTTGATACTGCAGCTCTCGCTCGAGACGCTCCCCTTCCTGTGGAAGCCAGGCAGCGGGATTGTGTGAACAGTTACTGTTTCTCGTGTATTTAGAAAAGACCATTCGCTGTGTGCTTAACTTTGTACATTCACACTCCTTTGCTAATCTATTTACAGTGTGAGGATTAATTAAAAAAACAAAATGTAAAAAACAAAATGTAAAAAGGTGATGGCTCACCTTGAGAAGGTCGTCAAAATATCGGCTCTTTTCCCATGGCAGGAAGCTCCATTCGATCCCTGGGTAGTGCTGGAGCCTGCGACCGCCATGATGCACATCATCATCTCCCTCACCTCTGTAGGGAAGCTGCTGCTTGGCCTTGTTTCCTGCGAGTGAATTAAGCAGTATGGAGGTGGGAATCTTCTCTGTGGCTCGAGGCTGCTCTTTCAAAGTCGTACCGTCAATCTTAACGGCCACAGAAGGACCTCCCTGTTCTGGTTTATTTCTGCTATCCTGACTCCGACTGGCATCTGATTTCCCTGCTGCTCCCAGTTCTTTAAATGCTCCATTGTTTCCCTGAAGTATAGAAGCCTCATCTCTCTGGAAAGCCTTCAGTAATTTGGCTTTGGTCAGATTGTAGCCTTTCTCAGTGATGTCTCCCAGTAGAATCTTCTCATCCAGCTTCTGGAGCTCATGCTTCACTTCCTCAGGCAAAACAGACGTGTTTAGCACAGGCACCTCGATGACCGCCTCTAACGCTCCAGGCGGACTTTTTTGCACCCGCGGCCCTTGCTTCTCGACCGGAATGTCCGAGAACACGAACCCCAGTTCGAGGTTTGTGCTGGTGGGCTTTGGGCCGTCATCTTTAACCTCCTGCACCGTTTCTGATGTGTTAAGCTTAGGAAGCTTGCGAGTGTCCACTGCTACAGTGAAGCTCATGGTGAACTCATGATTACCCTGAAAGGTCAGGTTGTAGTGGATTTGGGTGGCGTTGTAGCCCTCCAGAAGGAGCAGGTGCACCGTTTTCCACTTGTTGGCGACAGAGGTGTGGCGGACCACAGGGTTTTCGCCGACCTGAGCCTCTGAAATGCGATGGGCCAGAGACGAAAAGCTGAAGTATGGACGCAGCTCGCCTTGAGGTAGTGTGTAGAGCGTCTGGTTCCTCTGTAGCACTACACGATGCAGCTTACTGAAGTGGTCTGGCACACACACGCACACATACACACAGAACTGAGGTTGTGGTTTGCATTTACAGCTTAAAAAAAAAAAAAAACATGTACTGTTCACTGCTTAGAAACAGATGAGAAACTGACCCCATTTGATCTCCTTTTATAGCAATTTTTTGACTAAATATCACCACATTGTAAAAATCATTGATCCACTTTAGGTAATTAAGCACTGATTAGTAACAGATAACAATAATTTATTAAAATGCAAACACAATAAAAATACATCACATAAGCAAATCACTGTCACTTTAATAGGTACGTGTATGCAGTTATCTAATCAGCCAATCATGCGACAGTAGCATAGTGCATCCAATTATGCAGATGCAGGTCATGAGCTTCAGTTAAGGGTTACGTTAAACATGAAAAGTCTGAACAAATGTGATTGTGATCTCTGTGACTTTAACCATGGTATGGTTGTTGGTTTGACTATATGAGCATTCAAGTATTTCAGAAACTGCTGGACTCCTGGGATTTTCATAAGCTACGTTTACACTGTCAGTTAAATGTGACCCAATTCCGATTTTTTGCTCATATGTGGCACATACTGTATCGGATATTTTCTATGTCCGTGTGAACAGGAAAAAAACGCATGCATTCCGATATTTCGAGATCGGTTTCAGGCCTCCTTCATTTGGAAATAAATCAGATATGTGCTAATGTGATTGTCGTGTAAACAGACAGATCGGATTTTCTGAGGCATTGCGTTCTGTACGTCATTAAAACTGCGACTTCTTTGCGGTTTAATGACGTAATCAGTCACACTGAGGCGCTGCTCATCCCAAACAGATGCGCCAGTGTGTGGGAGCCCGCACCTGTTAGAAGCCACCAGAGAGCGACCCCGACATGTCTCACACCCAGACATTCCTCTGAATGGTTGAGGACACAATAAATGAAGCATGTATGCAGGCTGCAATGATGGCCCTTTTCCTCCTTCTCCGTTTCGCAAACTTTACATATATCGCAGAGCTAGCATCAGGCATATTTCCCCCTTCATCCATCTTGGCTAGTGTGTAGTGCAAGAACCTCCCTTTAAGTATATGCAATGTTTCAGACGGTATGGCAAGTGAATCGGATATGGGTCATAGTTGAAAGAACGTGTAAACAGACAGTCAGAAAAATCAGTTATCGGCAACAAATCAGAATTGGGCATCGAGACCTGCAGTGTAAATGGGGCTGAAATCTCTAGATTTTACGTAGGATGTAACAAACAAACAAACAAAAAAAAAAAAAAACACTGAGTGATTGACAGTTCTGTGGGTGGAAATGGGAAGATCTGTTGAGATCAGGGGAAACTGGACAGATTGGTTCAGAAAGCACAGAGTAACTCTGATAAAACTGTAGTGAACAGGTGTTCCTATTAAAGTAGACAGCGAGTGCATTTTCATGACTTAGCCTTTAGCATGATTAGCATCATTCAGCTCACTCTTGTGCCCTCACACTTACCTGGTCCGCAGTCTCCCACGTCAAAGCCGCAGGACACCACGTTACACGCCTGGTCACAGAACTTATCAGCTAACCAAGAGTTGGCACAGCCTTGGTTGCAGAACGACACCCCCCCCAGACCTCCCAAACCGCCGCCAAACTGCCACGGCTGTCCAGCTCCTCCTGCTGCTCCCCCGGTTCCCCCACCTCCAAAGCGATTGGTGCCTGCTCCACCTGAACAAACAAAACAAAGCCCAACAAAAACTTAGTTTAACAAGGCCTAGCACAAGGCTAAAGAGCATAGTACAGAACCAGACAGAAGATATTATATGATGAAACTATATGATGATTGGCTCACCGAGACAATCTCCACCATCCCAGTCACAGGCAGAATTATTGCAGGCTTTGTCACAATAGCCATCTTTGATCCAGGAGCCTGGGCAGCCCTCAGCACAATTAGGCACAGGCCAGGTCAGGTAGACCTGAATTTTAAAGAATTTTATAATAATTACAATTTCTTGGAAGAATCCTATATTTAAGCGTGTATACAGTACCATGTCCAAGTGTCAATTCCCTCAAATAGATTCTACCATAACTTTCTTATTCGGTGTAAAATACATCAAACACAATTAACACTTCTCAAATGTATTATCTATATGGTCCTGTGGAGCAAAACACTTGCTGGGAAACCTGCTGACCTTCTGACCCTTTGAATGACTGTAGAAATCATCCGGCCACACATCCTTGCCAAAGAGCACATCATCGTTGAGGTAGATAAACTTCTGTGAGAGGCCTGGGATTCGATGGATGTGTGTTTCAATGGCTGGAGAGCTGAACGTTGGCAGATGGGACTGGTTTTGGAAGATCTCCTGGGAGGACGCAAAACAAACAGCATCAATTGTTAAATGCTGCTAAATTCTGTAAACATAAAAATAAGCACGTTACACTACACTGGACATCACAAATCCTGCTAATGTCCAGAATCAAGCTTTTTGTTTAAAGGAAGAAGCTTAACATAAATAATTAACTTAGTAAAGAAAACACAGACATGTCAACGAATTACTCTTCAATAAAAGTAGATTAGATGAAAAAACAAATAGAACATAATTTTTTATACTTTTTTTGCCTGGCAAATTTATATTCAGCGTCCAACTATACTGTACATCAGTCACAAACCTCATGGCTAACCACAGTAACACGGGGGTTGTCCAGGTTTAGCCAGGAAGGAATCTGCCCATTGGTCACAATGAAGATGTGTCGAACCCAAGGGGCGTGTCTCTCCACTGAGCGCAGCGAATAGCGCAGCTCCTCGTTGTCCTCAAAGCGGCTGGCGGACACATCCTCATCCTGCTTCGACTGGAGAAGCAGAGCACAAACAACTTCCTGATGCCATCCAGATCACTAGTTACAAATTACAGAGCCTTATCGTTCCATCTCTTCATATATGCACTCACCAGCCTCTTTATTATGTACACAACACTAATACTGGGGTTGATCTCCCTTTATTTTTGCTCTCATGACATCTTTAGTTCTTTCTTACATGGATTCCACAAGATGTTGGAAATATCTCTTAGGGATTGTGATGGATGTTGACATGACTCCACCACAAAATCACTGCTGATTCAGGCTACAAATAACCCTATGGTACCACATCATATAGTATCTGTGCTCTTTTGGACTTGGGAAGGAAAAGCATCACGCAATATACCACAGGCTGGGCTGAAGATGTTGGTAGGGTTATTGGGGTAATGTTTGCTTTTGCTGTTTTAATCACCAAATGAGCCTTGATTGAATAACACAGCTTACTTCAGTATTGCACGGACCTTTAATTCGCCATTTTGGAGCCAGCGTTTGCCATTCAATAATTGTCACTTCCAGTGGAACTGGTCCCCTGAACAGTGAGTTCAGTGCATGTCAATGTCCCCTGCAGGCACTAAACTTTAATCCAATGTAGCCTGAATGTGCAGCTGACAAATCAGCAGCAACTATATGATGTAATCATGTTAACATGGAAATGGATATCAAAGAAAGATGTTTAATTGAACTATTTAGGAGTGCCGTAATAAATAAAGAATTGAAGCACTCCTAAATAGGTTTCCAAATCCAATGTCTTTGATCACCTAAAGCACATCAGCATTTCATCTCTAGAAAAGAGAACACCAAACCATGACAGAACTTGCCTAATGAAACTCTGTAATTAACATAAAACAGATGGATCATTAAAGACCCCAAAGAACACTCTGTAGCATTCCATCTGAACTAGTATGTTATTACTGATGTCTCTGAGGCAGCATGTATAGCTCTGGATGTTACCTGTGAGACAGCACTGAGGTCCCAGAACAGGTACGCAGGACTGACGGTGAGCTCTTTGCCATCCAATGTTAGGTTCTTCTTGGCCTGTTGTTGAAGGTCTACAAAGTCCTGAGCTGTGTTCAGGTGCAGGAGAGCAATGCTGGCTTCAGAGTATAGCTGAAACTGGGGAACAATATACAATATTACGTTAATGTAGCTTGGATAATTTATTTCTACTACTTATGCACAGTGAATGGGAACTCCTTCAATAGTTATGGGTGGGAGATTGAATTAAAGTCAGACCACACAGAATTGGTCTGGCAAAATAATTTGCACCAAAGGTTGTAGAAGTTCTTGGCCTGCTTCTCCAGGAGGGCTTTTATTTATGCAGGTTCTGTTACGCTTCCACCTGCTATCAGAGAAAGCCCAGCTTGCCACCCAGCACAGACATACTGTTGCTGAACCATAAGTGCATCAAGAGAGTTCTGCAGCACATTGACCAGACACTTAAGGAGCGTATTCACCTCCGCACAGCAGCTGAGGGACTCCTGTTGCTAGTGCCTGATGAACAGGAACAGGTCACCAACCTCCTGGTACTAGAGCAATTCACCCAACAGGAATGGCAAACCGTCCCTGAACAAAGTCTTGCAGGTGACAGAGGACCACTTTAAAGTGGCTCCCTGGTCTTCTTTGCTGTACCTATACTGTCCCATCTTATCCCCCAGTTCCAGCTCACTGGAACTGAGCTGCCAGGGCTCCACATCCAACACCCTGGACACAGCTTCCATCCCAATTTTCCTCTCCTGCCTTTCTAAATGATCTGCCTTATATTTGACAGGTAGAGCAAAAAGTGACTACCAGATTTGGAGCCCAAACCAGTGTGTTGGCACCATGTGGAAGCCAGGCATTTTAAAAATATGTGTTCAGGATCCTGAAGTAGAAGGCATGCTGTGAAATGTGCGCAACAATGTCATGGGAGTCGGTTCGACAGGCGCCAATGTCGGTTCCCTGTCAGGAAGCCACAGAAAGTAGGGAGGGCTCCGCCTCTCAACCGTTGGTGAGGATTATCCCCTGGGAACTCCCCTTGGAGCAGTCACGGGATGAGTCCCTGACATTTACATTTATGCATTTGGCAGATGCGCTTATCCAGAATGCAAAAATGCTTTGAGGTTTCATCATTGGATAGATCCTTACACTGATTAACTGATGATACGTACTTACTGTAGTAACCTAGTAACCTGGGCAATTGGGCAAGCAGAACCTATTAAACCATCTTATGGGTATTCATCGTGATGTTCACAGGTAGTGAAGCCAGTGTTCCCATTACTCTTAATCAAGATCCCCTTTAGGGACCAAGGACTCTTTGGTCGCAAAAGGATAAAGATCACTTCTCATCTCACACAGTTTACCAGATACTTGGAGCACTAGACTGAGACTCCTAAAGGTGTGATTGTATGCAGCTACCCATACTGGTTACCTAAAAACGACAAAATGTGTGGTTCAGGATGCACTCAAGCCTGTGCTCGACATGGGAGCAATCAAGACTGTCAAGAAAGTCTATTTTAGTTTGGACTTTGGAGAATCAATGTGGTGTCTAAATTTGACACATATCTGATGCCTCACATTGATGAACTGCCTGGTAAGTTAGATGCAGTTTATTTGTATTCAACACTGGACCAAACCAAGGAGTACTGACAGATTCCCTGGAAACTAATATATTGTGAAAAATGACCTTTTCCTCTCTGTGCCGGTGATGCTACTTTGTCACGCCTGTGTTTGGGTTGTTTGAAGCTCCACTAACATTTTTAATGTCTAATAGATAGAATCAATCTACACAATGCATTTGCTATTGCTTATTTCCCATATGGCAATAATGTATAGTAATAATGGGCAGGGGCATTTCCGCCATATGAGGGTTGTCCTGGGATACTTCAGCTGTACGGGACTCACTTTCGAGCAAACTCGAAAAGTGTACACTTGGCCGGGAAAAAGCAAAGTAACTGGGCTTCCACTTCACCATAACCAAGAAGAGGCCAAGGCAGTTCGGGGCTGGCTTTTGTAAAAGGGTTTTCGTACCACACCAGCCCTTTGACTGATCTCACAATAAGGGGAACACCATACGCGGTGCAGTAAAAAGGCCTGTTCGAGCATGCTCTCTCTCAGGTAAATATGGGTTTGTGTGGATGCCTGATATTGCATTCAAAGTGCATTTTTCCCTGAAGACTAATGCATCAGTATAGGGCTTTTGTCCAAGGTGGTAGAGAGGGAAAAGTGCCCCGTGCAGGCCATCATTCAGAAGCTCTCAATATAGGTACAGCGAGATCAAGAATTGATCCAGTAACTCCACCTCATGAAAAATGTAAACGCTGGATCACGCTTTAGAATCTTGGCACTTCAGACAATGAAATTCAAAGAGGTCCAAAGAACAGAGAGCCTTTAAAAAAAAGAAGGACCTGCAGTGGTCTCAGAGCAGCCCAGTATATTTTAATATATTACCATGAATATTATTGTAACTACAATGCTATTACAAATGTAATAACAGTTCTGATTTATAATTTGATAATCCGCTTATAATTTGAAATAACAAACCAATTTTGCAGTCCAAAACAAATTTGAACATCTTTCTACCAGCCTAGAGCTACAGTTATTCCTGCTCTCATCTCTCTGTCTCCTTTTCAGGAATAGTTCGGATGGATTAGTGCACTTCTCTAACTGCTGGCGCCAAATCAAGGTCCATTAATGATGAGTGCATTCATGGGCTCAAGGTCTTTTATCACCTCTTATAATGTTGTCTGACCACACACACAGACACACACACAGACACACACACAGACACACACACAGACACACACACAGACACACACACAGACACACACACACACATCTCTCCGACAGAATGGACCACAGACCGCCTCCAATCCATAAATAACTTTTACCCAGTAACTCTGTTTCCAGGGACGTTTACATTGCCAAACACATCTGATACAGTAGGTGTGTGTTTAAATGAGTGTGAGCCAGGAAATAAATCACAAATTAAAATTAGCTTCTCAGATATTTTGACTTGATGTGGTGCGATGCCAAATTGTTGTATCAGCTGATATGAAGTTTTTAAATCACTTCTCAGTTCTCACCTCAGACTCGCTCTACAATCTCATAGACGGTTTACAGCATAAAATTCGATTCGGCTAAAACCTGCAACTTCTGCGAGATTCCCGATTACTGTTCAAATTATCCCACTTTATATGCATGTATTTCCAGATCTTCACTTTAATAACTTTCAAATCCTGTTTCTTTTACAGGATCCAGGATGCGACATGCTTCCTCCGATATCTGATCCATTGTTTTCTTTTCGTGTGTATTGGCCGATTACCGGTACCAGGTTCCCCTAACTTTGACACAAAATTATTAAAGACTGAGAATATTTTTAAAAAAACTGAGAATATTAAAGTCACTTTGTGTCCCACAAATATATCCGTCAGTGACGGAGGTCAAGGTAATGCTTTTATCAACATCGTGGCGAGTCTAACCTGCCCCATAGATAGACTCTGCCTTTCAACACTCTTCTCTCCCTTTCCTTTCTGCTACTATCTATGTCTGTACCTCTCTCTATCTCACCAGCTTGTCACCTCCTTTTCAGCTCAAATATACACCACATCCAGTCAAAAAGACATAATGAGAAAGTGTTGAAACCACGCCCAAGCATTACAAACAGCCCTGCCCCCCATTAGCCACAGCCACACATCGTGTGTGTATATACACGCTACCTTATGCAGCACGGCCCGTCAGCTTTACGCCTCCATGTGAGGACAGGAGACAACATCACATGATTGTTATTCTTGTCATCCAATCAAAGCAAGATCAAGTTATAAACAGGAGCCAGAATGTGACAAGGAGGTGAATGAAATGAAGAAGCAACGTTCTTCAATGAAGTGAAAAGGCAATGTTGAACCTGATCATGTGCCACTCCAGTAGCTCCACTGCATGAAAAATGTAAACGCTGGATCACACTTTGGTATCAGGCACTTATCTGGGGAAGCAGAGCCAGACAGATGGACAAAGATGGAAAACTCCATGGAAAAAGCCTGTAGACAAAGTTAAAGAGAGAGACTGTGCCTAGTCCTGCTGCCCTTCGGTGTGTGTGGGTGGGTGGGCGCCGTGCCAGTCTAAACAGCTGCACAAGATTGAGTTACACTCCCATAACCAAGCGATCTCAACGGCTTCACCCAAAACCACGACACTACGCGTCAACTCGGAGAAAAACCTCCAACTGCATCAATGACACGAGATCCAGTCAATGACAATGACCTTGTTCAGTCACAGGCCATGTTATTCTTTCAGCTCAGATTAAATCTAGACTATAAAAGACTCTACTCTAATCAACAACCTTATCTGGATTCCACGAGACATAACTCAAAGATCATAGGAAAATAGTTATTCAGTTTGTAATTACACTCTTAACTGAAAATTCTCCTCGTGATCAAAAAAAAAGAAGAAAAAAAAAAACCACTTGGGTATTAGTAGAGTATGGAAAAACTCTGTGAAGCAGCAGCTCCATCACAGCTCTTATGTGACACCGTGTGGTCCTTTCAGGTACAACCGACTATGTCTCCGATGAGTCTCTTCTCACCTGTTTGATCTTGCCCGTCAACACAGACGGTAGTTTGACGCGCAGCTGCTCGGTGTCTTTGAAGGATGACGGGAAGCCACTCAAGTAGGCCAGCGTCTGGATCCTCACCAGACCAGGAGCCTCTTTATCTGTCGTCTAGCAGGAAGGATCACATTCAGATTAGTGCCATGTCTAATTTAGTTAGTTATTTATTTATTTTATCGGCCGTTCAAAAAAGTCCTTATTCTATTGAAAACATTAGTGTACATGAATATAAACTTGTGGTAATGACTGAATAAGCAAGTCTCATAATAAGTCTCAGTCCAATAGTTTATTTATAGTTTATACTTTAATCAATCATAAATAAGTTCAATCTGATTAAATTTGAAATTCAACCTTGAAACTTGCTCTACAATCTTATATACTGTTTACAGCATAGCATTTAATTATGAAACCTGAAACTTCTGCAAGGTTCTCATTCTCGATTACTGTTCAAAAAGACCTGCAGTCCGGAAAGCTACAGACATATACAGACTCATTTTCTAACATATTCATTTTAATTTTATACTAATCTGTAATGACACGCATGAACAGTTAGAACATGTTGTACATTAAATATAAATGGATGTGTTTGTTTTTTTTTTTTTTTTAAAGGGAAAGCAGTATTTCTCACCAGATAGGTTCTGGAGACGGAGTGCTTCGGGAAGTCCTTTGGCGCGTCAGAGTGAGCTTTATCCGCTAGTAAAAGACAAGGACATAAAGCTTACTGTGATGTATGGTTATGTGCAGGTGAGCACTTCCTGTCAATAGAAATGGAAATGTGAAGATTATACCATGAAAATCCTGTAGAATCAGACAAACATTTGTATCCGTTTGTGAATTTATGCATAACTAACTACAATAACCTGGAGAGATTGTGGAGTACGAGTGCATAGAAATCTCACGTTCCCTGGAAAAACGTGAAAACGGCTCCATTTTAGGCCGTAGGGTTCCTGTGAAGTGGCCATTCAACCCTCCTGTGTGTGCGCCTCTCTGTGTGTCTGTGTAGTTTAGCCCAGTTGTCATAGCAACAGCCCTGAAGAGTATGACCTGATCTTAAAAAGAGACGTCAGTCCTTTGCTTCTTAGACAAAAATCTGGGGAAGCGTTGGCGCGCCCCAACAATCAAAGTCGAGGTTTATATTAATGTGCACTCCTAACAGAACACATGTTGTCCCAAGTCCATTAGCCAGGACAGCATGTTTACATATCAAAGTGTGTAATATGCACCAGAATGTAGGGTACATTTTATGTACACGTGATGATACTGAAGTAATAATAAAAAAATTTTTTTTTTAAACGTCTAACCTTCACTCTGGGAGTGGAAGAGAAGTACAGACACACTGCTGGATGGCTGGAGAGGTTTGGCAACCTGCAGGAGCTGCTTGGTGGACGACAGAGCACCTGATTTAGTTGACAGCTCCTTCACGGAGATGTTGGAGGGCAACGCCGGGTCTAACACTAAAGCCGGACCCACAATGCAATGCGAGAGCAGGCACTCGGGTCTGGACAAGCACACAACATAACGATAACGTCAAATAAGAGCAAAAATCACGTTAGAGAACAATGCATAAAATCTATTCTCCTAAAAAAAATAAAATAAAAAAAACAACAGGTATGTACTTGATAATAATTAACAACAAAAAGTCACGAGATAAATAATGATGAGCTCTCTTTTAATTCCTATTAAAGTCTCAACAATGATCAAACCTCTATTTATTTCAGCATACCCAAGATAAAGAAAGAGAGGTCAAGAGTTCGTCCCTGATGAGGAGCTTAATTCTTTGGATAAGTGTGATTGATCAGTGAGACAGTGAAGCACATCATTCAGCATCTGCAGGGAGATTAAAACCCTAAACATGCCAGTGTATTGTCTAAAGCGGAATTACATCGGACTTTCACAACACTGACTATAAAATGCATAAAGCAATACAGGAAGTTGTCAAAAACCTTATACTTCTTAGAACGTACACTACATTCCTACATGGCTTTACATGAGAGCAGGAAGAGACATTACTGTACGTGTTGTCTGTGAAGTGTCTACCTTCTATAACTCAGTTACAAAGGTGTACCCAGCTACTCATCTCTCTGTAATGCACAGAAATTAAAATGCTACGGCTTTATTTGTTTACAAGACTACAGACTACTTCACTTAATTACGCAAGCAAAATGAATTCTTTTAATGCCCTTAAACTGAAGGCGAGTTTATAATCGTGGTTATGAAGCACTGTGTATCCCGTCCACAGCTTTCTCGAAGCGTTCATGTGAAACAAGCAGAAGTCAGCAAATAATCTGCAAGATAAGTATGTGATGCTGACAATCTCACTCACTTGATCTGTAATGGAAACCCAAGTCTATGCCTTGCTTTATAAAAGACTTATGTACACCTCGAAATGTTTCATAAAGGCCATATGTATGCACCCGGGCTGCACTGTGACACATTTCTGCTGCTTTTCATTCACACCAGCCCACGTTTTTGTGTAGTACATCTCAGAAGAATGCAGTGGAGAAAGAAAAAAAAAGTGTCTCAGAGTGAGTGACGTCCAAACAGGACGTGGTCGCATTCAAACAGTCAAACCACAATCCCACTTATTCAGGCAGCACACATTGCATGCAGTGTGCTCAGAGTTGCCTCACCTTCCTCTGGGCACCTCAGTCGTGTCAGTCGCGTTCTGCCCCAGCTTCTCTCTAAGGGAAAAACAGCATGTTAATATTTCCGGCTCAGTTGACAGAAGAAATGCACTGAGATCTGCTTAATTGACCATTTAAAGGACAAAACTAAAGCTATAAAGTGGTTTAGTCAGGTGTTGGGTCATGACCAGCTACCACAACAGCTTTAGTGTGTCTTTAGGTGGAATTTGATGCATTTCTGGAACTGTACAAGAGCATAAAGACCAATCCCCTTTAAAGATTCCCTCAGTCTGTTTAACACATCAGTCCTTGGGTTCAACCGGTAACTATAAAAGGTCAAGCTTCAGATTCTCATTTTATTTGCCCTTTATAACCAGAAAGACATGCCTCCTATAAGGAGAGACATGCATTACCCCAGGGTGAAGATGCTCAGAAGGAAAAACTTAACAAAATAACGACAAACTTATTAGTTGCTCAAAGTTATTGCAAGCTTATAATGTCTTTGTCTAGTAGAAAGACTTTTCCTGTTCATATCTCATACTTTCACAACTGCGTGTTTCACACGCTACAGCGTCCAAAGGTCTTAGTCCACTTAGACCGATTCTGATTCATGCTGTACTCGACTAAAGGTCATACCTCATCAGTTCTGACCTCAGACAAGGAAAAACTACACAAGTAAACATTCCTCAACTTGGAATTCCTCCGCTTTAAATCCTGCATTTCAGGACGTGATGTTACGTTAAATCAACATGGCCGCTCACAGCAACAGTAAAAACAGAACATGGAAGGTTTCTTCCTCATGTTCTCTCTAGGAGTTTTTTTTCTCTCGCCATCATCACCGCTGTCTGACTCACTCACTAGATTTATGCAGGCGTTCAAGTCAAAACTGGGACTTTTGATTGCACATAACAGAACACAGTTATGAGCGTGAGAACTACCGTTAGCTACACTAAAGCAACTATCCTAGTGTTTAACTAGTGAATGATTAGAACCATTTCTCAGTTTGCCAGAGCGATGATTGGACTGCCTGCACATCTGCCCTCCCAGGAACTCCTTTAAGGGCCCAAACATGTAGAAAGAGAGGTCAGGACTATACAGGGATGTCTGTCTTGGTCACAGATGCACCGGCGAGACACGCACCAACAATTTGTACTCTTTTGAACTCTACATCACCCATAATGTGTGAATTGCTATATTTTAAGCAAAACTGTGCTATTACTCTGCTTATTAAACCTTCACACTCTGCTCTTACTGGTGGAATGTGCAATCAATGAAGACTGACCACAGGGCTGGTTACATTTAGTCATGAATCCTCAAACAGTAAATTGCCCAGTGTTTCAGATTCATTGTCCAACTCCTGTTAAATTAACCCCCAAGTTAAATTAAACTGAACCTTTAAATTAGTTATATTGTAGTGTTAGTTTCAGATCCATCAACATGCAGTTGTAAATTGATAATGGATGTTCTGAAGGAAAATACACAGTACTTGTAACTCGCTGCCTTGCTTCTAACAAAACATTTGCACTTATTTCTCACTTTTTAACTTAAACATGATGACATTCTGAAATCCAGCTTCAAACTTCCGAGGCAAGGTGAATGCAGCAGTACAGTATACTAAAAACCTTTTGTATTCTCAAATGTAAATCTCACATCTATAACAGAAACTCTGATACTGATAACAGTGGTCATTTCTAGGACACTAAAAGGTGTGCAGTATAAATACTTGCATAATTAAAGCCTGACAAAAAAAAGATGAAAGACAAAATGTGTCTTAGGCAATCACTTCTTTAACAATAAAGATGGTCTGCTATGGCGGATGTTCAACACCACACAGAGACACCATGCTTCTGGCAGTAGACACGGATCAGCATGGGCCGCCCTGACCGATCCGCAGCTACATGAGCTCCATGAGCAGCAAACTGCCATGTACTGTGTGTGTTGACACCTTTCCATCCTGGCCAGCATTGGCTTTTTTCAGCAATTTGTGCTACATTTGCTTTTCGGTGCAATCGTGCTGGACAGACCAGGCTTTTGTCCTAACAGGTGTAAATGAGCCTTGGGTGCCCATAATCCTATCACTAATTTACTGGTATATAACTGATGATCAATATTATTATACAGGACAGTATAAATACAGCTTTTAATTCCTGACACTGTCACCTGTAAAAGCTATTAGTCTTACAATCTTCAAAGCAATTGAATGGATTTATCACTTATTATAATCACTTATAAGTTATTTAATCTGGATACTACCCAATTTGAAATTCTATAATAAATGTAGTTTGAATAAATAATTTTTGACTGTAATTTCTCATACTGTTACACACATCATGGCTACTCTTGGCATTGAGACAGATCTAGGACGAGACACGAGCACAATAATTTGTATATGCATAATGCAGCAAACACTGAAACAGAAATATATTCTTTATCCTAACTTATTCCTTCATGTGTATATTCAGTGACTGTTACTGACTATTTGTGTTTTTTTGAGTGCAGTCTCTGATCTAAGGGTTCACGTACAGTATGTTACATACGTACAAGATATAATTATGCATTAAAGTAACGCCCAGCAATGTGTGTGTGGGAGAGACAGAGAGAATATGAGAGATACCTTAGCCTTCTCTGTTCCTCTTCCAACTGTTGTTTCACTCCATGGAGATCCTTCAGTAGGTCAGCATCAGTACCGTTCACCCACGTGTACACCACGTCAATAGGCATGGGCAGACACAGTCTAGAGCACAATGGGCAATCAGAGCATGAAGCAACACACACTTCACTTCCTCAACCTGCATTTCATCAGACACACTGTCTTTTACACAAGAGCACCACAGTATAGCATAGCGTTCTTCCGACCTGCTTTGAGACTTAAGAAGGAGAATCACAGAGGGAGAGAAAGAGAGATACATAAATTCCGATATGTCTGCACAGGATATGTTTCAAGTGTTCCTCCTACCTCATGTAAATAAACCCTCTAATCTGTTAATGGTTTGTTGCAGCAGCACTATTTTAAGTGCTTGAGAGGAATAGTCTTAGGTGATTGAGATGAATGTTCATGCAGTCACACAAAGGAACTAAATAACACAGTATTACAGTAGCTGGTAATACTGAACTACAGTGTAGTGCCAAAAAATAAACCAAAAAAATCCAATGCTATGTTTGGGTTTTAGAGCTTAAAAAGTACAGTACTGTATCACTCACTCATCATCTCTATCAGTTTATCCTGTATTCAGGGTCGCGGGGTGCCTGGAGCCTATCCCAGGAGACTTAGGGCACAAGGGCAGGGTGCATCCTGGACTGGAAGCCAGTCCATCGCAGGGCACACACACACACACACACACTCACATGCTCATTCACACACTAAGGGCAATTTTGAAATGCCAATTAGTCTAATCTTTATGCCTTTGTACTGTGGGATGAAACCAAAGTACCCGAAGGAAACCCATCAAGTACAGGGAGACCACGCAAACTACACAAACACACACCTGAGGTAGGAATCGAACTGGAGGTGCAAGGCGACAGTGCCCTACAACATGCCACCCTACTGTACTGTATTTTTAATATATTTTTGTAGCATTGTGACTACAATGTGTTGCAACACAATTGCCTTAGATTACACTTTTCAATCAAAAGTTTGAAAGTTCTTTTTACAAGGGATTTTACAAGCCATACTAACTCAACATCAAAATCCAACTTAAATGATGCAATAAACAAATACTTCAGTTTCAGAATCAATTTACAATAGAATAACAACTTTTTTCAGCTGTTCCCCTTCCTAACAAAACCTTCCTATCTGTCTAACCAAGTTTGGGACCAGAACTGCATGCAATGGTGGGGTTCAAACCCTGAACCCTCAGATCCCCAAACCAACAACCTAGAGCCTTATCCTAGAAGGAGATTCTAGATAACACAGCTTTCAGCTGTGTAGCATCTCCATTCTTGGAGAAGAACCCCATATGGATGTGATGTTAAGGGGTGCACATACTTTTACTATTACACCATATAGTGACTGAGATTGAAACTACTTGAGTGTTTGGTTATGGAGGAACAGTGCATGATGATCTCACCTGGTCTGGAAAGATTTACCAGCCACATTGTCTCTGTAGGAATCAAACAGAACATGGTACTGATCCCGACTCCACTCCAGCACCACCTGCACGCACGCACACGCACACACACACACACACACACCAGTCACGTGTGGTCCGTAACATTAGAATTAGAGAGTTGTTTCTGATGAGAGCACGCACCTCTCCGAACTGAAAGGCGGACACGATCATGAGCACGAGCCCGCCGAAGCACAGGTACAGCCCGTAGCGGTGGGACAGACAGGTGTAGGTCTGCCGCTGCAGCAGCTTCAGCAACGAACCGACGATCGCCATGACTCCGCCACGCAGTCCGCATCTCTCCCGCAGCGCTGCCTAGCTCATCCGTCTCACTGCTGATCCGCGCACAGCCTCTGGTTCACGCTGTCACCTGACAGTTTGCGCCTGATCGCTACATTACACACATACGCGCACACACACTTCCGTGTTGCTGATGACGAGACGCCGGGCGATAACAGACGTCATGCGTCCTCAGACAAACTCCGCCCCATGAAAAAGGATTAGCCAATAGGGTCACGCTCCCTGATCGTTCGCCGGTCACGATAGCCAATAAGCAGAGGGTTTTATGTAGAAGGACCAATCCTAGTGCATGAGGCGGGATTTACAGGAACAAGATGGCGCAAGTGAACGGAATAGTCTCGCCGAGGAGGGAAAAAAAGCGCGTTCCTGCCCTCTATCGGTGAACTCCAGAACAACAATCACAGCATCTGTGATTCAACAGGGAACCCATCCTCATTTTAATGATAACGGATAGCATGGATTGATTTGCAGTCATACTGTTTGTTAGGGGTAAAAAGGTTTTGCTGAGTGTAAAATATAACAAAATGTGGGGAAAGGGTCTGAAAAGCTTTTTTCGGTTGTATACACACCCTTTTCTAAAACTCAAATTGAATTATGTAGCAATATGTTTCCTCTAAAATGCCAGTAGTGTTTCCTCTAAAATGCAATCATGTGCATATATTTTTATGTTGAAGATGAAGTTATATATATATATATATATTTTTTTTCCTTCCTGACAAACACTGACTTACGTTAGAGCCAACATAATACTACACATTGCTGCCATACTTAAATTAGAAAAGAAAAAAAAAATAGGGCATAGATAACAACTGTTTGTAACAAGTGTGTATACAATTTTTTGGCTGACTCTGTATACACCGATCAACTACATCATTATGACCACCTGTCATAAGTCCTCCCTTTGTACCACTTTGTTTTTTACACATTTCTATCACAACCAGCATTAGTATATTAGAACATTGGTGCACAATTAGCATTAGTATCAGGCAAAAAATTGCAATTTGCACACTTCAACAGTTGTTATCTAGGCCCTTTTTAAAATTATGGCAGCAATGTGTAGTATTATGTTGCCTCTAAACCTGTCAGTGATTGTCAGAAAAGAGGCATACATTTTTTCATGTTAAAGTGTGTATACATTTTTTGGCTGACTATCCTGTAAAACACACAGTAAAACAAACACCTGCACCAAACGATAGTAATTAGAAAAGCTAAAGTGAATATTCTTACTGCTGAAATAACAGTGTAAGTGAATTTTGACATGCTGGAGAGTCATTTTTAAGACAAAACTTAACATTGTTTATCATGTAATTGTTTCTCATCTGTGAATCACTTCGTACCCACCATAGAAGATGATTTCACAAGTTGGACAAATCTGCTAGTGGGTTTTTGAAGTGACTCGCGCCAGTGACTCGTTAAAAAGTGAGAATGAATCAACTCTTTCTGATAAAAAGAATCAGTTCCATGAAGGTGTAAAGTGTAAAGTGTTCTAGCGCTGAATGTTTCTGCAGGACTCTGTGTGTGTGTGTGTGTGTGTGTGGGGGGGAGTGATGGGAGGAAGGGAGTCGCGAGCGCAGGGTGCTGTGATCAGGAGTGACTCTGAGAGGAAGAGAGGGCTGTACTGAGGTCGAGACTCGCACTGTCACGTGACTCGGAGAAGTTTTGTATTTTCCCCCGTGTCCTTCTTTCCACGTCGAGCAGTGTGTGTTTCGTGTGTGTAGGCTGGAGCTCCATCAGCACCGTGCTGTCTGACAGTTACAGCAGATCTGTGTGCTCGCTCGGATTCACAGGCTGCACTGCATGGTGATGTCTACATCTGTTCGGCACAATGCTGTGGTTTCTGGAAGGGGTGTGCTTCCTGCCAACTTTCTTGGTCATTTGGTCCTCGAGCACTTTTATAGTGAGCTATCTGATCGCTCTGTTCAGGGGCGATGTGGATCTGATTTTCCCTTACATCAGGTAAGCTCTGATCTCAGTGCTGGCACTTTCTTCCTTCCTTTGATTCTTTCTTTCTCTTCCTGCAGTGAATCAATCACTTCGACTTTCTGCTTCAGTATGATAGACTAGAATATACTCTAATAATATTTACAAACACTTGTGTGTGTGTGTGTGTGTGTGTGTGTGTGTGTGTGTTTCCTGTAGGGGGGTTAACTATTATAACAGCAGCATCGAGTTTCGAGTTTCGTTTCGTTTTCAGCTCAGTAGCTGTAAAAAAGCACCGAGCCCCAGTCAGACCCCTGCTTACAGCTCTGGACTCAATACCGCAACAAATCTGCAAACCTTTTCTAGATACTTTAATAGACTTTTCCTAACTTTTAACTGCACCTCATTGTCCTGATTCTATCATTAAGAAGAAGAAGAACTTTGACACTGTTAATAATTAAACCTATATTGTAACGCTTTATAACCTTTCATACATGCTTGTTGAACTCCCCATAACAGATTTATTCCCCCCTTTCTCGTTGTAATGGTGACACGGTGGCGTAGGGGTTAGCACCCTGGTCGCCTTGCACCTAGAGTGTCCGGGTTCAAGTCCCGCTTCTGTGTCCGTGTGCATGGTGTGTGCATGTTCGGCTCCTGCTTGGTGGGTTTCCTCCCACAGTCCAAAGATGTGCAGATTATTCTAACTGGTGTTCGTGTAGCGTGTGACAGGAGGTTCTAAAAAATGGGAATAAATACAATGGTTACCAGTGGACTCCATGGTCCCTCGTTGGACTGCAGACGCTCCTAGTTGGATGGATGGATGTTGTTATAATGTTCTCCATTCTTCTGAAGAAGGCTTTCCATTAGATTGGGGAGTATGACTTGTGCAAATTGCTGTTCATTCAACTAGCAGAACATTAGTGAGATCAGATACTTATGTTGAGGAGGAAGCGGTTCCAGGTTTAAGTTACATTTCAGCTTATATATTTTACTTGAGTGGAATAAATTTAAATAAATCTTTTAAAAAAAGTTAAATTTAAATCTGCCCTTAATTTAAATATGTTGATACACAAATCGTTTATTTTTAGTGTGTGCTTCCAATTTTGTGGGAACACTTTGGGGAAGAACCACATATTGGTGTGATGATCAGGCATCCATGAAACATTTGGCTGTATATGGTATATTCAGACTAAAGTCTTTCATTGGCTGGGTAAGCACAATGCTTCTAATGCTCGGTTACTATAAGTGATAAAAACCACGACATTTTACAGAAACACCCTGCTTCACCGGAAATCTTATGATCTACAATTAACTTTTTTTTCTGCCCCTGAAGTGCACTACAGCTACTTACTTCCCTTATTGCCTATTGTTCCTGAAATAGGAACTCTAACCAGGAAAACTGAAAAAATAAATGTTTACTGAGTATGAATGAATAAATGCACGAATGAATGTTTAAAAAACAACAATAATAATAATAATAATAATAACGCATACCTTTTAAATTTGTTTTTAGTGATACAGGAGCAACACCTCCAGAGAGCTGCATATTTGGCCTTATGGCAACAATTTCAGCTTTTGCAGGTGTGAGATTTTTTCTTTTTTCATATACTTTAGAATGAGCATTACACAATTACACCATACACTGATAAAGACCATTTGATTGTACACTGCTGATGATTCACTCGTGCCTTTTTCAAAACAAACAAAGCAGTTTCTCAATATGATTCATGTAAGCTGTAGGTTGATTCCCTCTCTATGTTGATGTGCTGAATATAACTTTAAAACATTAAATCTATTAAAATCTATTAATATGACATGATTAAAGATCACCTTGCAATCTCTAAGATGTTGCAAATATGTTCCAAATGTTGACAATGCTCCGTTTGGTCAAGATTTTCTTACTAAGCTTTTTTGTTGACTTTACTAGCCAAATGAAAATTCACCACTTTTATTTAATTAAGCAAATAATTAAGAGCCTTCCACTATATTATTACTGCAGTGATTAATATGATTCAGCTGGCAACAAGTTATTTAACCATAACTGACGCAATGAGCAGTCTCATTTCTTAAACAACTATGTCAGAAGACATATCCTGTGTTCATGGCGAAGAAAAATAAAATGATTAAAATTGGGTTAAGAACTGTCCAATGCAGGTGTTTCCATCAATTTTTATAATCAAAGCAAAAAGTGGGCATGTGTTGCATGTGGGTGCATGTAAAATATATATATATATATATATATATATATATATATATATATATATATATATATATATAGTATATATTCAGCTAAATAATGTATACACACTTCAGGGAGAAAAACAGTGTAATATAATATTGATAATATTATCATAATTATATATATCAATATATATCTATCTATATATATATCATATACATCATGTAGTAATGTATATAGTATTAAAATATTTATACAGTTTTTCTTTTCCTAATATATATATATATATATATATATACACTTTTTTTTTGCATGCTCTGCTGTTCTGACTTTACTGACTAAACTTTACTGACTATTCTTTTTTTTTGTGCATCAGTTTCATTTCTCTTTCTGTAAAAAGATGAAAGCATTTCTCCTCAGTGTGTTACACAGCTGGAAAATCTTGAGTCCAAACAAAACCAAACCCCAACCTGCAGCTTGAGAAATGAAAGACAAAAGACGTTATCCAGGGTTTTCCAGCATTTCACAACCATACCAGATCACGTTATGTTTTGGCCTCTATATGCACTGCGTATGTTGATGAACCACGGTTTGCATGGTGTTCTCACACATATCCTCTTTATCTTTTCTAGGGTTTGCCACCATGTTTGCTAGATATATGTTTGTGAAGAAGCTGATTGAAAAAACAGGTGGTGTGTCTTCTTGTCTGAACGTAGCTGCTTTTATCGTCGCCGTATTTTCTTGTATAGGAATGTGCTTCGTGGCAACATTTCAGGTTTGTTCACATCCATGCTTTCTGTGCTAATATCATCTTGATAATAATAATAAATAATATTAAAGTGGTATCTCAGCCATTCTTGTCCTAGTGTTTACCATAAGTGCTGTATGGTCTGGAAAAGGCACAGCACACACTTACATTTTCTCAAAATATGTCAAAGATCCATGCTGTGTTTTCTCCAAATCATAATGTTCTGTTTTACAGTGCATGCAAACAGTAAACTTCTGTTTGTTTTAGGAGACCGAACTGACAGCTGTCCATGATTTCGGAGCCTTAATGTTCTTCGTTTTTGGAGTGATTTACATCATATTACAGACTATAATCTCATACAAGTCCCATCCTTATGGATCTTCAAAGCGCATATGTCATATTCGTGCTGTGTTTTCCTTCGTGGCTTCCGTGGCAGTAATTCCAAGTATCCTTCACATTCGTATATGATCATATTACTTATAATTCACTTCAACAAGACCAATGCTGGGTGGTTTTTCCTTAGCCATCGTCACAGCTCTTATTTGTGCATCATTTGTGAAGCTAACCAAATTGCACTGGAACCCAGAAGACAAGGTGAGCCATGAGCACTTCATCACAGCATCTTTCAGTCAGCACTGAGATCAGCGGTCCCTATTAATCAGGACAAACATAAAGACTGTTGTTTTGTCGGCCTTCATTTCCAGGACTACACTCTTCATGCTGTGAGCGCCGTGAGCGAGTGGACAGCTGCCTTCACGTTTATCTTCTTCTTCTTCACGTACATACAGGAGTTCAAGGTTTGTTAGCAGAATACTTGCGAACTTGTCTTGACAGCAGGAACAATTAATGCTCAATTATGTTCAAGCAGCATCAAACTTTAACCCAGTCATGTAAATCCTCATGACATGTTTATTGCATGTTACTCACTCTTTTTTCTTATTCTCTATTACAGCAGTTCTCTTTGAAAGTGAACGTCCAGTTACTGGAGTTGACATGAGTCCGACATGTCAACATCATTGTGAGAGTTTACATGAGTTTAGTGTTGTCATTTTTTTTGAGGAAAAAAAAATCTAATTGTGATGATTTTTATATGAAAAATTTATTTTTATACATTTCTATGTTATTTAATCAAACACACCTAACAAACAAATTAAGCACATTCCAAACTAAGATCTTTAATAATACTTATTATAGCGTTTGCACTTTAACCTGTGTTGCTGCAATGCTGACAGTACTCCAGCAATAAAAGGATGTAATTACACAATGTGCATGACTCCTGTGTTGGGAAATAAAGGATGTTATACTCGTGTGTTTAGGGAAGGTATGAGCTTGTGACCACTCTGATTTCATAACATGTTCGTAAAAACAAACAAACAAAAAAAAACATCATACATACACATACATTCCACATGTAGACATGACATCAATACACACTGTCTGTTCAAAAGGGGAAATGAGGAAAATCACAACCTTTTTAAAACATTTATAAGAAACTAGTCCAGTTCTCATCTCGTCCAATTCTATACATTTCTAAATATTTACTATTACGTAAGGAGAGATGTATGGGTTTCCCCACACAAAGCCACGTCTAAGGCACATCCAAGCCACTCACATGGAACAAGTGTAGCCCGTGTGAGTGTCCAGGGCATGAGTGTGTACACTACATACATTTACCCTGTACAGAGTCAAGCTGTCAGCAAGCCAGTTCAGTATCAAGACCATGGTTAGGTCAGAGTTCAGGGCTAATCAATCACTGAAAGACGATTCACTGCCCGAGCTGTCATCTTGTTCTTCAGTCACCTTCTTGCTACAGTCTGGGACCGGAGCATCTGGTGAACTGTGGGAGATAAAGGACAAGTTAAAGTTCGGAATAGAACGGTCTCTTGTTGTTAAGAATGGCGTAAGAGTTCGGTCAGTGAATTGTTTTTTCCCCCTTTGTTCAGCCTTTATCTGAGCTTCAAATCAGCGTTGCCCCTTAACTAGATTTTGTTCACCATTTGCTGGTAACCAACTCTAAAATAAATTAAACAAAAAAATACAGATGGTCCCAGACTTACAATTAGTGTTACATTCTGAGAAACATACCATATGCTGAAAATATCATATCACAATTATATAATATACAATTATGCCTCAAACATACATACACAGTACTGTGCAAAAGTGTTTATTAAGGTGGCTCATCTTTTTCATATAAAGGTTTATGAAATTAAATTACGTAGATTAAATGACAGAAATGGGAACTGGAATTGTTTTAATGTGACAGATTGCAAAGTGCCTAAAGATACAATTTAAAAATTGGTTGTTTATCGAAAACAATCTCAGCAGCGACCTCATTTCCTCCCTCATCTGTTCCACCCACCCAGCATTCAGCATCACCAGTGTACTAATCACCTGATCATCTGTCATCATCTATACTGGTTTCCCACTGGTTCACGTCTTAAGTTAGACGTTTTTATGCTTGAATGATTCATAGGTCACTGTGTGGCTTAACAAACAAAAACATTTCTCTGAAACTGGTCAGGTTCAGGGACTGGACTGAAAATGAGAGTAAAAAAATTCCCTCTGGAAGTCTGGAGAACTATTCCTCTAGACTACATTAATAATTACAAGAAAGGCTGGCTCTTTGGAAGCAAAATATGAAGAAGTGAAAGATGGTTTAAAATACAGTATCTTGTTTTACAGAAAATAATGTACATCACAGCTTACCTATGCACAGGCTACCTTAAATACTAGCCTAATATTAAACTACAGTTTACAGACCAAAAGCCTTATATCTTGCTCACACTGAAGAAAAGGGCAGTTACTGAGTGCATTTTTTTGTCTTGTACAATTGTAGTTCGTCTTAATGGGAAATCACATTCACAGTTGTTTACTGTATATGGCAGCCTGGGGGCGTTTCTTTATGCAAATGAGAGCTGTTAAAATGTGTGAGATGAATCAGCACCTGTTGTGTACAGTTGACCAACACCAGTTTATAATTGGGATATACACACATACACATGCGCAGACAGACACATTATATACAATACATAAATATATATATTACATAAAAGTAAAAAGACAAACATTCAGAAGTAACAAAATACTCACTCTAAGAGACTGGGGTCTAAACCATCAAGAATCATTTTGTTTTTTATTGCCATGACAGGAACACCCTGTGAATAAAGATGAAATAGCAGTAACAGTTAGTCTCAGGTAGCAGACTGATGTTCTTTATACATTACGTTACTGTAAGTATCTAGCAGAGAAGAATGAAGACGTACCACTTGAACCATTTTGAGATATCTGGCGTACCGAGGGTCCTTGGCTACAGTCATCACATTGTCTGCCTTTTGCCCCTGAGGGCCTTCCTGCCCCTGTCCAGGACCCTGCATTCAATAAAGAATAATTTGATCAAATATAAAAGTACATTAAAAAAAATTATTAAATGAACAAAATTAATGAATTAATTTGTACAATAAAACATTAATTTGATTACACTGACTACAGTTTTTGCTTATAAGCATGACTTTATATTCCTCACAATCAGATCGGCAATGTTCACTTGATGTCACTCTGTAAACAGGAAAGGAACTGGAAGTTGAAAAAAGGTTGAGGTTGACTAGGTGGAAATTCACACGTGAAGACGTGTTTTCTGTGGGTTTTTACCAGTTTAAGGTGGGGAATTACAAGCTTCCCTCAAACGTAGCCTGATTGTTGCTCCTAGTGGCAAAAAAGGAGAACTGCAACAAGAGCTACAATGTGTTGACTCCATGCGCACAAGGGGAGCCGACAAGATAGTTAATGATGAGCCACTTGCCAGATTTGACGCGATCAGCTACCAATATCTTGTTTTACAGAAATTAATAAGAATTAAAGTTAATACATTGCCATGTGTTAGTCTATGATTTACAGGATTGTTTTTTATTGTAAGACATATTGCAGCTTGGGAATTGGGATTCTGGGTGTTAGTGTCTATACACTAGGGTTTGTACATTAGAGAGTGAAATACTTGTTTCACCATGTTAAGGTTGAGGAAAAATACAAATATATGTCTTAATTTCCAAGGTTTCGTGTGTAAGTTTCAGGTCTTGTATGTGGTTTTGAAGATTAGTTGGGCTGGACATTTAGTTAGAACATTTTGCGGAAACCCTGCTTAATGGATATTAACTTCAAACATAGAGGGGAAACAAATTAAAACCTGCTGCTAGATTGTACATTTGATTCCCAAGTGTGTATTACAAGGTTTATCTAAAAATTGTATCTAAAAAAAGTTTCAGACCATGTCGTTATTAATCCTAAAATAACTAAATCTGTGAGCAGGAGTCACAGGAGGAAAAAATGTTGAAAAGTCCTGCGACATCTTCAGTTATTGATCTACTGATGCAGCTGTTGGGCCCTTGAGCAAGGCCCTTTACCCGGTCTGATCCAGGGGAGCTGTATAATGGCTGACCCCGTGCTCTGACCACAAACTATTAACAAAAGCTGGGATTTACAAAGAATTTCAATGTACAGTAATGTATGTGTGACACATAAAGGCTGAACTGAACAAGGCTCCTGTGTGTGTATGTATATATGTATGTACAGTATACAGTATGTGTGTGAGTGTGAGATCGTTCATGCTTTTGTGGTGTTTGCTTTACCTCAGAAGGAGGAGAAGGAGCAGCTGTGACTGCTGGAGGACCGGACCCCACTGCTGGTCCGTTGGTCTCAGTAGGAAGCCTCTGATTCACTCCGTCCACTGTGACTTCCTCCAGGCCAGGGATTGACGACAGCTTCAAAATATGACAGAGAGGGAGAGAGAGATTGAGGGTTGAAGAAGGATACTTCGGGAACAGAAGATCACTTGTGTTGTGTGCACCTGGTGCGATCATCAGCTAATGTATGGACATCCAGTAATGCACTCTCTTGGGTCACCCTAATGATTAACCCTACAGTGACAATGTTGTTTAATTGAGCAAGTGACCAACTTTCTCACTTATAAATCAGTGAAAAAAAATCTAGAGGTCTTACAGATTGTGACAATAGTGAATTATCTACACCAGTTCTGCATTTTCATTAATACTCAATTTACAAAAATAATAAATACACACACAAAAATATCTTAAACATATACACCAAACATATACACCAATTAATATTTCTTATGCATTCTCAGTGTTATTTGAATATGTTTATGGAAAAACCAAACGATGGTTAATAACCAGTTATAAATGTAGAGCTGTGTAATTCTTAACTCTGATCAGAAGGTGTTCATTAATTTTCAATTACCAGCATCACTGACAGTTGTCTCTATACCCAAGGTGCAGATATTAATGTGCATGTTCTTAAAAAATATCATTTCCATATTAATAAACATACACAGAGGATTTCATGTGTTTTCTATAAGGAGATTTTTAAGATGTGTGGAAACGGTGTCAGATGATGTTCTCCTGATAGAACGTTATATGAGGAAGACAGAGAGAGAGAACAGAAGGGCTATAAAAGGCCAGTTTTAAAAAGTTTATGACTGCTGTAATATGTTAGTGAGAACAAGAACTAATTTGTTTTATAGAAGTTCAACATTCATCTGTAATCAAATCAAAGGCTGATGTGTAGTTCTTTAACAAATAAAAAAATACTTGTTGGGAATCTGCGGTTATATAAAGGGCTTCCTGTTATTGAGAAATCATAAATCCAGTTCGGTTTGGTAACAGATCGATTTTCCTGTAACAGCGTGTGTAACATCATGTTTTACACTTTACTGAATTATTTGTCCAGTTAGATACTGCCTATTGCCCAAGGCTTCGGTTTTTGTTAATGGATACTGTAGAATGCACACATTTGAAATAATTTAATGAGAAACTACCTAATGAGAAAGCAAAAATCTGGTACTTTGTCAAATGAAAAGTCAATATGGGGGGAAACTCTAATCTGGAGATCAGGTGTGAATCAGTAAACATGTTTTGTTTACTGATTCAAGGCAATACACAATTCGTATTTGTTAATAAAATAAGTACGGGTGTTTGTACCATGCCCAAGACACTTCTGTTTTCAGTACGATTGGCTTCCATATCTGACTCGACCGATGCACGAGTCAGTATGCAGTACCACACTTGAGACCACCTTTTCCAGTGGACTCGGGGACAGTTCCTGACCACACAACACTTGTGCTCTCACTGATTAAAATGAGCCAGACTTTGGGTCAAGTATTCTCAGAAATGATCACCAGGTCAACTTCGGGCAGAAACCTTACCTTTGTTTCCAAGATGCTGAGAGTTGTTTCAATTTGCTGGATCCGTAACGATATTGTTGCAAGTTTCTACAATAGAAAAAAAAAAAGTGTTATTGTGCACGCAGTCTCGGTCTGTACAGTGGTAGATTTGGGTACAATACAAAGTAATGAACTGAACATTAAACTCTAAACACTACATGGCGACAGGATCAAATCAGCAATTCACTATAATTACATTTACTGTCAGAGTTAGAGCATATTATACCAATCAGCTATAAAACCTAATATTGAGTAGGTCCCCCCTTTTGCCATCAGACCAGTGAAGCACTGAGTATTCTGACACCTTTCTATTACAACTAGCATGAACCGTTTCATCAGTTTGAGCTTCTGTAGCTCTTCTACTGGATCGGGCTATACAGGCCAGCCTTCGTTCCCCATGTGCAGCAATGAGCCTTGGCCACTTATGACCCTGTCGTTGGTTCACTGATTTTCTTTCCTTTGATTACTTTTGGTATGTCCTGAACACTGCAGAACGAGGAACATCCCACAAGAGCTGCAAGTTTTGGAGTTGCTCTGACTCAGTCCTCTAGTCATCACAATTTGACCCTTATCAAAGTCACTCAAATCCTTTTTTACTCAAAATTTTCTGCTTGCAACAACTTCAGGAATAAAGGTTCACTTGCTGCCTAATACATCTCGCCCACTTCTAGCCATCACTGTAAAAAGATATTGAAAATGCAGCTACTGTACTGTGAGAAGGGCCAAACTGTGATGACTAAAGGACTGAGAGAGAGCAACTCCAAAACTGCAGATTTTGTGGGATGTTCGTGGTCTGCAGGTCAGGTCATACCAAAAGTAATCCAAGTAAGGAAACCTGCGACGGGGTCATGGGTGGCCACGGCTCACTGATACACAAGGGGAGTGAAGGCTGGCCCGTGTAGTCTGATCCAATAGAAAAGAACAGAGAAAACCTATGCAATATTAGACACCTGGTTGTAAATGTTCCGGCTGATTAGTGTAGAACTGTTCTAAGAGGTTATTAGGCTGAAAGCACACTGCTCGGGGCACACCTGTAACATTCTACAAGTGTGTGTAGATCGTAAGGGTTTAATACTGGTATCGGTTACAGGAAGTTGTGATGTATCGTGGTATCGTATCGGCTCAGCTCTAACTTGACAGCATCCTAACCTAGCATTAGCATTAGCTATACCTCCTCGCAGACGGTGGAGAAGCGGTTGAGGAAGCGGACCGTGTGGACGATGAACTGGTTGAGGAAAGCGACGATCCTCCTCTGCTGAATCGCCGGAACCTGGAGGATTTACATCGACATTCAGCACAAAACACTACAGAAAGAGCTGCAAAACATTCAGCCCAAAGCTTCTCACTGACCTTCCTGAGGTCTACACCGGAACCCACGATCGGTAATCCGTCCTCATCCATGATAACTCTTCAGAAAGACTTAAATCAAAGATTTATAAACGCCACTCGTGTGTGTGTGTTTTTTTTAGTTAGTATTCAATAAACATCGCTGTGGAAGAGCTCTTCACGTGACTTATAACGTGACCGGTGACGCTTACGGTGATCACGCCCACCCCGGAAGTGCAGGCGACATACTAAAAGTCCTCACTTTTTGAAATTCATAGCAAAAAGGAGCTCAAACATTAAAGAAGTTACCAGATGACACCACTAGATTGCAAATCCATTGACACACTGTGATCAAGTGCATCTCTAATTTCAAAGGAGGATATAAGACAGAGACGACACAGTGGTGTAGTGGTTAGCACTGTCGGCCTTCACCGCCATGGTCCGGGTTCGATTGTTGACTCTGTGTGCATGGAGTTTGCATATTCTCCCCATGCTTGGTGGGTTTCCTCCCAAAGGCATGCAGATTAGGCTAATAGGTGTTCCCCAAGTGTGTGTGTGTGTGTGTGTGTGTGCCCTGCTGCTCCTGAGCCTGTGATGGACTGGCACCTTGTCCAGGGTGTGAGTGAGATGAAGAGTGAGTGAATTGGATACAAGAAACTAAATAAAAAAACATTTTAAAAGAACAAATAAGAACCATGAGCATTTATTTCTTACAGAAAGACCTCTTAAGTCACAGCACCACAAATTAACCTTTTACACATTTACAAAACACAATTTAAAAACTTTTTTAACAAGTGAATGCTAGAAAAAAATAGTCTCGACTGTACAAGATTTAACACATACGTCCCAAAATCAGACGAGCAAAGACATGTCTTTGGAAAGCTTTAGTCTTTGACAATTAGAAACAAAGTAGTAAGAAAAAAATGGACTCCGTTTACGTCCATTAAAAATATTTTTTAAAATCCGTAATATACAGTAAAACAGTTGAGACCGAATTATATCTCGTGTGTGAGAGGAAAAGAAAAGGTGTTTAGTCGTCCATGGTGAAGTCGAAGGGCTGAAATTCGGCACGGAACTGTTTGGCGAGAGCTTCCTCTTTCTCTCGGCTACTTTTACACTCCCTCCAGTCTGAGCGTGTTGGCATGTTCAACACTGCCTCGCTTGCCAGGACCTCTCTGAATATACACACGCGCACACACTCAGAATTGTGCACAATTAAAATATGCAAATATGTTCAAACCTAACACTATTGCTCACCTGCCAAACTGTAAAGGGAAATTCTTCTTTATTCTGTAAAACAGCTTCTCCTCCGTGTCCAGCTCCACATAGAAATACGGAGTTCCGGGCGGAGCAATCTTCAACCCGACACGAAAAGGCGGAAACAGAATCAAACAAAATCATTACTGGAAATGAACATATTTTACATATTTAACATAACGCATATGGACTGTCTGGTGACTCGTTTCTCATTGTAAAGATGAAGTGCTGTTATGTGGTCCATGGTACCTGTTTGAGATCGGTGTGTTCTGGTATCTCCATCAACTCCATCTGCTGCTCCTGAGCCTGAACCATAAACGCCTCTTTAATGTCCTCAGTAGTGCATGTGTCCATGGGCACAGGTACCACCTGCCACACACACACGTGCGCACACACACACACATTTACATCTAGGCATTTTGGCAGACGCCCTTGTCCAGAGCGACTTACATTTTTATCTCATTATACATCTGAGCAGTTGGGGTTAAGGGCCTTGCTGAAAGTAGTGGCATTTGAACCTGGGACCTTCCGAATCGTAGTCCAATGCCTTAACCACTGAGCTACCCCTGACCCCACACCCTGACCCCTAACACATGGTTACATGTTACATCAAACCTTTGGATGTTTGAATGTTCATATTACTCTACATCAGGATCAATAATTACAGCATCAGGCACTAATCCCAAGTGTGATATATGGACGAAAACTTAACAAGGAAACATGTTTTAGAACCACATAAACTCAAACATAGAACTAACAAACTAAAAAAGTTTTTCACATTTCTGAAATATGAGAAGCTTAAGTATTAACACATTACAATTTAATTAGTTGGGTTGCTCAGCATTAAATGCCAAAGTGACCCGACAGCGCCTCTACTAATAAAAAGCTTGTTTACCAAGATTTTTTCCAACAAGAAATTTTTTTTGAAAAAAAAAAAAAAAAGCAAACTATATTATGTTTTTTTCCATTAATGAACACAGTTCAAGGTTAAGCAGTGCAACAGAAAAGCATTTGGCCTATTGCCAGGAGATTAAGGGAGCTTAATGAGAGAAATATGCAATGGAATTACTTATATATATGTATATATAAATTTTAGGTTTTGGTTTTCTTTTTCTCCCAGTTGGAGATCCGAGTCACATGCTTTAGTTGAATGCTACACGAGTCTATTTATAATCTAGATTAACATGAAATAAATCAAATAAGAACAAATATGTTCAAAGTCTTTTAACTGGCCATGTGTTCAAATAAAAAGTAAATAAAAAAATAAAAAGGTTATATATATTAGGTTGTAGCTGACATTAAGACAAGATACATACTGTAAGAACTTGAGAGAACTCCAATACGAATAGCAGAATACATTCAGATGTAAACCTGGTCATCATTGGGAATCAATCCCTCAGACTGAGTGTTCTTCAGGACAGACAGTGCTTGTCTGCTCAGACTTAAACTGATGACGATGATGTAATTAAGCCTGTACACCAGTAAAGACCTGGAGGCTTTCAGATCTCCACTGCTTCCACTGGGGTAGTGCAGACTCAATCATTTTTATTTACGTGGTGCTGCGAGGACGACCCTGGGTCTCTACGGGTTCGCCCATTTGTGCAGCTGCCACGAACAACCACAAACAAACAGGTCATCTTGCCCCTTAACATACATTGAGTAGTGAATATTGAACAGAGGGAGAATCACAGCACCTGAAGTTGAAGGTGCTGGCTGCGGTAATTCCTCTCGAACAGGACGCAACGTCGACCTCGGCTCTTGTACAACTTCCTGACGGCGCTTTTGTATTTCTGGAGCTCGTCCACCGCCTCGGACGGCAGCTCTACCACCGACTGGTAATGTCCTATGGGTAGCAGCAGCACATGGTCCGGGGTGAGGGAGCCTTTAGCCAGCGCCATGTAACACTGAGTAGGTAACACATCACAGCGTTTAGAATTCAATTCAATTCCATTTTATTCATAAACATTGTTGCAAAGAAGTTTCACAGAATCAAAAAAATTTGGAAATTTGTTTGAAAAGTGTGAGGAAATATATATAGACCATAATTAGATGGTCCATGATGAGCGAGCCAAGGGCGACAGTGACAAGGAAAAACTCCGAGACAAGAGGTCAAAACCTTGAGAGGAACAGACTCAACAGGGAACCCATCCTCATTTACGTAATAAATAGTAGGCATTGAACAGAAGTCATACTAGGAGGCTGGAAGTTTAATACAACATGAAAGGTGTTTAAATTAATAGAGTCCATTGTCGTTATTGGAGTCTCAGCTGCAAAACTGTTGGAATTTCAGTCCTGAAGAGCATGAGCTTAATACAGAGAGAGAGTGAGAGTGAGAGAGAGAGAGAGAGAGCGAGCATGTGTGTGTGTGTGTGTGTGTGTGTGTGTGGCAGATGCAGAATCTAAAGAGGTCATAGTATGAGAAACTCACATGCGTGCCAATGCTGATGACAAGGTGCTTCTCCACCTCAGGACTGGCTAAACAGAACCAACATGGTCCGGTAGGCTGAGCTAAAGCCAGAGGAAGCAGATTACAACAAGAAAAAAAGATATATATTTGAAAACGCTGAGTGATGAGCAGATGCAACTTACGAGGTTTGCGAGGGTGTTTCAGCTGAAAAGATCCATCGCCCTCTGATGGCCTCTTCCTCCCTGCACCCGGATGCTGCTGGTGCCGATGCTGCTGTGGCTTCTTCTGTCCCAGATCGAAGAAGAACTGAGAAGCTGGTTCCTCCTGCGCAACAGACAGAACAAACGTCAAGCTACATTTGAGCAAAAAATTTTAAAGAAAATAAAAATCTAATGTCTACTGTTGGATACTGTTTACATTGTATTTTTTCTCCTATAATAAACACTCATACACTGAGGAGGCGGGAAGAACTAGATCTTGTCTGGGAAATTCTGAGGACGGTTGGAAACACGCACCTCTTCGGCAGCTGCAAAGGGAACTGGTTTCTCCTTTTTGCCCTCCTTCATCGGTTTCCTATAGGGATTCTCAGTGACATCCTCTGGCTGTTTGACCAAAGCTTTTGGCTCCATACTCTTCATCGGGACAATGTTGAACGCATACAAGTACTAAATAAAAAATAACAGACCCAATATTTCTGATTGTTCATTCCACAACTCAGAACTGGGACTCAAAAATAAATAACTTCAGCATGAATTATTACCTTTTTCTTCGCAGGATTGTTAACTGAAGCCAGCGCGATGAATCTACTGACATGCTGTGCGTTCTCCTGAAGTACTGTGTGGTTTCTGTGCAATGCAATAAACAGAAATTAACTAACAAATGTAAACTATTATCACACAATAACAAAAGAAGTCAGCAGACATCCAAAAAAGCCACACCTGTAAGGAAGACGCTCATAGTAAACTCCTTCCAATCCAGCGAAGTGGTAGCGAGGTTTCAGCTTTTCAGCCAGATTTCCGATTGAGGGCACGCCACAGAACTTGGTGTCGATTTCCTGAAATGAAAATTAAACCGGTCATGGAGGTAAAACATCTACAGATATACAGAACAAACACATCTGGAGAAGCCGTTCCGTTTTATGCAGAAGGGACTTGCCGGGTTGTTCCCGTACTGCCACACTCCTCTGGGCCACTGTGAGGTCAGGAGAATGTCAACTCCTTTAAACTTCGAGTTGGACACCAGGGGAGTGACGAGGGCTGTGAGATCTTTCGGGGTGAAACAGTGAGCCGGAGCCGGCTCCTGCTGAGCCTCTCTGCCGCTGACGTACACGACCTGCAGACCTGACGCCCCTGTGAAAACACCTCTCCGTCCTGAAATCCACACAATCATGGCAGAGAGTCATTTGTAGGAAAAAATAAGCACCCTTGATATGATGTTAAATATATTTGTGTGTGTATGACAGTTGAATACTTTATACGCAACCACACCGTGTTTTCCTGATTAACAAATCTAAGACCACCACTGTCCTTGACAAAAAATAAATAAATAAATAAAAGATTCTCACCCAAATACGTGATATTTTCAGCCAGTTCACATCCATCAGAGCTGGGGAAGTATTTCACCGTCTCCTGGCTCGCAGCTCCCAGAAGGTACGTGTGAATAGGAGCTGAAGCGTGAAGAATTTCAGAAAGCGTTCACTCAGTGCCACTCCAAGACTCTGTATTACTGAGAAGTGATGTGAATTAGCTTTTAAAAAGTACTATACCTTTCTTAGCTCCAGACTTGTACGCCTCCCATTCAGCTTCAGCCTCAGGAGAATTACCAAAGAAATCTCCAACGCATAACAGCAGCTGTGAAAGAAACAGTAAGAGTGTCTCTGTCTCTCTGTGATGTCTAAACTCACCTCATGTTTATACACACCTGTACACTGACTTACATCGAACTGTCCGCTCTTTTTTTGGATTGTGTTCACCCGGTTGAATAACGCACTGATTCTGCCTTCGACGTCACCGCAAGCTAGGCTTTAAAAATAAAATAAAAAAGATCAAAGGACACTCCATTAAACCAAATGGAAGCGTAAAAAGCACGTGGCTTTACTCCAGTGCACTGCGCAGTGTTGCATAGCGCGGGGTTTGAAAACCCTTTGTTAAAAGGGATGCTTAAATTAACAAAAGATGAAAGTGTTTAACAAATCAGACAGGAACTTACACTCTTAAAGGTTTTTCCTCCATCCCAACAACAAAAGAAAAATCAGCTCCGATTTGTTTATTTCCAGTTTTGAAAAAACTCTAGAGTCCGCTGACATATTAAGCCCGGGTGGAAACAAACGATCAATGATTTGTTGTCCGCAATATTAGTGTCTGAATATAACTGTCAGGAAACAGTTTACACATAAAATAAATGAGACAAGATGATGATAATAATAATAATAATAATAATAATAATAATAAAACTGTGCATATATAAGTGCTTTATTCTGTTAGGATTCTTCAGAGAGAGAGAGAGAGAGAGAGACACACACACAGTTTCCACACGGGAGAAACATCTGAACGCACCCATCACTCTTATTAGAACTGCTAGCTGTTGATTGTTTGATTTATTATCGCTTGATAAATGTATTGCTTCACTATGGGTTTTGTTGACAATTTATGAAAGAATAAATATGCTTAAAATAATACATAAACTGTAATTGATTTTGGTTACAGTACAAATCGGATTATTTATTTATTTATTTATAAAATTCTTCCTATCAAAACTCCTTCCTTTTAAAAAAAAATGGGCCACTTGACATCATAATAATCAAATTTTTTTCCCCCTCTTGTCTTACAAACTGTAAGCTTCCAAAAATCGAAAAACGTGGGGGGTGGGGGTGGGGGTATTTCTATGACGCGGCTGTGACGTAGCCCGGTCAGCTGACCAATCAGGAAGTGGTTTGAACGCGACACTACGATTAGTTGATAGTTATTGTGTATGTATAGTTTCTTTTGGCCGTTACAAAATTTACTGAGAGTTACATAGGAATGGACATGTCACTGTGTGCAAATATTTTTTTATAACACGTTAACATGTTAAAAAGCAGCTCATTTTTGTTTTGTGCCGCATTTAGTTCTGGAAGTTCACTGAACGACTTTTGCTTGGTCATGAGCAGATTCGTGCTGCAGCTGCTCTCAGTCCCTGCTGGCATAAACAATTCCATATATAGTCTTTGGATGTGGGTGTAGCAGCAGAAATGTAAACAGAAACACAATCCCGCAGACAGTAACACGTGGACACTCCAAAACAACAAAAACAAAAAGCAGCAGCAATGTCGTCGCCTGAGCAGCTTGTCGAGATTGTTATGGAAGACCGATCATACAATGTGAGTAAGAGCAAGCTGATTGAGAAGAGCGACTACTTCCGGGCGCTGTACAGCTCAGGCATGCGGGAGGCTGGAGAAGATTCAGTGCAACTGCAGGGACTGAGTGTCCCAGGCCTCGAGCTCGTCCTGGAGTTCATTGACACCTCCAAAGTGCAGGTGGTCAACGAGACCCTGGAGGATCTAATCGAGGTGGCGTCTTTCCTGCAAGTGATACCCATCCTGAAACAACTTCTGTCTGAAATCCGCTTAGACAATTGTGTCGAGGTCTTCAACCTCTCAGAGGTCTACGGCACACACGAGCTGCGCACGGCATGCCTCAACTTCATGAGCTGCCACTACCACACCATGCTCCGCAGACCTGAGTTCCACACTCTGCCCGCTGAACTGTGTGGGCAGATCAGAGAGATGCGGATGAGGGGCACGGCCACACTAGTGGCAGTCGGAGACTTTGTGGGCACCTGCCGGGGCACCGCAGATCAGGGGAAGCCGTGGTCCATGCTGCACTACGGGGAGCGAGAGCAGCGCTGGAGGCCGCTCACCAACAACCTCCCTCCAGACATGGTTAATGTCCGAGGGTATGGTTCAGCTGTTCTTGACAACTACCTTTTCATCGTCGGTGGCTACAGGATGGAAAGTCAAGAGATTGGTGCAGCACACTGTTATAATCCGTGCAGAAATGAATGGACTCCTATAGCTCCTTTGAACCAGAAAAGGTACCACATTAATATATGATGCACAGAGAAATCACATTTCCTATGTTGGTGCTGTTTAAACTCAGACATGTTGTGCTTATGCTCAGGGCAAAATTTAAGCTGGTGGCAGTGAGTGGGAAGCTGTATGCAGTGGGAGGACATGGGTTAAGTACAGTGGAGTGCTACGGTCCTGAGCAGGATTGGTGGACCTGCGTTTCCTCCATGCCTGATCCTTTGACTGAGTTCTCTGCATGTGAATGCCAGGGCATGATCTATGTTATGGGTGGTTACACAGCCAGAGGTGTGTATTTACACACACATGCACACATACAGGAAGCAGTACTATGACCTCAGAGGTAGACATAATCATAGTCAGTTATATAAATTATTGCAAGCCTTGTCGTTTGGACATGTTTTTGACCCACATTATTTCTCTTTATCCCTGGCAGACAGGAACACGAGTGTGTTGCGCTACTGCCCCACATCCGACACATGGTCTGTGCTTCATAAATGCTCGGCCCATGTGCGGAAGCAGCAGATGCTGTCCGTGGAGGATGTCATCTACCTGGTGGGTGGCTACACACGTGAGCTGCAGAGAGCCGAGCATGTCAGCGCCAACCCTGCGGAGGACGTGCTGACGGTGCAGTCATATATCGTGCACACTGGTGAACGTCTGCGGCTAAGAGCGAGCGCATCAAAGTCAGGCCTGAACCTGACTTGTGCTCTGCATAATGACGGCATCTATATCATGAGCCGTGACTTTGGACCACGCACCAGCCTGGAGCACCGTGTCTTCCTCAAGTACAACGTGTTCAGTGACGCCTGGGAGGCCTTCCGTCGCTTCCCCCCATATGGCCATAACGTCCTGCTCTGTTCTCTCTACCTTCCCAACATCCACTAAACCACAAGGACTGAAGATGTTGTTTGAGAAACAACACAGGATACTGACAATAATCGCAGTGTCATGTTCAGATTCCTGGCCAAGGACTTGAATCTCTGATGCACACTACAGAAGGTGGACTGATTCGTAATTGTGCTAGAGCTGACCTAAGTGCAATAACAGTTTAACACTCTGTCATACCTGTGAAAGCTATACTAGCACAAATGAACTGAGGAACCTTGTAGAACATGCAGGAAACGCTTACTGGGAACAAATGCACTGCTGTAGCAGTTTTCTCAATTTTGCACCAAACCTACTAATGCACTTGGTAATGCACACAAGTATTCCTGTATTCACAGGAATATCAATGACACACAGGTTACTGATGCACTTGGCTGTGGAGCCACGGCTTTACACAGCCATGATTGTGCATGAACACTGTAAGTTCTAATAGTCATGAAGTCACGTCCAGTGAATTGTTCAGAAAATGACCACATATGCCTTAAATTGACCACAAACATGACCAAAACATATGATTTGTTTAAAGGATCAAACAAAGGTTTAGAACATTAGATAAAGTAAAAAGATAACAATGACATTTTTCAGGTTTGGAAGTGCCTCAACTTTTCTTGAACATGTGCCTTAAAGAGGTCAATAAAACATGCAGGACTAGTAGGTGAATACACTGTTGACTAACGTTTCAATTTGTTCGCAATCGTACACACATACAGACGTACATGAACCACTATTAAACTCCTTTAATGTAAGTGTTTTTGTACAACAGTCTTTTTTAATGTCAGTCAAACTTCTAGTATATCTACCTTAATGGATGCACACAGTGTTGTGAGAGATGATTGTGTGTGGTGAGCTGGTGTTGGTCAGACAGGCTGGTGATCAAACTGATGTTATGATTCCTTGGGTTTTGTTTAGTGATTTTTAAATTGGCTCAATTCATTGATTCAGCGATCAGAGCTCCATCTTAAAAGAACACTGAACAGAGATGAGTGTAGAAACCTGTATTTTGAGGATTTTATACTGAAAGCATTTTTCCCCCATTTTCATTAGCCAAATTATTTCCCGAGAAATCACACATTACTCTGAATCAGTTAAAACAAGAATGTATAATTTAAAAAAGATCTAACTGAAATATGCTTTTTAGTTGATCTAATTGCAAGCAGTGCCTCTGAGTTATACATTACATGACTTCAATGAAGGAAAAATTCACTCCACCTATAAAACCACCTCCTTGCACTTTTGTAAACAAGTCACAAGTTAGTTTAATACTCATTTAAAAGAATGTTTATACTATTGTATGGCCACTATGTGGTGCTATACCTTCATTCTAAAATCATTTAGAACATAAAATGTGTGTTGTAGTTGTTATGCGACATCCAATCAAGCTATAATTACAAATGAGTTAAAACAAAATAAATATTTCTGCTAATGAATTAAAAGGCAGATATTTTAAATAAATATAGCTCTTTCACATTTCAGTGTTTAGGTTTTGAAACCAGAATCAAATTCACCTTTTAGACAATGTGTAGTCTTTGCTGAGTTTGCTGAACTGGACAAAAACAATGTCTTAGTATTTGAAATAATATGCATTACTAAATTATTGTATTTATTTAGCATTTTAATAGGAGATTATAGTCAACTAAATATTAAATTAGGCAGCATGGTGGTGTAGTGGTTGGCACTGTCGCGTTGCACCTCCAGGGTCTGGGTTCGATTCCCGTCTCTGTGTGCATGGAGTTTGCATGTTCTCCCCGTGCTTGGTGGGTTTCCTCTGTGCACCCCGGTTCCTCCCACAATCCAAAGACCTGCAGGTTAGGCTAATTGGCGTTCCCAAATTGCCTGTAGTATGTGTGTGTGCCCTTCGATGGATTGGCACCCTGTCCAGGCCCCCCATGACCTTTAATACAGGATAAAGCGATTTATAGATGAAGAGTGAGTAAATATTAAATTGTTAGTTTATAATTGAAAGAAAAGAAAAATTTGTTTATTTATGTTAAGCATGAAATTTGTTCTTGGCTAGAGGTCTAGTTTCTAGGAGGAAACAAAATCATTGGCCAATAAAATGAACACCATATTTACATTATATGTATTTACATAAATGACATCAAAATGCTCCAAATTAGTGACTTCACAGTGATTGTTCTGGCTCGATCCTCATAAACTTTTCGCTTCAGATTACGCTCCTGAGGGAAAAAATGAGTAGTGCTACGTCTGGTTCTGTTTGACTGAAGCCAAAGTGTGAGATCTAAAGAAAATAACGTGAGTAAGATAGCCACCTCTTGTTGATCTCTGACTTTTTCCCAAAGCCATAAACAATAGCCAGGCATTTGCATCCCCATCCTACTGCAATGATTTATTTGCTAATAATTATGTATTTGAGCTCAGGCTCGATGTTCACCTTGCATTTGTGTTTCAGTACAACAGGCCCCATGGTGCATTTATGATGATCAGTAGGTCATCCTAATGCAAAGATTTGGTGTGTGCGTGTGTGAGGGAGAGAGAGAGAGAGAGAGAAGGCATGACTCTCACACTATTGTCACAATTCAGAGCAAAATGGAGGAGCCCTATACAGAGAGGAGTCACTTTGAGAGTGCTGGTGAGAGATAAAGGGGACGTATAGTATGAGACAGAGGAGGTGCTGAGAATGAACGAGAGAGTACTACAAGGGAGAGGTTGGGGGAGGTAGACAGAATGAGAGGTGGGAGAGAGAGAGAGAGAGAGGGAGGGAGGAGGATGCACAGTTCTGCAGCGCTGCAAGGACAGTGAGCTTCTCAAAGAGAGAAAGAGAACAGAGAGACTTGAAGCTCGGCCTGAACACCATACACACAGCTGACCAGAGGGCAACGGGCAACAGCATCGACGACGACCGGGCTGGATCAAGTTCATCAGGGACATCTGGAGACAGGTCACAAGATGTCATTTTTCTTTTAGAAACCCATCAAATGCAGGGATCATTTTTCTGTTCTCTAGTCTATGAACTATGAATGTGAGAGTGTGTGTGTGCATGCCTCGCTAAGCGTCAGGGTCACACCGTTACTGGCTTAAGCCACAGTGCTGTGTAAGAGGAGCCTGAGGAAGAACCAACGCCAGAGTTTTGGACAACAAAAGAACTGTTGGGTCAAGAGGTACCATGAGCGAATCCAAGAAACGTGAGGTGGAGCTGAGGGATAAAGCCATCATGCACCAGCAGAGGAGGCTGAAGCAGGCCACGCAGTTCACGCACAAGGACTCGGCTGACCTCCTGCCTCTGGACGGTCTCAAGAGGCTGGGGACCTCCAAAGACTTGGTGAGTGTCTTTCGCATTCATTGAATCATTTTAAGACAGTGACGTGTTGATGTCAATCAAACTTCACAAGCAATTTTCTTGCTCGGTTATGGTTATGACTTGGTTAGGGTTGGATCGGAGGGAGGCGTGTGCTGAGGAAAGACAGACACACGGAATCTCATTATGAGTCTGACTGAGACGTCTCATGACCCACGTGGCTTACTGAGTAATGTGACGTTTTCTAGTCTAGTATATTAGATTATACGATACGCAATAGATCATCATTTCATGAACACACACAGGCAACACAACCAAGAGTCTTACAGAAAGATCATTCTGTTCCCTTCATTTTCATAATAACAATTTACTAAATAGTACTTATACATGGTGTGCACAGTGGTGTAGTGGTTAGCGCTATCTCCTTGCACCTCCAGGGTACAGGTTCGATTCCCGTCTCTGTGTGCATGGAGTTTGCATGTTCTCCCCGTGCTTGTTGAGTTTCCCCCGGGTACTCCGGTTTCCTCCCACAGTCCAAAGACATGTAGGTTAGGTTAATTGGCGTTCCCAAATTGGCCGTTGTGTGTGTGTGCGCCCTGCGATGGGTTGGCACCCTGTCCAGGGTGTACCCCTTGTGCCCTAAGTCTCCTGGGATAGGCTCTAGGCCCCCGTGACCCTGAATGTGGCCCAACAGAATGTGTGTGTGTGTGTGTGTGTGTGTGTGTCTGTTCTCAGCTTTTGTTCATATATAGGCAGCAAATGCTGGATAACGTTAATCTTTTGCTAGCATTACATTCAGTCTTGTACTGTAGGTGATTTTTAAATGTTAGTGTTTTTGTGTTCAGTGTAGGTTTGGAAGCATGCACAGCAGGTTTAATAGTTGACATCTATAGTTTAATAGATGGAGGTACTCTGAAGACAGTCTTCACATCAGATCATATTTTTCTGAACACAGAGGTGGTCTGCTCAAGTCTGATGTCAGCAAGTGATATAAACATATACACAACATTACAACGCAAAACATTAAGACCAGTATTGTGTAGGTTCCCCTTGTCCCACCAGGGTGGCTCTGGCCCCTCGGGGCATGACTTCAACTATAAGCTGTGGTGTTTGGCACTGGGAGGTTAGCGACGGATCCTTTTGGGTGATGTGGGTTTCATGGTGGGGTCTCAATGGATTGGACTTGTTTGTTCAGCACATCCCATGGATGCTCAGTCAGATCGGGTTCTGGGAAGTTTGCAGGCCGAGGCAGTGGCCTTAGGGCCTTTGATTGCTGGGGCTGGTGCATGGCCGGCTGGGATGCACTGGGGGTTACATTGGTTTTTCTGTGGGATCAGACAGAACGGGCTGGCATTTGGTCCCCGCGGGCATGAATGAGCCTTGGGTGCCCATGATCCTGTCACCAGTCTACTGGTGTATAACTGGCAATCAGTGTTGGTGTGTTAATGTTATGGCTGATTGGTGTATAATAACATGGCTGTTGCCAGCATCAGCAGTGTAACACTGACACCAAACCTTTAGTCTCAACATCCAACTTCCATGGGGAAGTTTCAACACAGTATTCTCTCTCTCTCTCTCTCTCTCTCTCTCTCTCTCTCTCTCTGTTGCGGAAAAATAATTACTGCTGTGATCTTTTACCACAGTTTTGATTATATGGCAAACACCCAAAAACATGTTCCAAGAAACCTCCATAACAAGTGCATGTGTGCGTCTAGCAGCATGAGCTGTCAGGGTATAGTGTGTGTGTGAGAGAGTGTGTGAGATTGCAGTGCGTATTTATATCGGCACAGCAGGGAAGAAATGAAGCTTTCCCTCTTTTAAAGTTAGCTGCTTCTTTCTGATTCCAAAATAGAGCATCACACACACTCTCACACACACTCACACACACTCCTCCACCACCACCACCACCATCTCATCTCTGTAGTCAAATACATGTATTATGATCTGTCCTTATGTTATACCTGGTGATTTTCCAAACCTTTATATTAACCCTAAGAGTTTAATAAGTGAGGGTGTGTAGGCCCTTTAATGTGTCTGTTAATGGATTAAACCAATATTTTTAGTTAGCTCATGATGTATCAAGGTAGGAGGAGATTTTTGTGATTATTAAGGAACAAAACCATGCTGTTTTTCATAACCAGTTCCTTTCAGACTCGAACATCAGGAAGAACACGCGCACACACACACACACACACACACACACACACACACAGGCTTCACATGCACTCTGTTTTGCTTCCATGATCACAGTGAGTCACGTGAAGCATTCCCCCATTATGTAACAGACAGATTTGTTGTTCTGCTGTCTAAACCCCCCCCACACACACACACACACACTTCACCCGTCCCGTCCACAGCCCACCTCAACCCCCCCCCCCCCCCCCCAAAGCCAGAGGCATTGCACTTGTGCTCACACTCTCTAACTCATTGCTCGCTGTATGGCTTTCAATCTCTCCAAGCACTGGCCTGGTGCTCAGAGATATGCAAAGTGATCATCCGGAGGGGGAATAAAAGGAGAGCGAGAGAGAGGACGAGAGAGAGAGAGAGCACATGTTCTAGCACAATTGAACAAGAGTCCTCGTGCAGGTGCCAGACTAGTAACAATAAGCACAATTTAGATCTGGCTTCAGATCCCCTCGAGCACCAGGTGCAGGAGTTAGAGCCAGATCGTGTGTGACTGTGGATCAGAGGGGGGAACAACCAGGGGTAATATCTTCAACACACTAGCATCTACAGTATCTGGTGTTTGCTTTTAAAAATTAAACCAAAATAAAGGTAAATTAAACCTATTTCTAGAGGTTGGTTACTAATTCCAGTTATGAATATTCTTGTTCAATATTTGGCAGATCGTTTTAATATAATAATCACCGACAGATGATACAATGATCGTCCGTCATACTCTGCCATGTTTCTCATTGGGTCATGCCTCAAGTTAGAGTTTGTTTATTCTTGAATAATTCATAGGTCACTATGTGGCTTAACAAGCAAAAAAAACAGTCCTCTGACTGCTCAGGTACAGGGACTGGACTGAAAATATGAGCAAACAAACATGAGGCCAAAAAAGTCCTTCAGGAAGCCTGGCGAACTATTCCTCAGGAAAGAGAAAACAAGGAAATCTGTCTCTTTAGAAGCAAAATATGAAGAAATGAGGGCTGGCTCAAGACTTTTGGATAGATTTCTCTCATTCTCTCCCAGTACACTTCTCTGAGTTCAGGAGGAACTCAGTGTTGAAACGCCTGGGCTTGAGGTGTAGCTCACACTGAGAAAATCTCATTTTAGTGTTTGGACAGCTGACTATGATTTTGCTTTTGGCTACAGCAGGGAAAGAAATATAGTTGCAAGCAACGATGACGGGCCCAAGCACCCTGTGCCATCGCCACCCCGGGCGCACCGCACAACCTGTGTGTTATTTGAGTTTGCTAAGACCTCGAAAAAGCCATCGCCACCCAGTTGCACCACACAACCTACACATACCACACACAATACAGGCCTAATGCCAGTTTGTTGATATTTGTTGTGTGCCATGTGGATGTGTATTTGTGATGTGTGTGTATGTGTGTGATATATGAGTGTGTTTGTTTATGCGTGTGTGTGTTCGTCTGTGTGTGTGTTAACATTTGTAATTTGTGTGATGTGAGTGTGTTTATGCATGTGTGTGACAGTGATGTGTGTGTGTTAACATTTGTAATGTGTGTGTGATATGAGTGTGAGACTGTTAAAATGTGTGATGTTTGTGTGTGTACAATAGGCTGCAGATACTGGAGAAAAAGCCTCACACTATGATGTTCCTCAGTGTGATGTCACTGAATGTGGTATAATGTCACTCAATATGATGCCACACAGAAAGTTATTCATAACTTTTCAGTGCAAGTTTAAGGCACCAAAAAGGGTGGGAAAAAATAATCCTTAGGGAAACAAAAGGGTCCTGCGCACATTCTAGTGCTTGGGCCCTAATAAGCAATGTGGGTTAATAGTGTACAAATGTATTTACATTACCAGAGGTGGGTAATAACGAGTTACATTTACTACAAAAAAATTACTTCTATGGGTAGTTTTACTGCACCATACTTTTAACTTTTACTGGAGTAGATTTGTGAAGAAGAAACGCTACTCTTACTCCGCTACATTCGGCTACACTCAACTCGTTACTTTTCTAACCATTTATTCTAAACATGCAGCCAGTAGATCTACCGCATGACTGTTTCAGACGCAGCAACAATAATCACATGACTCCGTTTGACCAATCAGGCCTTCAGTCGGTGTTCTATAAATTTATCCTACTGTACCTGAAAATCCGCCCTATATACACTCACTTGCGCATGCGCAAACAAAGGTTTCCGCATCTTTCTCTAATTAAATCCATAAAGCCATGCTGCTACTAGTGGGATCTTGCGGTAAGTATAGAATACTTTTTTGTGATTATATGGTAACTGTAATTGTACATATAATGTAATGTTACTTTAACAGTCTATGAATATATAAGTACAGTGGAACCTCGGATTGCGAGTAACTCTGTTTACTAGTGTTCTGCAAGACGAGCAAAGATTTTTAATACATTTTGACTTGAAATACGAGCATGTCTTGGTTTTGAGTGGAGAGTTTTTTGACACCGACACACACACACACACACACACACACACACTCTCTCTCGCTTTTACACCCCCCTCCCAGGCTTCACACAGACACACACACTCTACTCTACACAGAAACTCTGCTCTGTCGAGATTCTTTTCAAAGGTAAGGTGCTGGTTAATTAGTTTTTTTTTTTTTTTTTACTTTACAGCAGTGATTCCGCTCATGCGAGTATCATTAGAGAGATTTCTTTTTTTCCCGTTAAAACAGTGTTTCCGATGTGTGTGTTGTGAAACCTAAAAAGCGAGGTGGGGGGAGGGATTAATTCCACAAATGCACACGCGCGCGCACACACACACACACACACACACACACACACACACACACACACACACGGCGCCTGCGCGCACAAACGGAAACACTTATCTGTTGGGATAAACTTTTTTTAAAGGTAAAGTACAGGTTCATTTGTTTTATTTTTGCTTTATATATTGTATTAATTATTTTTCTGTATTTATTTTTTGGGGCTGTGGAACGAATTATTTGAGCTTTCATTAATTCTTATGGGAAGATTTGATTTGGTTTACGAGTGTTTTGGAATACGAGCCCGCTTCCAGAACAAATTATGCTCGTAATCCAAGGTTCCACTATATATTTCAGTACAGAATTGATCGCCAACACGTGTTGTACATCTTTATGCATCCAAAAAATATGATGCATGACTGACATTGCGATTGAAACAGTTACTCAGTTGCTTAGTACTCGAGTAGTCTTTTCACCGAATATGTTTTTACTCTTACTTGAGTAATATTTTGGATGACTACTTTTCACTTCTACTTGATTAGTATTATTTTACTCTTACTTGAGGACATTTTTTGGCTACTCGACCCAGCTCTGTACATTACAAAGCAAACAGGAAGCCTAATGTTGTAATATTCGTAGTTATAACAACTTTGTGATGACCTTCATCTAGGGGAAAACATTGTTTTTGAAAGTTAGCATGACTAAAATGGTATTGAAATTGCATTGCATGAATGAATGAATGACACAATGTTGCAAATGCAATCTCAAAACAGCAAAATTGTAACTTTAATTTGAAGCATTTATGCTGATTAACACCCATTCACACAATTTCTGAACACATTCACACTGCCTTAAGTTTCAAACAGGGTTTAAAATTTCAGTTGGAGACAGGGACAACACTAGAGCTTCCGGCACACAGCGCATGTACAGTATCTCATGCCATGCAACTTGTAGTGATGTAACATTACACCTACTTCATTTTCTTTACATATGAGGGGCATCTTGGATTCAAAATGACTGCACTGTTTCACAGAACAGTTTTCAGATGATAAGCAGAGATACTTTTAGCTGCTTTCCAATTTAATATTTTTGGTCAAGTGCTTTTGTAGCACTTGTTGTTATGTACTGTACATTGACACATTGCACTTCAGTACTCTTATTATAGAAGTAGATATTTCACCTGCCGTTCAGCATTCGTCTGCTTTCAGATGGTTCCGCTAACTGAAACCAAGTTTACTGTTAAATAAGTTATATTCTTTCAGAATATTTTCATTCCAGAATGCTAAAATGTTGACATACATCAATCAGCCATAACATTACAATAAAAATACAGTATTACACCCAGTATTGCGCAGGCTCCCCTTGGGGCATGACTCCACAAGACCTCTGGGAGTATGCTGTGGTGGATCCTTTGGGTGTTGTGGGTTGCAGGCTTGGCCTCTGCGGATTGGACTTGTTTGTTCGGTGCATCACATTGGCTTGCTTTGGCTTTTCTGTGAGATCGGATCAGAGGGGCTAATCTTTGGTCCCCATGGCCTTTGGGTCTCTATGATCCTGTCACCACCATGTTTACTGGTATATAATTAATAATCATTGTTAATGTAGTAATGTTTTACGCTGTTAATATCATGGCTGATCAGTGGACGACAATAAATCCACATTTAATCAATAAGTGCACACTTTGAATGAGATCATGCATCATCTAACTGTCATAGGGAGAGTAGGAGAAGCAAAGAGAAGGAGCGACAGAATAGAGAGGGTGAATATATAACAGCGAGAGAGAGAGAGCACGCTGTGTGTCACAGGAAGTCTGCCACTGTTATGGGGAGATCAGGAGGGGAGAGAAGGCATTAGCAGGGTCACATGGCTCGGAAGGAGAGTGTGAGGGAGACGTGTGAGGCACAGTCTCGTAATTAGCTTTTAGTCTGCAGGTTTACAGAGATGAACAGTGCTTAGTTAGTTAAAACACAGAGAGAGACAGAGATTTGAGCTAATATTAACTACTTCAGTTCTAAAGATCAGAGGGCATTACAATAGTTAATGTGAAGTAAAAAAAACGCTAATATTTACTAGACAGTTCATGCCAAAGCATTTGACTCAGCTGGTCCTAATTTGTGAGAATAGCTGAGTTTTGTTATGAATTTGATCCACTCTTTGCCTGGTCTAGACTCTCATTGTACACTATGGATTTTTGCCACAGCGCTGCATGTGACCTCCTGCCTGAACGTGCACATGACATGTTCCATACCTCAGGACTTTATTTGCCTTTATGTTGATTGATCCAGGCAGAGATGGCTCTTCCTGATGTTGGTGTTGCCCTTGCTGTCGACTTTGGCTCTACCATCAGCTCATGCCCTGTTCCCAAGGAGCGACACATTTACAAATAATTCATTGAGCACAAACGTGTAAAAAGAAATTCCAGATTTCCACGGTGAGCTAAAAATGAGCAAAAGTCAGTAGTGCTGTTTTTAGCCTACATGTACTAGTATTGCAATCTGACACTAAACCCAATATATGATTATTAACCCTATTTCTAGGCCTTTTCTTTTTAATGTCATTTAGTTTCAACCCTAAAGCTATTGGCAAATAATTGTTTTAACCTAAAGTAAGAGAAATTATGTTCCAGTAGCACTATAGTAATTAGTAAAAAAAAAAAAAAAAAAGTTAAACATTAATGAAGAAATAGATTTCATAATCTTAATTAAGTAATATTACACAAGAGAGAGTGCTGTTTATGCTGCCGTAATGCGGTCGCAGACATGAGCACCCAGTATGAGTCTCAAAGACATCAATGCTGTGCTGATATTCAGAGCAACAGCATGACCTCCAAAGTGATATTGCTTTTATACAATAATTGTGCAAACACAATTTATTATCAACAGATCACGATCGGTTATTTAACCAGTCATTTCTTCCACCAACACATAATCCTTCCATGATTGTCGGGGCTGGCGTTAATTAATTAACAAGAGTGAAAGTAGTTTTAAAAATCTTAACGGTGTCGTGTAGCCAAAAGGTGAGAATAATAAACCATTTCCACTTATTCCACTTTAGAGTATCAGCTTTGTTAACGTCTGAGTTCCGAGGTTGAATCCCAACTAGCGTTTAATGGAAAGGTAGTACAATGCCTTGTTCCACAGCTCAAGGTAGTGCCCTTAATAAAGGATTAGAGAGGGATTTGGGATTCATCATTGTGTTAAAAGCTAGTTATCTTTGTAGCTTGTGAACAAATCAACATGGCCGGTTGAGAGGCAATGCAGAATGAATTGAAAGCAACTACTAAGGAGTCAGAGTGTTGTTTAAGCTTATGCTCACCCAATCAGATTACTGGGTCAGAACTATTTGTGTATAAATTGAGTTTATTTTAATTGTATAATAGGAAATGTTAGTTCGATTTCATTATACACATGATATTTTTACCTTTTTATCCTGCTATGGTTAAATATTGAGAAATAAACCTTTTTTTGAAATCCCAAATTGAAAGAATTTCAAGTTTCTGGTTACAGAGGGAACATGGCCTGACGAATGAATGTACAGTACACACAACTTTAATCGTTGAACAAACTAACCCTTACTAGCGGCTGCATGCATATATATATAATATATATATATATATATATATATATATATATATATATATATATATAATATATACATATATATATTATATATATATTATATATATTATATACATACATATATATATATATATATATATATATATATATATATATATAAATGACTATACAAGGTCTTCAGAATTGAGATTTTATATTTATTCTCTTTTGCTTTGCTATTACATGTAGAGGTAACAGATGAGCAGGTGTTGTGTCGAGTTGTGGGTAGCATTGCCAGGTTCACTTTGCCTCAGGTTACAATCTGTGCGTCTTCTCCCCGTGTCTTCATGGTTATTCTAGATTTCATCTCAAATTCCCAAAATGCCATTTGGTACACTATTACTGCGTGTGTGTGCGCGTGTGTGTGTGCGCGTGTGTGTGTGCGCGTGTGTGTGTGATTCCTGGATAAGCCTCGGCTATGTTCCAACCTTGGCCAGGATAAAGCAGTTGGATAAAATGGTGTGAAATGCATACATTAGCAGTATCATTGTGCTCCACACTGTATTTAGAGATTGCTTTGTCTCTGTGCCTCTTTTGCACCACTTTGCACTTGTTTCAGGTAACTGGCTACACATCATTTAATAGCAAGATGCTTTATTTCTTCTATCTCATCTTTGGTCACTTTAAGTCACTTTAGATAAAAGCATCTGGCAAATGAATAAATGCAAATATAAATGTACTAAGCCAAGGTTTTTTCGGAGCGAATCTAAATAAAACTAACAGATCGTTCTCTTGGCTTGTGTCAGGTGCTCACCGGAGAATAATAAAGTGGTCAAGTGCATGATTTTAATCACCTTGACTTAATGAACCACAGGTTAGAGAATTAGAGAGTCCGTGTTTGTGGTTTCTTCTCTCTATTCTCCTTGCACATCTTTTTCTTTGTTATTAAAATGGGTAGACGCGACAGAGACTTTAAAGAGTAAAAAGCTTTTCTAAACAGCCATTAGCATCTACAGTAAATCAACAGCATCATTTTTACACCTAACTCGTAGAGGGTGGTCTTTGTGGTCTAGTGCTAGTTTTTTTTTTATGTCAACGAATAAATTCTGCTTTCATCCACCAGCATTGTTTGTTGGTCTTCAGATCTTTTGGTGCTCCTGAGATCTTGTTTTCAAGAATGTATCAGTTGATTATCAGTTGGACACACCAAATGTACTTTGAAGGCAGGACCACATATTAAAAGTGCTTTAATTCCTACTCCATTCATCCAGCATATCCTCAAATTGAAGCTGAAGGTTTGCACTGTAGTATAATTTCATTAAAGTTCTCATACACAGAGGTAAACAAATAAAATAATAATAATTGCCATTGGTCAGATAATAAGGACCTGGCTGTATTTACAACTTTGAGTGTAAACACAATTCAGTGCAAAGAGCACAATCTCACACTGTCCTCGCCACTGCTGAGAGGGGACATCTACAGTATGTACATTGCAGGACCCAGGTATATGTGCTTAATGTCTTTGATACAGTCCTGCCTGCACGAGGCTGCATGTCAGGATGCTTTTGAAGGTCGTTTTATTACGACAGAGGGCAAATTAGATTTCTGTAATGTGTTTCTCTCTGACTTCCCGGATTTGGACCGTGCCTCTTGTGGGTTAGTGTGACAGAGACAGCCTAATGCTGATTGATGGTGTAAATGGACTTTAACAAAAAATCTAACTGAAGATTATATAAAAGGGAATCATGTTGCTGTGCTTAGAGCTATATGTTGTATGAGGTTTTATTATTGAACTCATCCCTCAACCTGTTAAGTGGCAAAAACTAAATATCCATGCTTGTCATTTTCTCTTATCTGATCATTGTGTGAACTAAATATAGCAGTGCTACTATATATGCACCGTATCTCAGTGTGTATTGTTTTCAGTGAAATGCTGAAGAATTCTGTTATGTTACCATACACAGTCTTGAGTGATTTTTCTCCTGTTCAGGGTCATGGGAGTGGGTTTGAGGTGGGAACACCCTGCGGATGGAAGAAACACACATTGACCCACAATCATGCCTGGGTATTGGGTACTGGGTACTGACCCATACTGACCTGTACTGACGAATATGAGAGCATAATGACCCACACTGACCCTTACTGTACTCTTTCCGCGTTCAGATAACTTCGCACCACCATCTTAATTCAATTCTGGAGAGAGAGGCACTTCGCTGCTGGCCTGCTGTGCATGGGCTGGACACAGGCAAATTTAACCAATATAGCCTTGTTGGGATACATCTCGCTGACTCATAAAAAAAATAAAAATAATTTTTTTTTTAAAAAGACAAACTGCAAGCAAAAGTTAAACCCAAATAATGGTTGAGTGCCATCATCACTGCCACTACATCTCATCATGAGCGCTTTGCATCATTGAGAAGTATAACTGCTGATTTAGTCATCATTTCATGACCAAAGCAGGCAGTGACCTTTTCAACTGCCATAATCCTGAAATGCTAGTAGTAATAGACTATTTTGACTTTGCTGTCAAAATGTAAATGTCCTGTTTATGGGTTGCCTTTACCTATTTGAATGTTATGATTTTATTTATTTATTTTTAATAAATAAATTTCACAGTCAGTAAAAATCAGTACTTAACGACTAACGGAAACCCTTATCTATCCCAACGCATACTAACACACATTAACCCCTGCTGACACATACTACCCCATGCCTCAGCTCTAATCACACAATGCACCACATCACATTCCCTCCAGCACTGCTCGACTGGACCATCTCTTAGGGATCAAGGAAGACATACATCTAGATTCTGGTTTGTTCTGGCACGTAGGTGTTGGAATTAACTTCCTTTAGATGTCTGTATCGCTGAGTCTTTGGTGATTTTTAAACATCGACTTAAAACTTATGTTTCCTATCCTCTACCCAAAAAAAACAAAAACAACAACAACAAAAAACTTCCCAACAGTTTTTGATTGATGGTACTTGGTTAGTAACCTACAGTATTAGCCCAGTTTAAGGGTCTATTCAATGACAGAAATTACAAAGCACTTTTGTAAGTCGTTCTGCATAAGAGCATCTGCCAAATGCTGAAATGTAAATATAAAATGTACACGTACACATAGAATCCGTATAGGCCCATACTGACCCATCCTGACTCATACTAATCCATTCTTGCCCATACCAACCCATAGTGACACATAGTAACCCATATTTACATATACTGATCCATACTGGCCGGCACGGTGGTGTAGTGGTTAGCACTGTCGCCTTGCACCGCCAGGGTCCGGGTTCAATCCCCGGCCAGGCTTTATTTCCCATCCCTGTTGCATGGAGTTTGCATGTTCTCCCTGTGCTTGGTGGGTTTCCTCCGGGTACTCCAGTTTCCACAGTCCAAAGGCATGGCTTATTAGTTAGGCTAATTGGCATTCCTAAAATTGCCCGTAGTGTGAGAATGGGCGATGCCAACACCTGTCCAGGGTGTACCCTGCCATGTGCCCCTAGTCTCCTGGGATAGGCTCCAGGCCCCCGTGACCCTGAATACAGGATTAAGCGGTATAGATGATGAGTGAGAGTGAGTGATCCATACTGACTCTCACTAATCTGACACATTAAGCTATACTAACCCATATTGACACATACTAATTAGACTAATGCATACTCAAAACACTTACCGCTACAGTGCATACTCTTTTTGTTAAATGTCTAATCATTTTACACAGAATAGTAAGGAATCAATGTAAATAGATTAGAAGCTTTTATTTATGAGTTACATTAATAGTTAATGTAAGTTCAATATAAACTCACTTGCATCAATAGCAAGTGACTCGAGATGATTAAACAAACATTATTTTTTGCTTTACCATCAATAGCCCACTGCCTGATCTAACCTAAACTCAACTTACATAACTATTACATTTTGCTTTCAAACTACAAAAAATGTAATTACAGATGACACAGAATATGTGCCTTATTACACTGTAAATGTATTGTGGACTACAAAGCAATACTGCTCTTCCATTCTGTTATATTTTATTAATCATCTTGTGCAAACCGTATTATTACTACATCTACTACTTTTTAAATATCAACCCTCTCACTGTGCTGCTCTCTGCATACAGTATGTGGTGATGGAGGTGATCCCTTTATGTCACCTCTGCATAACAGAGGACTGAATAGACTGTGGAGAATCAATGTATGAGATGTTTAGTAAAATACATATTTTGCAAAAACAGTTCAAGGTCTCTGCTTTTTAACTGAACATCTTTTTCGCCGAGTACCCGGAGATTATGTGTGAATGCTGTTTCATTTTTATTCAGTAACATTAATGTAGCTATAACATTAGGTATATTTTTCTATTCTTACATTACTTTCATTAACATGATGGATTAACTAACATCAGCTAGCCAGCAAAGGTTGCAAATAATAGTTCAGTCAGTCATGTCATAATATCTGTTTTTGACAATGATAAAATTAATAGTCCTGCAAATTATTTGACTACAATTTGGCATTTTATCTATTGGTTAAGATGTTAGTCTTATGTTGCACTTAAGTTACTACGGTTTGTCTGCTGTCACTACTGAGTTGGCTCGGCTGGGTCCTGTCGGAAAACAAAAGATAGTCTCACTAAGGGCAAACCAGTTGGGATGGCACGTCACTGCAAAATGCTGTGGTAGCAATGCTGGTTAAACACCAACAACAAAAACCACACGCGCAGTGGGTAAAGCGCTCGCCCTATCATCCGGAGATCGCTAGTTCGAATCCCGGGTGGTGCTGTAACCTCTCGCAGCCGGAGGTCTAGAGAGAGCTGATTGGCCGAGCTCTCTCAGAGGGGAGGGATGAGAGGTACATAGTGCTCCGACATTAATCACGGTTCTACAGCCAGTCAGGGGCGTCTGTGAGCTCGCGCAGCGGAGGGAGCGGATAGCGCTGTCCTCCGAGTGTGTTACGCCGTCCCCAACGGTGCGCGAGCGAGCAGTTCGAAAAGATGCGGTCGGCTGGCGTTACGTGGTTCGGAGGAAACACGTGATAGTCTTCGGCCCTCCCGGCTGAGTGGTAGTAGTAGCCTTAATGTGGGAGCCCCCTAGTGACGGGGAGGAATTGGACACGACTAAATTAGGGGAGAAAATCGGGGGGAAATAATAAATAAATAAAAAAACACACGTGTGTGTCAACCACACATTCAGGAACAGTCTGTTCACCCTTCATGTCTAATAAGGACAGAACCAAAAAAAACACATTTGGACTGATCAGACAGTTTTCCACTGATCTCATGTCCATTCCTTGTGTTTCTTGGCTCAAGCAACTCTCTTCTGCTCTAATCTAAGGTGCTGCAAATTGACAGTTTCTAAGGCTGATCATTCTAATAAGTGTATCCTCTGCAGCAGACGTAGCTCTCAGTCGTCCTTTTATGGGACAAAGCCAGTTTCTTCATAGCTTCTGATAGTTTGGGCAATTACATTTGGGGATACATTCAGAGTACTGGTGATTTTTTTTTTTTTTTTGATTGACTGAGCATCATTTTTTTTTAAAGTAATGATAGACTGTCTGTTCTCTTTACTTAACTGAGTGCTTCTTGTGATAATATGGATTTGTACAGTAGTTGTAGGAGCACTGCTGGGGCTGTTGACTCTGAATCCACCTTTCCTCTGCACAAGATAACTGATGATCTAAAGCACATTAAGAAGGCAGGAAATGTCACAAATTAACTCTTGACAAGGCACACCTGTGAACTGAAAGCCATTTCAGGTGAGTCATTACCTCGTGAATCTAATGAGAAGTGTGCCAAGCTGTCATCAAAGCTAAATGTAGCTACTTCTAAAATCAATCTAAAATATAAAACATGTTCTGAGCTGTATATCTCTGTATATTAATGTACAATGTAATAAATAATAAAAATAAAGAAAATCCACTGAAGGAGAAGGTGTGTCCACACACACACATTTCATAAACACACACATTTCAGCATTTCATGAACTGGAGTTTGAAAGGATTTGGATTACCGGTACCTTTTGATACATTTGAAAATATTCTTTTGCAAACGAGAACCCCACAGACTGAACATGAGAACGTGGCCTTTAAGGTTCATGCACCACTGATAACAGCACAGTGCTCACCTGTAATGCCAAATTTTGTGTTTCGACTCAGAGCAAAACAACTATGCAATGACTGCAGGGTTTGTATTCATCCAGTGTTGCAGGAAAAAGGGCATATTGTTCTCTCATGTACTGTAGCTTGGCTGATGGGGTGTGCCATGTTTCTCTCTCTCTTCACTTTACTGCTGATGAAACACAAAGCCAGGATCTGGTCAAGGGTGACATTTCACTTGCTTTTTACTGCATCATATTCTGAAAGCATGTCGCCATCCTGGTCTAATTTAAATGATAAACTGCTGCATGTAGAGTGCAGTTCATGCTGTATATAGTGGACATACTCTTTATAGATACATATATATTGTATGGGCAAAAGTCACACCATGCTGTTCTACAAGGTTTGAGGCACAAAATTGTTTAGAATGTCTCTATATACTGTAGTGTCACAGTTTCCCTTTAAGATGCCCAAACCAATTCCAGTACCAAACCAAATCCATGCCCAATATGTTCCCGCACATGATCCTGTTACCAGTTTACTAGAATGTAATACATAATCAATGTTAATATGTTAATGTTACTGTATGTGGTCACGGTGGTGTAGTTGTTAGCACTGTCGCCTTGCACCTCCAGGGTCCGGGTTTGATTCCCTTCTCTGTGTGCATGGAGTTTGCATGTTCTCCCCGTGCTTGGTGGGATTCCTCCGGGGACTCCGGTTTCCTCCCACAGTCCAAAGACATGAAGGTTAGGTTAACTGGCATTCCCAAATTGGTCGTAATGTGTGTGTGAGTTGTGAATGTGTGTGTGCCCTGCGGTGGATTGGCACCCTGTCCAGGGTGTACCCTGCCTCGTGCCTTAAGTCTCCTGGGATAGGCTCCAGGCCTGTGACCCTGAATACAGGATAAAGCGGTATAGATAATGAATGAGTGATGTGGTGATAATGTTAAGGATGATCAGTGTATACTGTATGAGGACATTTATATTTAAGCCTGTGAAAAATATACCTCTAAAGCATTTTAGCCCAAATTAAAGATCAAAATAGAAAAAGATCAAACTTATTTCTGTCTAAGGAGCAAGGCATCCATTTTAACACTAATCTCATTTACAGGGAGCAAATTTTTAAAGTATAAAAGATAATACCCATGCTGGAATATTTACCTGATAGAGTGTGTGTGGCCAGATATGTGACAGCAAGTTACTTCACTGTAAAATACTTCTCATCACCATTCAGCTGCCTCTGAAATCACTTCCTCTTTTTGTCTTTCCATTTCTCTTTTACAGCAACCTCACAGCATTGTGCAGAGGCGCCTCCTGGAAGGCAATATCTCTCGGTTATGCGGGGAGGCACGGGACACCCCGTCCCGCGTCCGCTCACCTCTCGCTGACAGCAAGGAAGGTGCTGAGGCAGAGGAGAAGAGCGAAAGTACTGTTGATGACTCCACTGAGGAGAGAGAGTCACCAGAGGAAAGCGAGAAAAGTCTGAAATCTGATGAGGAAGACGAGGAAGATGACTATCCTGTTGGAAAGGCAGTGCTCAAAGAGAAATGGATGGAGGCTGGAAGAGACAGCGAAGAAGCAGGACCAGAGGAGAGGAAGAAGATGTCCAACCTCTCAGCTTTGCAGGTGCAGTGTAAGGTATGAAGTGAAAAGGTCTTTACAGAATATTTCAGGGTGCACACTGACATATCGACATGAGCCCAAACACCCTGTTTCTTACGACTCATAGATTCTTGTTCACTGATTCAAAAAAAAATCATCTTTTCATGTGAGCAACAAAGCTAATGGACCTAAGTGCAATGTGCTGGAGCAGGAAAACAATTGGCCTCTGATAAATGGATCAATGAGGCTTGTGCCTTTTAAAAACATGACCTTCTGTTAGGTCATAGTAAAGAATACACAACATAAAACCTCATAAAAACTTTTGATGTTTTGAAATCGAGAGCTTTATTCCCTTCACCAGAGAATTGGTTTAGTATCAGTGAAAATGGAGAGAGAAAAAAAAGAGAGAGAGAAGCTAGAGCTGAGGGCTGAGTGCGCCAGAACAGAGCTGCTCATTTCCTCATCCTCTACAAATCAACCGAGAGTTGCTGAACAGCCATGACAATAAAATTACAGCACTGTGAGATTACCCCAAGGTCAGATATTCTTCATCATCACAAATGCATACAGTTGGCTGAACATGATCTCTATGTCTACGTAGAGATTTTTGCTTTACTGTAGAAGCACAGAGAGAAAAGCAAATTCGTTCATTTCCATTTAAATGGAGCGTTGGTCATGAGGTGATGGCTGTGCTTTTAGCAGTGCAATTCATAGATGGCACCATGGCAGTGTTTCTTTTTTAATGGGTCTGTGATGTGTTCAAGGCAGTGATGCACACACACAAAACACACAGCACTAATTTCTGTTTTCTTCCATGAAGAGAGAGGCTGAAAATAAGTATTTGTCATGATAAGCATCACTTATTCACAGCAAGGGAACATGATTGATCAATCAGTTGCTAGATAGATAGATAGATAGATAGATAGATAGATAGATAGATAGATAGATAGATGGATGGAGAGATGGATAGATAGATAGATGAATGGATGGATGGATAGATAGATATATAGATAGATGGATAGATGGATGGATGGATGGATGGATGGATAGATAGATGGATGGATGGATAGATAGATAGATGGATAGATAGATAGATAGATGGATGGATGGATGGATGGATAGATGGATGGATGGATGGATGGATGGATAGATAGATAGATAGATAGATAGATAGATAGATAGATAGATAGATAGATAGATAGATAGATAGATAGATAGATGAATAGTTGGATGGATGGATGGATGGATGGATGGATGGATGATTTGAAGCAGCAGTGGAATAAAAAACTTCAATTACAAAGACACAGATTATGCACAGAGAACACAATTTGTTGAAGTTAAAATCATGAATTAGCATGCTAGGTAGTAACAAAGTACGTAAAGGGTTTCAAACAGCAATAGGAAGAAGGAGAAAGACCGACATTCATGAGGAGTGTGTACATACTGTATATGCGGTGTGAGAACTCTTTTAGCACTATGTGTATAATCATCTGATTTTAGAAAAAAAAAAAAAAAAGATTGGTCCACACCAACAAGGACCGTACATGATTTTTTTAAAACGGCTGTAATAGAGTGGTACAAGCTCAAACCCTCAACAAGGGCACTAAATGAGTCAGAAAGCTCTGAGGGTCTGCAAACACTTACATTGTGGTGATGAAACCTGTGAGGTTGGAACAATACTTAAGTAAATGCTTGTAAGTTCTACGGGCTTGGAACCATGTTTCAGAGAAGTGGTGGAAACAGCTTTAATGTGGTAGGAAACTTGAGCCATGTCAGCAGTGGTGCAGGAACCTTGATCACTCGCTTTATTGTAGGTTGCAGGAAACATTCTGTAGGCTGTAAAGTAACATTTTAAACGCCTCTCTGTGGTTTTACACACACACACAAAATAAAACGATTATCCCCGGTGTCATTTTAGGTTCGAACTAATTCAACATGCATGAATGTGTTATGTTTGTGCAGCAACTGGGTATAGTGTCAAACATTCTGTCACTTCCTCTTAGTTTCCCCTCATGCTCATGATTGATGTGAACATTAACTGAAGCACTAGATCTGTATCTGCATGATTTTACGCATCACAGCGCTGTCACATGATTGGCTGACTGGATAATTGCAGGCATGTGCACTAACAAAAGACAGTGCGTGTGTCTGTTTTATTTGTACTGTACCGTGCAAACGTCTCAGGCACATACAAATTGCTGGAGAGCAAGAGTGTCTTCAAAATAAATAAATAAATAAAAGCTCAGAAAATAGAAAATGATGAAAGTCATTTGGTTTTGGTGTGACAACGCTTTGAGGACCCTTAAGTACAATTTGTGCAGTTCTGTAAGGAAATTACACGCAGTTCTTCTGAGAATTTTAACTGCTGCACCTGCTTATTTTCGGATGCAAAATCCAGCAGTTCCATTTAAATTTTTTGTCTGAAAAGTGGTCGCTTACATAAAGTGCTGCTTGCTTTTCTTGCATACAAATATTTTTTGTTAACTTTTCATTTTGGGGTGGAATATTGATATTTAAAAATAAGAAATGTTTTTGTAACTCAATAATAATGTGTTAGAATAATATATTTTTTAGAAAATCCATAGGAAAGTTAAACACACATGGTACCACGGTGTGGTTTAGTGGTTTGCAGTGTCACTATGCCTGGGGATTCAATTCTCACCTAGACCTTACATGTTTTTCCACATGCTTGGTGGGTTTTCTATAGGTACTGCAGTTTAATTCCACAGTACAAAGACATAAAGTGTAGACTGCTAAGTCTTTCCAATGTGTACATAAGTGTGTCAGTTCATTCAACCTGTAAGGATAGATTGTTTTTGTTTTTTTTTACAAATGGCATGTCTGAAATTTTACATCTAAGAGATACTTAAAAAAAAAAAAAATTATTCAAAGGCGACTGTTCTGAGGCATAAGCCAAATATTTAATGGTCTATTTCAGTCTCTCATGCTGCTGAACAAAATGATTGATGAAGAAAGTATTTCTTTGGACTTGTCTGCAGTCCCTTATGTCTGTTGAGTTTACCTATAACCTCTTCAGCAGTGAAGGGGGAATTTCCCTACCATGATGTAAGCAAGTGCAGAGGAAGGAAATTTGAATATATTTTTTAATTTATATATATTTTTTCCATTTGGAATGATACATTCATTCATTCGCCACTCTACCACTTATCCTGTGTACAGGCTCGCAGGGGCCTGGAACCTATCCCAGGAGACTTAGGACACGAGGTGGGGTACCTCCTGGACAGGGTGCCAATTCATCGCAGGGCACACACACACACACACACACACACACACACACATACACACTAAGGGCAATTTGGGAAATTTTCTGGACTGTAGGAGGGAACCAAAATACCCAGTGGAACCCCACCAACCATGGGGAGGACACACAAATTTGACACACACAGACAGCAATCCGACCCTGGACTTGCTAAGCACTATGCCGCCTCGCTGTCAGAATGATACATTGGGGGGGAAATCACATGGAAAATAATACAGGTTATCTTGATTTTTTTGTGTAGGCAGTACAGCAGTAGCAGAAAACCACTTATCGATGAGGATAAAATGAAAAAAGGCTTCTGTTTGCTAGGGAGCATAAAGAATGGACTGTGCCGTATTGAAAAAAAGGTCATGTGGGCTGATGAGTCCAGATTTACTCTGTTCCAGACTGATGGGTGCATCAGGGTAAGAGGCAGATGATAAACCCATCATCCCTAATGTCTACTGTGCAAGCCTGTGGGGCAGTGTTATGATCTGGGGTTGCTTTTGTTGATCAGGTCTAGATTCAGCAACATTATGAGCCCAAAAAATTAGGTCATGTTTCCATCAATGGATTTTTTCCCCCTGAAGGCATGGGCGTAGGGCTCAAATTGGGAAAGAGTGGTTCTGGTACATGAAACATCATTTTCACATGTGGATTGGCCAGACTTTAATCCCACAGAGACCATTTGGGACGTGCTGAAGAAGGCTGTACACAACGGTCTGACTCCCACCATCAATACAAGGTCTTGAAGAGAAATGAATGGGACTCTGGACAGAAATAACTGTTGTGACATTGCAAAAGTTTATCAAAACAGGTATGGGGGCAGTAAGTGTGCAGTTTTGTGTGTGCGCAACAGCTAGAAATGTGAGCAAATTAACAAAGAAATCTGTAAAATTGTAACATTTTTACAAAGGTAAGAATACCCATAGTAACATAACTACTGTTAGTCACTTAAAAGAAGAGATTAGTATTTCAGTGGAATTTAAGATATATGGAGTCGTGAATAAGGATTTTGTGGAGAATAATAACCGATGAACAACTGATTTTAAACCGCGCAGCTCTGCAAAACCGACCACTGAGAACGAGTCATCACTGAGACATCCTCTAAGTTAATGAAGCACACCCTAGTTGCTGACAGTTTGTGCACTAGGACTCAAACATGGTGGCCATATGTCACGAGTGCAGCTCAAATCCCGTGAAATGCTTTAATCATTCCTTCCTCCCACGTATGCAAGGAAGTGAAGAATTACCCTGTAAAAACGCCTCCTTCCATTTCTCATTCAGACGAGATCGCTGACATGACAGGATGCCATCAGGAAATATCTGCTTGGTAGGTTTGTTAAATTATAGTCTGCTGATCATGCTGATTCCACCAATGGCTAATCCATTCTGCTTTATTGTCACAATCTCCAAACACTAAAACTACTGAATCATCATTATGTTGGTAGTGAGTTTTCCTAGCTCTGCTGGAACATTAGGTCATATGGTTAGAACAAACTCACTGGAATGAAACACTGAATTACAAGTGCACTTCCCATGTAAAAAAAAAAAAAAAAAAAATTGTAAATATACCACTTATCCTATATACAGGGTTGTAGAGCCTATCCCAGGAGACTTGGGGCACGAGACGGGGTACAACCTGTACAGGGTGTCAATTCCTCACAGGGTGCACACACTCATGGGCAATTTGGGAACGCCAGTTAGCCTAATCTGGATGTTTTTGGACTATGGGGGGGGAAACTGGAGTACCTGGAGGACTCCCACAAAAACGGGGAGAACATGCAAACTCCATGCACACAGAGCCCGAGGCAGAAATCAAACTCGGAACCTGGAGGTGCAAGGCGACAGTGCTCACTGACGATAATCAATAAATTAATAATTCACATTTAACATCCACATCAGCCAGTTACTGCCAATCACCTGACAGGTCACGCTGTGCTGCTCTTTAATAAAGTGACTCAATTTAATATTTAGAAGAGTTTATTTTAATCCTATCTAACAAATCATATATTATTTACTGCATTTCTATTTTCTTCTAAGAAAAGAATGTTGTGCGTAAATTACATACATAGTACATGTTGAAATGTGTATCATTCCTGACTTTGTGTCTAATGTTACTTTCATAAAAATGCACAAAGTATGATAGAAAAGTAACAATGCATCTAATTTCTTGAATGTTAAACTGTTATAGATAATAAAAAAGTGTTCCTTTTCCTTTGTGAAGGAATGCCTCTTGTCCTATGGAGAGGTTTTAAGTAAAATGATTTCCGATTGATATTACGTCAAAATATGTCCTGTATGTTACAGTTCTATCTATCTTTGTATAGTGGTGGTAATTAGTGGCTGTGTGTGTGTTGCAGTGTGGTGATGCTGATTTAAAGGTCTCCATTAACACAGGCTGTCAGTATAACCATATCTCCAGTACATGCTGCAGAAGGCTGGGGTGAGTCAGAAATCTAAACCTGATTGCAGAATTTATGATTTTGGAAGAACCTTACATTTAATTATGTAATGATGCAACAAAAATCAGCCTAATACTACTGTACTGTGTGTGTTTGTTTGTGTGTTGTAGACTGAAAATCAGTCCCAGGGTTAAGCTAGGGACTGAAAAGAGTGAGACCGTGCCTGACACTGTGACATCCGTGCAGATCCAGATTGGAAGCGAAATAATGCACTGTAATGCTCAGGTCATAGGTAACATGATTATTATAATAACAATTATTATTATTATTATTTTATATTATTATTATTATTATTGTTGTTGTTGTTATTGTTCCATAGATTAATAATTAATCATTGATATATTTTGTACTATAATAATATACTGTAACTATAGCTTGGTTTTTATATTGTAGTTTTTAAGAGAAGACAAGTCATGTTATATAATTTCTATTAAGCTTCGTTATGCACTTCCCTTTCTCTTGTCTACCAAAGAGTCAACAAAAAAGTCTAAGGCATTGACATGAGCTACCCTATGTTACCAAAAGTATGTGCACCTCTGACCGTCAGATCACATAACGTCTGCTCAGGTTTTCCACTAGACTTTGTATTGTGGCTGTGGGGATTTGTGTTCATTCAGCTACAAGGGTATTAATGAGGTCACACATTGATGTTGGAATGTCAGCGCGGCTCCAGCTCCAGTTAATTCCGAAGGAGTTCAGTGGGATTGAGGTCAGGGTTCTGAAGTGTTCTTCCCTTCCATCCTTAACATGACGTCATGTCATGATGGAGCTCGCTATGTGCACAGGGGCATTGTGATGCTGGAACAGGTTTGAGTCTTTTAGCTCCTGTACAGTATAATGCTACAGCATACAAAGACATTGTATACAATTATGTGTTTCTAACATTGCAAGGAAAAATGTGCACATACAGGTTTGATGGTCAGGTGTCCACATAATTTTTGTGAGATACACGTTATGGTAGGTCTTTACTGTCCTGTGTTCACAGACGATGAGGTGTTTGAGCTATGCCTGGGCCTACAGACTCTGCTGGAGCTCAAGGTAAGATACTTTTCTTTGCTAGAGTGTAATAGCATTTCTTTGAGCAAGGGGCATTCAAGTTAAATTGGGACGTTTTATTTTGCGCAATAGCAGATCACAGTTATGAGAGTAAAAACTACCTTAATTTATCGATATAATCCCCGGCTACACTAATGCACTTATCCCAGTGTTTCACTATGCTTGAAAACCATTGAAACCCTGGCCTCCCAGGAACTCCTTTAATGGCCCAAACATGGCCCATGAGGGATGTGGCAATAATTCCCACCCGAATTCCTGCAATGTGTTAGTTAATGATTGTGTGTTCTGTTCCCAAAGACAGATGAGTCTCTTCTGCAAGTTAATTTTTCAGTTTTCAATGATCAGGCTTAATGTTCATGGGAACAACTGCAGTGGGCTCCGAGCCACTGCGGCCGTGACACTCATTCAAGGATGCACAGCCTTCTTTAAAATGTTTGCACCATTCAAATGTTTTACTGTGACTAACAGTCTCATCACCATACTGTACTTGAAGTCTTCTGTAAATGTCAATTGGTTTTGCGCCTTCATCCATGAGATGTTTTAACACAAGTCTCAGTTTGACTTGAACGCCCCTCGTAGGACTTTTAAAACAGGATGCAATTTACAGATAACATCAGCATCGCTGTGCTAAATGGAAACCAAACCTCAATGGTCAATTACTAACCAGCTTAAATCAGGCAAACTATGTCCTGATCACAGGCAACACCAGCACAGCTTTACAGTTGAGATAATGGGAAAAAATCACAAGATAAGTTCTGAGTTCAGTTCAGATCCTGATTCAAACCTGATGCTCTCTATTAGTAAGAGCATATTTATATTTTTGTTTTCAACAGAGATCTTGTTGTTTAGGATGTACTAGAACGCTGATAACTGAAATTCAAATCCACTTCAGTCCAAATGGTACTGATGGTAATAGAGCCGTAGGGACATTATACAGTTTTTCTCTGATTCTGTGCCTGCGCCTGAATGATTCAGTTGGGAATTTCTTTTCATTTTCCAAATTGGTTGCCAAGCGCTGGAATTAGCTCCAAAAATAGGCATGCTCTTAAAAAAAAAAAAAACGCAGAAGGGAAGCTGCATTAGTTTAAAAACTGTCACTCATCTCTGAGGAGACACATGCATAGTTCTATGGAGGCTTAAGGCTGAAGAATTGAAGAATGAAAGGAGAACCTTTGGTTTAAGTCAGTGTCCTAAAGGAAGAATGCAAATACGACACTACGACTTTCATACACATCAACATATCCTGGTATAAAAAATATGATGACATGCTAAGATCATGTAACTCCATGCCAGAGGAGGTGTTTAGGGAGTGTCTATAAAATAATTGATATATTCAAATGGGAAAAAAATAAAGCTTTCCTGACTGGTGGAACGTTTTCTAAAGAGCTTTTCTGACCCGTCTAATACACTTGCCTTAAACCCATAATTGTTTTGATCATTTCTACATATTCTCCATGTTATTTGTACTAGTCAATATTTTTTTAAATCACCTGGTGCACCTTTAAACATTTTAGTACAGCCCCAATGCAGCGATGAACCACAAAGCTTATCATAATGTAAATAGGATATTATTGAGAACCACATGAATGTACTAACAAAGCGCTTGCTCTTTGGAACCCACAGTGCTGTGTTGACCTGAACAGCAGAGTTCTGCGCCTGCATAACAACGGCGAGGAGTTGCCCTTCCTGGAGACACCTACTTGTAGCCAGTGCCATCACCGTGACAACAACAAAAACCTGTGACCTTTGACCTCATCCTCTTTCAAACCCTACTGAAAATGAGTGGGAATTTGGACCACAGCCATCGCACTCCTCTCTTTTACCTCTCCTTTTTCTCCCTCTGTTTTCCCCCTACAACCTTTCATGTTGGTTTGTGTGTTGATTTTCAGCAATTTCTGTGCTCAAATTGTGTTTCTAATAATAAAATTAATCGAATTAAAAATTGGGAAATTGAACAATAGAATGGTACATACACTGCCTGGCCAAAAAAAGGTCACCATTTCAGAATGGTAAAGTTATTGTGCTGCATCAAGCAGAGAAAACAAATAAGGTGAGATCAACAATCTGTGTGGCCATAAGAAAACCACTTGTTAGTGATCAGGAAAGAAGGCTTGAATTTGCTAGGAAGCATAAGGATTGGACTTTGGAGCAATGGAAAAAGGTCATAAGATCTGATGAGTTTAGATTGACCCTATTCCAAAACGGTGAGTCCGGCAGGGTAAGAAGGGAAGCACATGAAGCGAGGCACTCGAGCCTCTGGAGACAGTAGCATCATCTGAGGACTAGACTCAGCAACGTTATATGGCAATAAAATGAAGTACTGAATGGGCAGGTTAACACATCTACTGTATGGAGTTTCTATTCCCTGATGCCACAGGAATATTCAAGGTGTGAAAGATGGTTCTGGAAGCATGAGAAATCATGAACTGGCCACCACACTGTGAGCTAAATGTGATTAAATGAAAACTTGAAGTATGCACCTTTTTTGGCCAGGCAGTGTACAAAACAATCAATACTTAATGAACTTAGGAAGTGAACTAAAAATAGCCATATAAACCTGAGATGTTAAAATAGTAAAGGATTAAATGTTTTTCAATGAAATTAACGTAAAATGTCGATGACGATGAAGATTCTCAATCATCCAGGTGAGGTTAACTGGAAGTTAAGTGAAATGGACTTCATTCTTGTCCAGAGAAACACAGTGCACCCCTGGATAATGCGCATATACTAATTAAATGTAATTGAAATGTAATTGTATCTGTTATAAAAAATAAGTTGAGCTTTGTGTTTAAAGCACAGCGAAATATTTACTTAGCAAGTGAAAATATCTTGAATATAGCGACATTTATTTAATATTTCTTATCAGAATATTATTTTATAACAAACCAAATATACCATTATTAAAATGATTTCTGGGACAAGGATGGCTCTCAGGTGCTGATCAGAGGGTTGGGGGTTCAAGTCTCGCCACTGCCAGATTGCCGCTGTTGGACCCTTCAACAAGGCACTTAACCCTAAGCCCCATACAAAATTACACTGGCGATGCCGATCCCGAAGCCCAGAGGAGAATGGACGGAGGGTTGTGTGTCATGCTAGCAGCCCGGCAAAGTAAAACCACCAGAGCTGCAGAAATTACAGAACTTGTCACATGATGTGCTCAACAACACACAGAAAAAACAAAAATATATATATTTATATATATTTCCAGACATTTTTACCCGATTTGGAATTTAAAAGATTCTATTGGCAGATCATTCTGCTGACATTTATAGAAGGAAGACAGACAATAGATATAAACATTGACAGCACAAAGCTTGAAATTAGGGGAAATATTTTTTAAATAATCTAATAATTATATTCGGTTTTATTGCAACCTATAATATTTTTACTTGCTACGATGATGTTTTTCCCAGCATGGTCAAGATTATATCCATAGCACTTAATGTTAACTAGAACTGTCATGATCCTCTCAAATGTTTGCTGATCCTTTTGGACTCTCCATGACAGATGATTGAAACATTCCAGCCTTCTGCAAGATTTTCTAGATAGATAAATAGATACATATATTATAACCCCAGTTTCGATCTTTTCAAATGATCTTTATATAAACTTTGTGAGGGATACTGTATTTCTGTCGCTGAGTCTTTGCTTTATTGCCGATCGTGTTTAACCCATCCGGCTACGAATAGCTGGTCCAAAACAAAACGGTTTAGTTAAAATCAAGCGAGATTGGACCCGAAGGCTTTCATCGACTTCTTCATTTCATGGCTTAGCTTCCCATAAACTGATCTACTGTGCCTACTGACATTTCTGAGATCACTTAGTTTTGAAGCATTGTCAAACTGTCACGCAACTGCCCTTGATCTGAATGAAAATATGTAAGAAAGTGAAAGGAGCGTTCAATCTGCTAACTATTCTGGCCTCTATCACTGTCTTTGTTGTGACGCATCTCAGGTCAGAGATTAATCCTGCTTTGATTTACTTTGCCTCTCTGTTTGGCTCCAGGATAAAAAAAAAAAAACTAATATATTTGTATGCTGTAAATGAAGGAAATACAATGTATGAAAGATGTTATTTTTGCCTTTTTTTTTTCTTTTCTCTGACTAATAAAAAATATGGATACTGCGTATTAGTTTCTCTTATATTAACCAATATGTCTTACATATTTGACATTTCTGTTTAATAATGCAAGAACGCTAGGATGGTTTGTCACAATGGTATGTGCCTTTCTGTGTAGCAAAAAAGGTTTTCCATTAGGAGGTTTGCATGCATTTACTTTAAATAGGCAGTGATTTGGGGATTTTTTTGGGAAACTTCAACAGCATCAGCGTGGTCAGGCACTGGTGCTGGGATGGAGAGGGGCCTCCAGTTACAATTCATCCCAGATGTGCTCAGTGGAGTTGAGTTCAGTCATGTCTCTGTGCAGAACACTCAAGTTATTCTGGTACAACCTTAGCTCAAGCTTGTTTCATGCACAGAGGCATTGTAATGATGGAACAGGTTTGGCCCTCTAAGTTATAGTGAAATGATAATGAAGTGTAAATTCTACAGCATGCAGTATAAAGACACTCTGTACCATTGTGTGCTTGTGTGCTTTCATTGTGGCTATTGTTTGAGAAAGCGTCACATATGAGTGTGATGGTCAGGTATCCATATTCTTTTGCCCTCACTGGAGAGTATGTAATATATACAGTACATAAGGAAATGTAGACTAAGATCTTAATGTGTGTATTTTTTAGTGGTGTGTGCTAGTGAAGTGATTTCTCAAGAAATGTCGTGTTTTATCATAGAATATTTCAGACAGGTTAATGTGCTCAAATCTCCATGGAAATTTTCAAAGCATCAGTTGTGCAACATTTAGATTATAAGAGGTACACGATTACCTGGTTCATCTTTGTTTTTAAAACATGTACCAATTCCACATCTCTGATATGATATTTTAATCTTTTGCTATATGCTGCCTTTCAATATCCTGACATTAGCTTAAAAAATTTATCCATTCATGGATGATTATTGAAAGATTTAAAAGTGCATGTGTATGAACATCGATTAGAACATTTGAAAAATGACTATCAAACATTAATTTGAATTCTTGCAGCACTAGTTAAAGCTGACTGATCACAAAACACACCGGACCAAACATCCTGTACAGAATGGTACAAATTCAATTAAATGTTCTGTCGTACCCCCAATGTCTAATATCTAGTAAGATTTGGAAATCCAGAATATTTCCTTTATCCAAAAGCTTTCATTGTCAAAGATGTTGACACACATTTAAGGGACATCATCGCATCTGATAAATCTCAATGTTAAAGTTAAAAAGGCTGTGTGAATTAGAGTGAAGTGTTAAAGTTCTGACAAAAAGCTGAGAATTGTGTTAAACACCTAGCCTTGTGGCTGTCACAAAGGACTGGGAACCTGGTGGTTCAGTGTTAACACTTTCTTCTTGTTTTTATGAAACTTTGGTCTGTTTCTCTGATTTGTCGTCCGTCCATTAGGCTACATTCTTAGTATGTAGCCATCAACTTCCATGTTATCTTTTCTCTCCCTGTCTAATGCTGTAATTGACTTACCTTAGAAGTGGGAATACAGAATTATGTCGAAAATCCCGTGGAACACGGGCGTCTCCGTGTTTGTTTTTCGCTAGCAACGACAGATAGCTAACTTTTATAAGTGGCCTTTATAAGTCACCCTTTGATACTCGAGTTCTTATACCTGAGTGCTATAATATCCATCCATCTTTTGATTTAATTTCAATCACACATACAGATAAAAGGCATCAATAAAGCATTTTAAAAATCATTTGATAGTTTTTACATCTATACACATGTATGACAATATGCTACTCTCTCGATTTGTTTGGCATTATTCTATTTTAGGTTTTGATTTTGGCAGAAATTATGATAAGTGTTCCTTGCCTCATATGAAGGTAAGAAGGCAAAAAAGTAACTTTTTCTGCCACAGAAAGCCAAACAGCTTCAGTTGCATTACTGCTTTTTTGTCATCCCACAATGCATTTAGAGGCCCCTGGTTCTTTGTTCTGACTCATTGCACATGCCACATCCTGTCACAGCTAGATTCACTGTTCTCATTCCAGTGCTGCCACTTAAAAAAATAAAAAATACCAGTACTGACAATATAGTCTACAGATATGAAACAGGAGTGTCATGCCCAATTTTTGTTCCTCCTTTGATAGTCATTTATTGCAATCTAAATTTATAAAACAGTCAGTTTGCTAGTTTATGATGATGAAGAATCCTTGCATTTATTATTATTTATTATGAAAATAACAGGCTTTGTCATTGCTTCATTGACTAAAGGTCATAATTACCACCAAGTAGGAAGAATGCAGAGCGAAAAGAGTGTGAAAGAGTGGGCAAATGGCCCTTAACTTTGAATTCCTACTTACGTAGGATGTGCTGTCATATTACTACGGCTGTTCTATACTGTTCTCACTGTATAGCTGCCTGCCAAAAACCCACATTCAAAAGCAGTCATGGAAGCACTTTCAGCAAAAAAAACCTGCAAATGTAGTTTTTATAATACGAGGTACTGAGAACCAGCCTGTATCCTTTGACCAAAGTAGGCAAGGCAGACCATTAAACACTTGCAGTACACTTTAGGCACTGTGGCTGGGACCATTTAGTGCTTTTAGGTCAATAGTAGTATTTTAATTAATATCAATGGAAATTTTGATTGGGAGCCAGTGCAGTGTGGATAAGACAGGGGTGATGTGCTTGTATCTTCTGGTTCTATTGAGGACTCTCTCTCTCTATTGCATTCTGGACTAACTGGAGCTTGTTTATGCACCTTGTTGAAGATCAGATAGTAAAGCATTACAATAATCTGAACCTGGAGGTGATAAAAGACATGAACTAGTTTTTCTGCATCATGTACTGAGAATATTTTTCTTATATGTACAATATTTCCAAGATGAAAGAATGCCATCCTAGTAAAATGTTCTACATGAGCTTCAAATGAAAGACTGGAATTTATAATCATCTCAAGATCTTTTACTGCTGCATGCGATGGCCGATCAAACCATAATGTGTTGTTAATAAATGGCATGTGAAGAACTGTTGTATAAAACGAATGTCTGTATGTTGATTGAGGCAAAGTTATTACTTGTATATACAGTATAATTAAGCACTATAACACACGAGGTCGTGCTCCTGTGCTGAATATCAGAACGGCTATGATATCATCGGCATTCAGGCTGCACACTCACAGCCTACAGCCGTGCTGATATTCAGCACAACAGTACTCCCTCTCATGAGGTATTGCTTATTATAGTGTATATATGATTATTACTTTAGATCAATCAAGATACAGACATTTCTTTTTGTAAATCCGTAACTCTGACTCTACAGTCTACTGTTTTGAAGAGGAGAATGCACGACTCATTAGACACACTTAGTTAGACAGCTTGATGCTAACAATATATTTTTTTAAATAACATATTTTTAACCAGTTTCTAGCTTGAATGTATATTTCAGTGAACCTGCATTGCGCCTGGCATCCGTTCCTTCAGCACTCCTCGACATCCTCCTCCTTCATTGGCATCTTTCTTTCCACGTGATCTTTCCAGCAAACAATCAGTTCTAGCAGGATCATTTGCCTTAATTTAAAAATGTCTTCATAAACATGATGGCGTGGCTGGCAAGGTGGCTGTGTTTGCTGTATGCAATAATTCTACAGATGGCAGCTACTGGACTATTGTAATTATGGTGCATCTGGAGTATGTAGTGGTGCCAGTAGTAACGCCTTCTTCCAGAGGCTTTGGACAACAGCTCAAGCATTGACATCACTGACTCACTCTTCTCACATAGATGACAAGCTGGTCTTTCTGCCATGCCCTAATGGAAGCATGGGCTTTGATGAATAACTGGTTGACATAATTGCTTTTAAAAATAATTAATGAATAAAAAAATTATATATACAGTATATATATACAGTATATATAACAGCATTCAAGTAAAAAAATGTGTAAATGTTACGGGGGTGTGGGGATACATATGCAAGGCACTGTACACACAGCATGCTAAATGACAGTGGAAAATCCCAGCATGAAAATGACAGGAAAGAGCCAGCAGGTCTTCTTCCTGTTCATAATGAACTCTGTGATACACAGAGGGATCTGAGCTTTCAGGGAGAAGCAGTGTTAGAACTACTGCTGTGTTTTATTTAATGCTCTAACAAGCAATCCACAAACATTGGCACGTATCAGCATATTAGATTCAAACCTCACTTCCATAATGATGAATGAAATTATCTGTTAAAGGTCACATATCATACTCCTTGTAACAAGTTAACTTGGGTCTCAGAGGTCTCCAAATTGGGCTTAGAACAAGGAGACGCTCCTCCAGAAGTACAGACTGGTAGAAGGCAACATGAATTTTCTAAATGGTTAACATTTAAGTTTACAGTTTTTTTAAGTCATCCAATTTGTATGCTTATACAGAACGATTTTCTCTATTTCGTCATTCTTGGGAGCATTTATATGCATGTCTCCTTTGATCTCTGAAGGTGTGTGGTTCTGTGGTAACTGCCAGCAAGATGTTAATAACAGATCCTTTCACCTTGGAAGGTATTGACATGGAGGCTTGTTTCTCCATCACATACCACAAATGCTCGATCAGATCTGGGGAATTTAAAGTCCAACAACAGCCAGTCACCAGCTTTTCAAACCATTCCTGAAAATCCTTTGCAGTGTGCCACATAACATTAGTCTACTGAAAGAGACCACACCATTATGGAATACTGTTTAGATTGGTGTTATGTGTCAAAGTAACACCTACGTGAATACCAGGAACCATGGTTTCCCAACAACAACAAAAACTGCACAGAGCATCACACTGTCTTTGCCAACTTGTCTTCCTCCTATAGTATATCCTGATGCCATCTCTTTCCCAGGTACAGTAAGTGTTCCACTGTCCAGGTCTGATGCTCATTTTCCCATTGTAGGTGCTTTTGGTGGTGGACAGAGGCAAGCAATGGCACTCTGTCTGGTCTGCAGCTACACAGCCCCATGTACAGGAAACTACAATGCAGAGTGTGTTCTGACACATTTCAAACAGAACCTACATAAGGTATTACTTCAGTTTTTGCCCAGGACACTTGTCCTTCTTTGGACAATTTTTGATAGTAACCAATGCATACCAAGAACACTCCACAAGACCTGCTGTTTTAGAGATGATCTGACCCATTCATCTCGCCATCATCATCATCCCCAGTCAAAGTCGCTCAGATCCTTATGCTTGCCAATTTTTCCTGCTTCCAGCAATTGCTGCCTAATATATCTCAGCCCTTGACAGCTGCCACTGCAATGAGATAATCAATGTTATTCACTTCACCTCTCAATGGTTTTAATGTTATCACATTTTTAGATGCTTGTTTGGGGTTGTTGTTTTGCAAATGACCCAGTTGTTAACCAGGTTTGAGGTCTTAAGATGTTGCTTTAGTATTTTCTGATAATCTTCCATCAGTTCCTTATCCAGCAACACATCTGCACCAAGTGATGCCACCACCCCCATGCTTCCCAGATGGTATGGTGTTCTTCAGATTAAAAACTCCACTCTTTTTTCATACAAAGTGATGACTATTATGAGCAAACAATTACATTTTTGTTTCTGAGAACACTTGTGATGTCCTAAAAACTCCAGTTTGCCTTGTTTATCAGTTTGTCTTCAGTGTGGTTCTTCTTTCTGTGATGATCTTTCAGTTAGTGGTTATGCAGGCCTTAGTTCTGAATGTTTATAAATTTAGTAACTGATGCCTCCAACGTTTTGTCATCTTGGGGTTCAGTTGAGCTTTCAGGACAAAGTATGGTCATCCCTGGCCATTAATTTATTCCTTTCCTTAATAATGAGGTGTCTACATGGTCTCAATATTTTTATATTTTCCTAAATGTAGTTTTTACAGATGCTCATAGTAGCCTCTTGTGGAGATCTTGGCTGAGATGCTTGACTTTTACCATGTTATCAAGGGTAATTGGCCTTACATGTACAGTAGGTATCCCCTTAATTAATTCACAATTATTAAAATAGCCTCTGAGGTGAATAAAATAGATAAACTAATTGACTTGCCAAAAGGAATGTTTTGTACCATGAAATGGGTGAAATGGTGAAAAAGTGATGGTAATATCTTCAGCCAAGGAATATGTAAACTTTTGGCCCCAAGTGTACAAAGCCATTAGCCATAACATTCACTTCAAATGTCAGTGGTGTTAATCATATTGATTATCTTGTTACTTTGGCACATATCAAGAGGTGGGATATACAGTATTAAGCAGCAAGTGAACAGTCAGTTCTCAAATTTGGGCTAGCGTATGGATCTGACCGACTTTCACAAGCCAAATTGTGACGGCAAGACAAATGGGTCAGAACAAATCTAAAACAGCGGGTCTTGTGGGATGTTAGCTGTATTCAGTGGTTAGTGCATACCAAAAATTGTCCATGGAAGGGCAACCAGACAACTAGCAAGAGTGTCATAGAGTGTGACATAGGGTGTGCTCTGATAGAAATGTGTTAGAACACAAAGTACATTGCAGCTTGCTGTGTATGGGTCTGAGTAGCTGCAGACAGAGAGCCCAGGTGTCCCTGTCCATCACCAAAAGCAACCATGACAAAGTGAAAGAAGGTGGCCTGGTATGCGGTAGAGTGTTTCCTTTTACATCCTGTGGATGGCCAGGTGTGTGTGCAGCATTTACCCGGGGACAAGATGACACCAGGCTACACTATGGGAAGAAAGAAAACCAGTGGTAATGTCCTGCTGGGAAACCTTGGGTCCTGCTATTCATGTGTATGTTACATTGACATGTACCACCCCAAACACTGTTGCAATCCAAGCAGATACAATTCATAGAAAGAAGCACTATTTAGGAAAGGGGTGAGAAAAAAAAGTCTGATCCATGGATGCCTAGTCTCAGTGTTGATAAGATCCAAAAGAGGTCTGAAAGTCCCACAACTTCTATTTAATAATGTATACAATATATTCAATAACGGATGCTGAATCAGTCTAGTGTAGACAATGTCTACTTAAAGGAATTAACTCTGATCTATTGGAAATGGATAACACACATACTCAGGGTAACGTAACAGGCTGAACAGCCTCCGGCCAGCTCAGCTCCATGCGGTCAGTTGCCATAGTTCCCAGTCCTGGTGAAGAACATGAATTACTCCTTATGACTCGCTGAGTAAAGGAGGAGTGTTAGGGAAGAAAGACTGTCTTAGACGCTACACACTCATTGATCCAGGAACTCACAAGCGCACACTTCCAAGCCAAAGCAACACTCAGGAGAAGACCATAATATCTGAGTTATTCAGAAATGAAAAAGTAACAAAACAAGTAACAATAAATAAACTATTTTAATTGTAAAATAACTTCCATGGATCCTCCAGCACAGAGAGTTTAGTACGCTGTACATGGCTAGGCTCATTATTTGAATAAACACAATAAAATATAGGTATTTATCAGGATCCTAGAATCCTTGTTCTGCCTATAGGACACATTAGTTATTAGAGAGAGCAAACATACTGTACACAGAACCTGATGAAATTTGACCCACCAAAAATACTATAATTGTCGTGTCGTTTTACATATTTTTTTTTCTTTTCAGTTGTAACCATGTAGATATCCTTCTAGTGCATATGTTATATGTTTTTTACTATTTGTAGAAATGTTGTGATGTCATACCATATTAGAGAATACAGTTAATTGGGTTAATGCATGTTATTTTAATGAGTAAGACCTCATAGAGCCTATAACTCATCATCATACCCATTTTGAGCCTCTGACGAAAAGAAACACCACAAAGAGAGTAAGAGAGAGTTCAGATGTTTCTGGCTGGTCATTTCCCAGGGTTAAACGCTGAACTGTTCTATATTAAACCAGCCTGATACGGGGAAAAACACAGGGCACAAAGATCAGTTCAAAGGAGATTTGAAACTCACAGCAAGGCCATGTACTGGGCCAATATGACCCGGTGGGAATGAAGCAAAAATGGCAGTGTATGAGGATATGTTCGCAAAAACTACTTAGAAGCTATTTGAGACATTGTGAGAATGCAATGTCAGCTAAGACACATAACGTCAAAGTTTTTTTTTTTTGTATGCATATTTTTTAATAATTAGGTTTTTTTTTGTCCCAGTACTGGTCTAAACCACCACCATCATTACTTAATCCATTACCCATTTTCTTTATACAATAAGGTGTGAAATACATGATGTCCAGACACAACTCTAGCAAGTTTAACCATTCACAGTCAAACAGGAAGTGAGTCAAACAGGAATGTTGTGTTCCAGTAGCTGGTCTAGCCACGAACGTACGTTCTATACATATATGGACAAATTACCAGGCCTCTTTTTTCGGTCACGGAAAACTTTCAGCTTAAGTACTTTAAACTTTAAATAAAAACAACCACATGAACCATAATGACCATTACTTCATCTGGTGCATTATAGGATAAAATGGGCCGGGGTAGATAAGGAGCAAACATTCTGATGGGTTTAAGGTCTGAATAACTTTAATCTTAGGGTGTTAGATGATTTCTCATAAGATTTGAGGAGATTTTTTTAAAAAGCACACGCACATGGGAAATGCCTCCAAGGACACATCTCAAGGAAGTGGTTAGGAAGCACTAGTCTGAAAAGTCAAGAAGCAATGAGTTTCAAACCTATTCATTTATTTGTCCTAATGTCCCAGTCCCAGCGTACATCAGGCGCTTTTAATGTTTGTTCTTACTTTCTGTGGTTCTTCTCACTCAATTTTGACCACTGTGTAGAACACTCCTCACACAAAAATCCTAATAAAACTGTTTAAATAAAGTATAGTTGATGAACTAGATGGTTAATTTTCTCTCAAAGATGAAGCAACAATGCATATTTTCCTCAAAGCTTAAGTTTTCAACTTTTATTGGAAATAAACTATTCAACTCATTTCATTTCATCTCGTTTTATTTATATAGCACTATAAACAATAGTCATTGTTGCAAAGCAGCTTTTGTTGTGTTTCATTTAAAACATGATTAAAGACCAATACAAAAACTGTCATTTTGAAATATTTTTGTTTGTAATAAAACAGGAGTGAAGACAAAGAGCAAAATAGGATTTTATGAAATTTATTTCTATTTCAAATAAACATTTACAAAAAGCATCTGACTTCTTTCATCTCTCATTGTTCTGAATCTCGGTACAGTACATCTCCAAGAAGCTTCCGAACGGCTCCGGCGTCACTTGTGTCTGTAAGATTCGGGAAATAAAGCAGGCACATTACACAAATACAGACATACAGTGTATGCACATTAAACGTTTTAATCAGAAGTTTTTTATATGTGCATTTTTGGGAGAGAGATGGGGGGAGGGGGTGAATTTGTATGTAAACTCAAACAGTTTTTTTTCCATTCGACAAAATACAAAAAAAAAATCTTTTTCATTCCAGCTTCAATAACATGGACAGTTTTGTGAAGCTTAATTTCATATAAATCAAATTGAGTTTATTTAACTTCTGTGTCAGAATACTATACAAAGAAGGGTGAATATTTATGCCCACCATGCCTGTTGATCTGTTTTGATCTGCAAATGCTGATCAAACCACACATTTAAGAGCTGATGTCTTATCACCAAACTGTTTTTTCCCCATCCAGACCAATTTCAATTCATTTTTTTATTTTATTTGTGGTTTTAACAGGACTTTTAATAGTGATGCTAAAACAAAGCAGCATTACAGTCATACTGAACATTAGTAAAATTTACATCTGTAATTTATCTCTAAGACTTAATTTATAAGTCTTTAGCCACCCCTCATTTCTTCCTATTAAATTAATGATATACAGGGTGGGCCATTTATATGGATACACCTTAATAAAATGGGAATGGTTGGTGGTATTAACGTCCTGTTTGTGGCAAAGTAGTATTTGTGATGTATAGTTGAATGGCCCCCAAGGTCTCCTGATCTGACCCCCTTAGACTTTTATCTTTGGGGTCATGTGAAGGCAATTGTCTATGGTGTGAAGATAACCACCTGAAACTACGGATACTGGAAGCCTGTGCTGGCATTTCTCCTGCGGTGTTGCTATCAGTGTGTGAGGAGTGGGAGAAGAGGGTTGCATTGACAATCCATTACAATGGGCAGCACATTGAACACATTTTATAAGTGGTCAGAAACTTGTAAATAACTCATGAAAGAAGTTACGTTAAAACCAACCACCATTGTTTTTCTTGTGAAATTCCCAATACGTTTGATGTGTCACATGACCCTCTTCCTATTGAAAAAACAAAAGTTGGATCCAAGATGGCCGACTTCCAAATGGCCACCATGGTCACCGCCCATCTTGAAAAGTTTGCTCCCTCACATATACTAATGTGCCACAAACAGGACATTAATATCACCAACCATTCCCATTTTATTAAGGTGTATCCATATAAATGGCCCACCCTGTAGATTAAATGAAGCAAATGGGATAAAAAAAAAATTATTGGTACAAAGTGCCTAAAAGATAGAATAAATAAATAGGTTGCTAATGTAACAATTCAGCAGCAACCTCATTTCCCCGCTCGTCTGTTCCAGTCAGGCATTCAGCATCACTAGTATACTGGTGATGTACAGTATACATTGGGGGTAGTGGTGGCTCAGTGTGTTAAGGCTCCTGTTGGGCCCTTGAGCAAGGCCCTTAACCCTGCCAGCTCCAGTGTAATGGAGTGTATACTGTACTGTATGTATACAGTGTATACTGTATCCAGTATAATGGCTGACCACTGTCTACTAACAAGAAACTAGGATATGCGAAGAGTAAAATAAATTCACTGTGCAATAACGTATGCATGACGAATAAAGGCTGATCATCAATCATTATCTGCACCATTGTTCCACTGTTTCATCCCTTAGGTTAGATATTTCGTTTTGCTTGGATGATCCATAGGTATGGATTAACAAACAAAAACAGTCCTCTGAAACTGGTCAGGGACAGGAAATTCTCCTTCAGGAAGCCTGAAGAACTATTCCGTAAAAAATACAAGAAAGTCTGCCTCTTCGGAGGCAAAGAGAAAACTGTATACAACAATGGTTTAAAAGTTTAACTGTGTAACCAGTAAGTTTCATACAGTTTTAAAATGTCATTTTTTATTGATGTTATCAATGTTCCCTGATGGAGCCTTAAGTGCTCATGGAAATTGCTGTCTTCATGGTTTCAAACTGTGTCTTGGACCTGTCCATAAGGAGCCTCATCACAGCGATTGGGTTTCAAGTGATAAGAAGTGACCTCTTGACGTTGGACTGGATGCAGCCTGACTGGTCACATAAAACCTGCTTCAGGTCTGATTCAACTTTAATTATAGATCTAGTTGTTCTGAATAACTGACCAAATCATGCAGACTAAGAACTAGAAGTACTGAATCATAAATATATAAATGTTGCCATCAGTTAGATGACTGTTTTTTTGTCTTCCTTTTTTCATTTGGTTAGGCTGATTGGTTAGGCATTTTAAGAAGTGCAGGCTCATTTTATGTTTTGCTTTGATTGTTTAAAAAAATATATATACCAAAAGGGAAAAAAGAAAAAAAAAAAAAAACTCATGACGTTGATCTTCCAGCAGCATGAAAACAATGATGTTTTATTCAGCAGCATGAAAACAAACAACCCAAAATAAATAAAAATAAATCAAACCCAGCTTTTCTGGTAAGCTGTGTGTATTTGTTGGGGGTGTGTGTCGTGAGATGACAAATCATCATTGCATAAACAAAACTACAACAATAAGCAGATTGTTAAGGTTTCCAGAGTGATAGTAAGTTATCATATCATATAACTATATATAAAAAAAAACTTTATCACTAGTATGGCACTGCAACTATTTAAAAAAAGAACAAATGGTGTGAAATGAAAAAAATACATATTCCAGCTTCATTCTAGGATTTCTCATACAGCTGTAATAGATTCCCTCATTTTAATGAAAAAAAAAAGAATCAAATATAGATGTTTGGGAGACGCAGACTAAATCTTTGGGGTGCTTATAATTTCAAGCTGAGCAGTCCAAATGGTTTGTTTGGCTTTCATTTTCATTTTTTACAGGTGGCTGAAAAAAAAATCTGTTTGAAATCTGAAATCTGAAAATTGAGGTAGTGGTTCATTCTGGATTCACTTCCTCTGACTTCAAATCCCTGAACACTCTTGAAAAGACATTTCTGACTTAATATAACTTACTATAGAGTAACATAGTATTATAAATGTTTAAGTGTTTTATAAGACAGCAGGACCTACATAACACTAATGTATTTTTTAGCAGGTGAAGCCATTACAAACTAGCTATGTGCACTGGCCAAGAACACATCCAGTTATCAAGATAAAAAGACTTCACATAATTAGATGATTGTTACAAAAAATAGTAGAATTTCTTCTGGTTATTTCTTTCAGCAACAGATATACTAGTACACTTGAGTATATACCAGCTTTTTTAGTCGCTCTCTTCATTTATTTCTAATCAAGCTGGGAACATCTTGTAGACATGGTTCAGCATGCTCCAAAAAAGTCATTATTATTTAGTTCTGCACCTCCATTAAGAGCTCGCTGTACTTGGCCCTTTATGCATGCAAAGAAACTATGTTTTTTTTTGCAATACATAATTTCCATGTTGTGCAGTGCAGTGTGGTGCAGAACAGACGTGTTTCTCTCTTTTCTCTGTGTATTCAAAAGTAAAAACCATCTAAGCACAAGCTCACCCCGTGCAATGTTTTATGCACATGTCCATGACTTCCGCAGTGCACACACTTACTGAATGTGAAGATCAAATGAACATACACACACACACACACACATTCACAAATACCCAGGTTTCCTCACCCACTCCCAGTTTGTGCAGCAGATCTGTGTATTCTGGCCTCTGTTCCAGTACTCTCTGAAGACTGGTGGGCTCCATGCACTCCAGCTCAACCCTCCAGTACACATAGATCTTCTGACTGAAGCTCACATACACCAGACATGGGATGTTCCTGCCCTGCTTGCACGCATAGAGGCCTGCAACAGCACATAACCACAGCTGTGTACTGCAGGATATTAAACAAACTAATAGACATGATGTATGATGATGATATGTGATGTCTGACAATATTAATATTAATGATGTCATCACAAAACATTATTTTTAGACTACAATTAAAGCCGAGAGTGATTGCTTCCTATTTAGAAAAGAATCTTACAAGTTTCCTTTCTCTGTGTTTGTATTAAAGTTGAATTAATACAAAAATGTACAGCATACAAGCATATTAATGAATCCTACAGTACCCGTCACTTGGTGTGCTGTATATAAACTACATAAAAATATATATTATATAACCTTTCTGCACAGATGAACTCCTCTTTGACTAACAATGTACTCAGGATGACAGAATCGAGAGCTAAGAAAGACAGACAGGATGAATGCAGTGAAGAAAGAAATTTGGCATTGAGATTTTTCTTTCTAAGGTTCTGACTAGTGGTGACCCATTCCACGTGATCACAATCCTATCTTACTTTCATGCTCCATTTTAATAAACATAACTTGTGTCAAAGACACACGGACACATGCATGCACATACTCACACACTGAAATAATAACACTATACCGGCACAAAATGCATTCACGTTCTCGTCGAACTGGAATCGGACGACCGTGCGGTTGTGGTCGATGATATATGTTTGGCCGTCCCAGGCACACGCCACCACTTCTTCTCTGCCGTCACCCTAAAATATGGAATGATCAAAATGCCAAGAGTGGTATCTAAACCCTTCAATAGGTAAATAACAGTAATGAAAGTCTTCGTCCAATAGTTTCTTTCTTCGCATGTTTGTAACTTCAGGTGATGAAATGGTGATCCAGGAGGGAAACTTAGCTTCCATTCATGATTGAAATATGATTGGCACAAATTGGCTCACATTTCATACAAAATGAAGCATCTAACCAATCAGAGAGGAGACTGAATTCTTGTAACTAATCATAACACAGAATGCAGGACGTATCAATACACAAATAAAACTGAGAGAAAAAACTCTTCTTCTCCTTCTTCTGTTGGCTTTCAGGTAGACTAAACCACTGTGCACATGTTAACAATGTATATTCTACTTAAATGCTCTGAGCATGAAACACTCGTCCTATTAGATCAGTGTCCCAGGAAACAGCTAACTTGGAATCTCTACTCCAAATATCATCAATTGGATTGAAGAGAATTCTGTCCATGTGAATGCAGCTCCTGTTAGCACAAACTAGCATAACAATAATAATAATAATAATAACATCCATAATAAATGTATAAATTTTTAATAAACCGGTATTACTCTCGCCAACTGACCGTGACATCCAGTTTCTGCAATGCAAAGAGCTGGTGATCCACCTGCACCGACCAAAGGAGCTGCTCCGAGCTGTCCATAAGCTTCAGGGTACCTGCACCAATAAAACAGATGTTTCATAACGTGTGGGGGGGGGGGGAGGATGAAACGCACCTGGCTTTCAAAATGTAGTTCTATAGTTTTCAGATCAATATAATAACATATTTTAGGCCACAGATTTGGATATGTCGAGTTAAAATGCTTTTATAACACTTGTTCATGATGTTTATTTTTGTTTGTTTCTGTGTGTCATGTTTTTTCAAGGTTAGACCCAGAAGATTATCAAAGAATTAAATATGGAGGTACAGTATCAGCGGCAGGTTGTGTAACTGTAGCTCACGGTTGCTTACCGTCTAAAGTGCAGAGAGCAAATAAGCCTCCTTTAGAGTCGTCTCCCTTGGACCCTACAACAAAACAACCAGGCTCACTGTGTGTCACCTTCAAACATCACACGTTTCAGAATACAACATTATCATTAATTACACTGCATGTTAAAGGTGAGCTTTTCATAAATTATACTGTTAAATTGTCTTTGTTATTGTGCTGCCTTCTTTTGATATTATGTAAATCACCTGGACACATTAATTGGTCCAATTTATTAGGAGCACCTTGCACACATGAGCATTCATGCAGTTATCCCATCAGCCAATCACAAGGCAGCAGCACAAGGCATAAAATCATACATACAGGTCAAGAGCTTCTGTTCCTTCTAATGTTCAAAAAATAAAACAAGCACTGAGCAGTGGTTCTGTAGGAGGTAATTCCCTGTTGATGAGAGAGATCAGAGGAAAGGTCCAGACTGGCTTGAGTTCACACAAAGGCTAGCTCAAGTAATCACTCAACTCAATGGTGAGCGGAAAAGATCTGATATTCAAGGCGGATGAGTTAGACAGTAGAAGCTCACATCAGGTTCTCTACGTGTCAGCCAAGAACTTGAATCTTACACTACAGTGGGGACAGGCTCAATCAAAACTTACAAGATATGACTGAGAAAAATCTTATGTGTTTGTCTTTATCTCCACTTTGGTTGCCCCGTCAACAACCATGACATGGTCAACGTAACTTAGATTACATTTTATTCTATATTATGATGATTCAAATTAACTGAATGATCTTGAATAATTGAATGTGTTGTGCTGCTACAAGGTTATTGGCTGATTGGATAATTGCCTATGAGGCGTAGTTAGATGGGTAACTACATATGCACATTATTTTATTATTAAAATGATTGATTAAAATGTAGAGGGAGAGTGGGGGATGTGTGTGAGTGTTGGTACATGCAGTACCTCTACTGATGCTGCCAATCAAATGGGTCGACACGTTCTTGTTATGAATGCGGCCAGTGGTCAGATGAAGAACAACGTCTCTGGAGGACCCTCCTCTGTAGCAGAAACATGTACATATGACGTCTTTTCTTGTTTTTTCACAATACGGTCATCATGTCATGTACCAACCTGCATAACCAAAACTTAGTACTAAATTTCTTTACTAATAGATCAGGCATCACTGCTGAATGACATGCACGATGGAAGCCATGGCAACTCAAAAATACTGAACAGTGCAGCATTATATGATTATCATTTATTCCTTTATTCTCACTTCCAAGGTAACAGTGACACTTTAACAGGCTTTGACAACTCTAAAACTCTGATTATACAAGGACAACATTTCTCCCGAACCATTCAGGAGACGCAGCTATGAGTAAACCTGTGACCCTGCATTAATACATAAAGTCTCTTATTCTGTGAAAATAATAAAGGTTAAGGTCTCTGGATCCTCAGGCATCTAAAAATGGTCTTACATTATACATAATATTTTGAATCTGTGAGCATCTCTGAATGATTAAAAGTGCTATGAATATTTTATCATTCTCATCCGCAGAGAGACCATACCCAGGTCTCAAATGAGATTCAGCATCAAGCACCTTGCAGAAGCAGTTAAACGGCTCTCTCCGGGTGCTGCAGCGCCATCTTGTGTCCAGGAACAGAGCAGGATGGCATAACCACAGCCTGGCTGAGACACCATGAGCTCGGGACTGCCATCTGCACCCGGGTTCACTGACAAACTGTCCACCTAGAGGGAAACAAAAATAATAGAATTAAAATAAAATGACATGTCATGGTTGTGAGTACAGCACTAGGCCAGTTTTTCTTCTGTAACATATATCATGGTATATGTTATAAAAGGAGTGTGTTTACAATACTTTACACCAGGACTCAACCACTAAAAGAAATAAATCAAGCTACACTTTACAGCTATGATTTATTACATCTTATGTGTTTAGTTTTATACAGTCATGTGTTAAAGTTAGTACGCCCTCCCTCTTTTCATTCTGTGTGAGGTAGTATAGAAGTTTTTTTACTCACATACACAGAGAATTAAAAGAGGGGGTACTAACTTTTACACATGACTGTAGGTGTGTACACTTCATTCTGGTGGAGAGATGGTCATTTAACAGCTTTATAATATGAGAAAATATGATTTCTCATCCTCATCAGTTGATTAAACAGTCTCAACTGAATTGCAGAAGTATGTGAATGTGTGTACCTGCCCCTCCAAGAGCCACTTTTTTAATAAAACCAGCTGACCAGCAGTCAGGTCGGTCGCATCAGATGGCTCCTCCCATCGGAAAGCTCGCACCACACGGTCAGTGTAGCCTACAACAAGCTCGCTGCGTCCATCGCCATCTAACACACACACACACACACACACACACACACACATACACACACACAACAACATAACAACATACAATTACAACTACTAAACAATAACTAAACAATTTTGTACCAATCAATCTATAGTGTATGTAAAAAAGTTACACACCCCTGACACAACTGCAGGCTTTTGTGATGTAAAAAAAACAAAACAAAAAGAAAACGAGAAAACGAGATAAAGCATGCCAGGTCCTTTCCTGTCTATAATGTGACCTAGCAACCAACAAAATTTAGTGAAAAACTAAATAAAATGTTTGAGGATAAACAAATCACTATAACCTGGTTGCATAAGTATACACACCCCTTAATTAATATTTATAAGCAAAAGGTGTTTTACATACAGCACTCTTCATTTGGCTATTATATTCCACTGTTCCTTACAGCAATGTTCCAGATCTATTATCCATTCAATCAGCCTTCAGCTGTTTAAGAGAAGCATTCAGCTTTGTTGTCTTAACAGCCATTTAGAAATTTACATTATTTACTTTTTTATCTGCTATTTACTGTATCTCTCCTGAAAAGAAGCATCTCCATTCAATCTTTCACACTTTATAATCCCGATAAGCACAGAGCATGAGATATTGGAAACAAGCTTTGTGATGGATAATTTAATATGCCATGTACAGTGCAGTTGACCTGAGACTGGATAAGTAAGGTGTGAGACAGCTGGCTAGCGCAGTGCCAAAGAGTGTTGCTGCTGTGATGCTGCTGTGTGACACCAGCCAGCTGCCTCCCCAAGCTTCTGATTCCTGAATAAGAAATCATCCCAAGGTTCAGTTATGGTAATTTATGTATTATTGCACACCCAAACATTACTGTGTATAATCTGCTGTATTGCAGGAAACGAGGAAAGAGCAGAGTCTGGTGAGGTCACCTGTTACTGGAACAAAAGGTAGGGAATGAGTAGAATGTAAAAAATATATAAACGTGGCAAAGCTGAAAGCTGTAAGCTGCCTACCAGAGAGAGAGTAAGTGTGAAAATTAATTATTGGCTTTTTTCATTACTGTATGTGATGTGGATTAATAGTAGAACCTTTTATTGACCTTTGCTGCTTTTTGTTCACTATTTAGACGTTCGATAACACATCAGCTGGACACCCTGCTCCAATAACAAACATGCATAATGACTTCAAAGTTCAAATATATACAAAAATGCCAATATGCTCCATGAAGTTCATTTTGCTCCTGTCTGGTTCTGCTGCGGATTGGATCTTCCAGAAGGAGGTTGTTCTAAAACAGTCCTACAAAACTACACAAAAATAATTTAAAAACGAAGGAAACAAGTTTCTATCACAACCGTCTAAAACACCTGGGCCCGTATTCACAAAGCCTCTTAGAATTCTCTCAGAGAGCTCCTATCTTAGTCTAAAAAGTCCTAGCTGGGAGTCCTAGACTAAAATGATTTAGAAAACTTCTTAGAGAAACTCTGAGCTAGGAAAGTACATAAACCTTGATCTTAGTGAGGAGGCGTGGTCGACCCCGTTGCTAGGGATGATGCAGCAATTAAAGGACTGTGATTGGTTAATAATAAATAACCTCTGACCTCTGTAAAGGTGTTAAAATGCTCTCTTTGGGAAAATGTAATATATAATAATACAACAGACAGTGAAATCATAATGTTTGTATATAAATAAATTGTATAATCAAGAATGCAGGCTATTTTAGGCAAAGTTTTTGTTATAGGCTAAATATCTTAAAGTTCATTAAAACAGCCAAATGTTGAAAATGTGTCTACTTTTGAAGCAACCAATTTGTTACAATTTATCACAATACATTTATTTATCATACTGTTTTTATTACTTGTAATCCATTTCAGATTGATGGAAGCAAAATGGCTTTTACCAGTTTACATGACTGACAGTCTATTTAAATTGCACTTTTGGATGGTGTGTATCCAACAATCCAAGAGAGATGGAAGGAAGTAAAACAACAAGAAAACCAAATTAGACAGAAGAGCAGAGTTTACTTTTAGCTTTATGATCAGAGAGACTATTTCTTCTTTCCGCTATTTTGTCTTCTGCTATAGAAACTCTTAAGCCTCTTAAAAGTCCTCCTCTCTATTCTTAGCAATTTTTACCTTATGAGCTGTTTTACGGCTATGATGTTTTGTGAATAATTTTTAACTTTACTAACATTTAGTCCCAAATTTATAGGGAAATTCTAAGAAAATGTCAAAATTCTAAGAATTTTCTTAGAATTTCATCAATAGGAGCAACTTTTAGGCTTAAGGAGCTTTGTGAATACGGGCCCTGAACTCTGATAAAACTAAGACTGTGAATGCGGAGAGGTTCTGTACTGATCAGTGATGTTCAGTGCTCTACTCTGTATTCTGTACTCCACCTTCATCAAGTATCATAGAAAACGTGCTGCTGCTATTATGGCAGAGGGACAGTGCATAAAGCAGTAAATAATATGGTTCTGATAAAAATCATACTGTACAGTATATTGTTTTTGCTCCAGTAATTGTGGACCCGGTGTTCCTTAACTACTGTATACATGTATACGTTATTTCACTCACCAATGTCACTGATGAGCATGACTTTAGTGTTGGCAGGGATGTGCTGGGTAAAACTTGGCTTCTGGTCATCCCCAAATAACCACTCGGGCTGGCTGGAGGATTCGGCTTTGGCTACATCAGAGGCGATGTCAAACAGGTGGAACCAGCCTTCAGCACCTACAGCCACTACCAGGTTCTATACAGACCCAGACACACAGTCAAACACAGCATGGTATAGCTTAAAGATGAACAAAACACACTTATGTCAACGTAAGGAGTGAATCATACAGAGCCTTACCTTGCCTTTGTTACAGAGGTCTCCTACTCCCACGCAGGTCAGCTACAAAACACAACTGTGAAGGTCCTTCGCCAATACATTTTTGGTGTGATTGTGAGTCTTGTGAGTGAGTGAATAGATAAAAATGATCAATTTAGCTTACCATTCCTACACATGATCTAGTGAGCCAGGGCTTGGAGTCATCATTCTTATAGATGTACAACTTCCCGCTCGTGTCGCCGACCACAAGCTCATTCAACTGAAAGAAAAATGTATGTGATTTTATTTATTTATATTCAAATGTATACAAACCATTTACTCATCTTGTTGAACCAATTCACCCTGTTCATGATCACAGAGGATCCAAAGCTATATTGCTGTATATATTTTAAGATATTTATAAGATATGTAATTTTCCCTGCTGCACCTCTACATAGGTTTTTAGCGTTCCCCCACCTGCCAAATCCCACTTGAACCCCTGTCAAAGAGGGATTGTCAAAAGAAAGGTGAGAAACACACGATCCAACAATACAGATGAGCTGACAGTTTCTATCAAAGCAGCCTGGTCTTCGATAACGTCTCAGCAGTGGCACAGGCAGTGCTACCTCCATGCCATGCAACACTGATGCCTAATTCATGCTGACGGAGCTCTCAAATTATTGACTGAATAAATGAACACACTTAAGAAATTTTACATTTCTGTATTTGAATTACAAAAAAATATTCTAATATTTTTAGATACTCAGTTTTGCTTTTCCTGAGCTGTCATAATCATGGAAATAAAAACAAAAAAGACCTGAAATATTTCACTTTGCATGTAATGCAGTTAAGAGTTGCATGTATGAGTAGTAAACAAAATAAACTTTTCTACAATATTTACGCTCTACCTGGCCAAAAAGTCAAAAGATTTAATTCAGTCCCCCTTAGCTTTGATTACAGCACACAATGTGGTGGCCAGTTCATGTGTGAAAATTATTCCTCATGATCCCAGAAACACTCTCACAATTTGAGTGCTGGAATATTCCTGTGCCATCAAGGGAGAAAAGCAACATAGACTTCATAACTTTGTCATTCCGTACATTCAGGTCATAAAATAAACTAAACATTCAGCTTTATTTTATTGCAACATCTCATTGGTGAGCCTAGACCTGACCAACTAAATCAACTCCAGATCATACTACATAGGCTTGTTGCATGATGGGTGCATCATCCATCGCTCTGGAACAGGGTCAATTTGAACTCATCCGACCACATGACCTTTTTCCATTGCTCCAAAGTCCAATCTTTATGCTCCCTACCAAATGTAAGCTTTTTTCTGATGAGACTTACTTTTCTTATGGCCATAAGATCAGGTCATCACCATCCTTCCATGTTTTGATAATGTGCTGAAGGTTTCTTAACCCAGTTCCAGTAGTTTTAAATCTCCTCAGTTGTTTTCTTTGCTTGATGCAGCCCAATAATTCAACCCTTCTGCAAACTAAGACTTGTTTAGGCCAGGCCATGGCCAAAAGTTTTGAGAATTACACAAATATTAATTTTCACAAAGACTGCTGCTTCAGTGTTTTTAGACCATTTTGTCGTAAAGATGTTACGATGGTGTACTGAAGTATAATTACAAGAATTAAAAATTTTTTTTTTTACTTTTTTTCCGAATGACTCAAACAATAGGAAAGGTGATTCATCAGAGAAAATTAGTTTACCCAGAACTCACCCATCCTTATAACTTTTCCAGAATATCAGACTGTCCCTGATGTTTTTCCTGTAGAGAAGTGGCCTCTTTATTGTCCTTCTTGACACCAGACCATCCTAAAAAAAATTTCACCTCACACCTGCCTGCTGCCATTCCTAAGAAAGCTCTGCATTGACTGAGCTAAATCATTTTTAAGAGACAGTCCTAGGGCTTCCTGGATTTTGTTAGGACTCTCCTTAAAGTTTTTAATGATCCGATAAGTGATTTTGGTGCAATAATAGCAGCAATATCCTTATCCTATGAATCTATTTTTGTGCAAAGCAATGATAACTTTCCTTGCACGTAACCATGGTTAACAGAGGATGAACAATGATTTTAAGCACCACCCTCCTTTCAAAGCTTCCAGTCATTCTAACTCAGCATGAAGGCGTTATCTCCAGCCTTTCCTTCGTCAACACTCTCATCTGCGTTAACGAGAGAATGACTGACATGATGTCAGCTGGTCCTTTTGTGACAGAGCTGAAATGCATTTTTTTCAAAGGTTAAGTTCAATTAATTCTAATTCATCCTCACCCTTCATAACATGCGGGTGTATATGCAAACTGCCATAATAAAAACTGAGGCAGCAGACTTTGTGCAAATTAATATTTGTGTCATTCTCAAACCTTCTGGTCACGGCTGTATATGAATGATGTATGTATACCAGCTCAGTTTGTGGTGAAAATAATCTTGTGCTTTCTATTCGGATCAATTATTCTATTTTAATTATCTACTCCACTCATCAGTATGCTAATATGCAAGTTAGTTAATGACATCTGGCGACTTTGGCCTGTAGAGACTGCCCCTTGAAACCAGGAGGAGCTGGGTGAACTTACAGAGTCGTTATCTGCGTCTCCGAGACAGATGGCGTGAGGGAAGAGCGAGCCTGTGAAGTCCAAACACACCCGCTGTACAAAACTCAGGGAGCGCATCTCCTCTCCCTGCACTGCTTACACACCTACAGTGTGTGTGTGTGTGTGTGTGAAAGCAGGGAGGTGTATTACTGACATACAACTTCCCGGTTAGAGAAAAACATAACGTGCTATTTTAAACCATATTATTTTTGCACATCAAAACCATATTAGAAGAGTTCACTTAACACAGTTAATAATCTGGTAGCTTAGTCACAGCTCTGTCCCAACGTCAACACGACACACGTGACTATAATGACCAGGAAGCACAATATCGAATGTTTCATTTCAAAATAAAAGTCGGGATCTAGCCTTAGAATTATTTTAACTGCTGAATGTTTAAACTATGATTAAAATATTTCGTTTGTTAAAACAATTTAATAATATAGTGTTGGTCTGTGTGTGTGTGTGTGTGTGTGTGTGTGTGTGTGTGTGTGTGTAGTTTATATGTTCTCCCTGTGTTTGGTGGGTTTCCACTGGGTACTCTGGTTTCCTCTCACAGTCCAAAGACATGCAGGTTAGGCTAAATGGGGGTCCCAAATTGCTCGGACTATGTGTGTGTGTGTGTGCCAATGGATTGGGACCCTGCTCAGGGTGTACCGCGCTTTGTGCCCTAACTCTTCTGGGTTAGGCCTCAGTCCCCCTGTGACCCTGTACAGGATAAAGGGGTATAGACGATAAATTAATTAATGCATTTACTGTCAATTAGATTTTTTTTTTTCAAAATTTTCCGATGCCTTATGTAATCCCATGACTAGTATTCATTATAATATTTGAGGAAGAAACATTGCTGATTTAGAGTAAAAAAAGAGCAAACAGTAATAGGTTCTTCAGTGAAGTGGCGCCAAACATTTTAAAGCAGACAGAATTTCTTTAAATTTGCATATTAGGAGCAAACTGTCAAATTGCAGCATGCATAAATGCTTATTCTTACTTATTGCTTATTAATATTATCTTAAATCTTGAATCATAACAAAACCCTTATGGGACCCTTACTGGGCCCCCTGCAGTTTGCCTATAGAGCAAACAGGTCGGTGGATGACGCAGTCAATATGGGACTGCACTTCATCCTTCAACATCTGGACAAACCAGGAGCTTATGACAAGGGTCTTTTGTAGACTTTTCATCAGCATTTAATATACCAAACTAAGCCAGCTCTCTGTTCCTACATCTATCTGTTACTGGATCACCAGCTTTCTGACAGACAAGTAGCAGCTGATGAGACTAGGGAAATTCATGTCCAACAGCCACACCACCAACACTGGAGCCCCTCAGGGATGCATTATCTCCCCACTACTATTCTCCCTCTACACCAACGACTGCACTTCTACAGATCCCACTGTCAAGCTCCTGAAATTTGCAGATGACACTACAATCATCGGCCTTAGGGTCGACGCTACAGAGCACCAAACACCAGGAACAGTTTTTTCCCCAGGCAATTTACTTCATGAACAGCTAAACATTCTTCTCACTGCAGTAAATATATGTGCAATATTGTGTGCAATACCACTGTGCAATATACCGTGCAATGCCACAGATATTTATTTAACTTATTTGAAAGTATCTCACGATTGGCACCCTGTCCCCACTTTGTGCCCTAAGTCTCCTGGGATAGGCTCCAGGCCCCCCGTGACCCTGAATACAGGATTAAGCGGTATAAATGATGAGAGAGTGAGTGAGAAAGTATCTCACACCCTACTCCATTTTATGTTAACATTTTTTCTTGAAAAAAAAAAAAAAAGCATCCTACTCCATTTGTTGTAAACTTTCTTTTGTGTGTGTGTGTGTGTGTGTGTGTGTGTGTGTGTGTGTGTGTCGTGCTGTTTTATATTGTCATTTGTTTTGTTCTGGAAGCTCTGTCACTAAAACAAATTCCTTGTTCAGTATGTGCAAGCATACTTGGCAATAATAATAATAATTTCTGATTCTGATTTTGAAATATTTGTCAATACTAATGGTGCCCAAAACCCCAGCCACTGGATGCAGTGCGAGCCCTAAGCCTGGATTAAAAGGGAGAGTTGCATGCATTATGTTAATTTCATATCTTTATAATACCTAAAACCTGTACCACTGAAATCTCAGAGGGTCAAAAATTGATAAGCTGACTATAAAAGCAAATGTTATACCATAAAAACAAATGTTATACCATAAAAGCAAAAAGAATAGATAAGCATATCACGTGACATGTTGAAGAAGGTGGTTGATGTAAAACATAGGCGCAGCAAAGTTGACTATGTCAGCATAACTAAAAGGCCAGAATAAAAAACGGACATGAGGACTCACTGGGAAGTAAAACAACCAATCACTCCACTGTCAACAAACTTGAGTAATCAGTGACAGAGGGGAAAGACAGCATCCAAACATAGCAGCTCACCATAAATCTATATGTCCATGAATCCCCCATATCCGCACCTTCACCTGAGACAGAACTATCACAAAAGGCCCTGCTAAATAAAAAGGTTTTCAGCCTGAGACTAAATGTATGTGTCCCGAACATTGATGCAAAATTTTAGAGGGAGCCAATGAAGTGTTCATAACTTGCTCCCAAATTCTGGACAAGCTTGAGCTTGTTTAACCACCTACAGTAGAAAAACTTCTATACAGTAAGGCTTTACAGTAGCCCAATCCAAGAGGTAACAAAAGAAGAAGCCGTTCTTCTGCATAATAGTGACCTTAATATTGTAATAGTGACCTTATATTTCTTATCTTGGCAAAATTTTTAGATGAAAGAACTTGACCATTTTCAAAGAGGTTTCAAAGAAAATACTGTAATTAATAATCACACTGAGGTTTTTACCTCAGACTTATAGACAGAAAATAGCAATGAGCTCCAAGCCAGGATCATAATTCATAGACGTGCAGTTTTCTTTAAAATGTTTGCACCGTTCAAATGTTTTCCTGCGGCTAAGAGTCTCGTGTCTGTACTGTGCTTGACAGCTTCTGTAAATGCCATTTGGTTAATTACAAGTAATTCCATCACAAGTCTCAGTTTGACTTGAACGCCCCTTAACACAAAACTAAATCTGACACCAACACATGACTGCATGAAGTGGACTTGTGCAAAATCCAGGTTTATACATCACCAAATCTTATATCCTCTGTACATGCACATTCTACTCACAGCTGAGCTCCAGGTGGCACTATGCATGCATGCAACTTTCATTCACAGAGACGTGTGTACACTCATCTGGATCACATAACTGTGTCAAAGTCTAGCTATAATCCTGACCACTGCAAGGTCAGATGCACATGGCTGTTTGTTTTTCCTCCCATATTGTAACCTATTTTGCTGTTTATAAGGAATAGCATTTTGTTTTTTTTTATTGATTAGTGTGTGTTTCCTCAGTAGGGAAAGAAGAAGCATAGCATGAATTTCTGAAGTCAATTTCTACATATATTATAATCTCATAGATAAGGAAACAAACTGTTGTAGTATTCTAAAGAAGCTTGACCCCTTAATGCATCTACATTTATCAGTGTCATTGTTTGCACTGATAAAATGAAATAAAAATAAAAAACATGTATGAGTGTGTGTTATTGTTGCTCCTAGCTCAGTGTTGAAGAGAAAGTAGGCCACTTGGCCCGGATGGAAAAGAACACTGTTTATACAGACTGAAAGGCAGCAGGGTAGCATGGAGGCTGGTGTGTGCACTTTTGTTATCTAGCAGATTGCACAGAGACCTCAATGAGACATCTGGGAATGCACCGGGATTTCTGTTCACTTTATATTCACACCTTCCAGGCAGTTTCATCTCAGTGGAATACGATGTGATACAGAGACTATTTGAGTGTCACATAAGATGTTAATGCATGGAGTATAATAATGTTTTGCATCAGGATGCCATTTGGATTTTCCTCCCGAGTGGTCTCTCTCTCTCTCTCTCTCCCTCTCTCACTCTCTCTCTCTCTCTCTGTCTCTCGGTCTCTATTTCTCTCTGTCTATACAACCCGGCTGTTGCACTGACAGTTGTTTAATAGCAGCCAGCATATGTGTTGTTGCTCACAGTGCTCCTTCCTGGTAGGCATGAGTGTGTGACCCCCATATGTATGTAAATGAAGGTAAACAGAATCTCTTGATCCTAACCGTTGCAAAACTCTACCATACATCAATCAACTGTCACACACATTAAAAAAATGTGTGTGTGTGTGTGTGTGTGTGTATGTGTGTGTGTGGTTCAGGTACTATCAGTGACCTCAGCCAGCAACAACAATGACATTACCGAGAATGCCCTAAAACCATCTCTGGACAACATGCAGAGGTAAAAGTAGACAAAAGACTAAAGATTTGTTTAAAAAGCATGTTACACTTAGCATGGGATTCATACATACACTCACTCACACACTGGCCAAAGATGAATCCTCACATGTCCGAATGCTAGTGAAGTAGCAGAAATTTTCTCCAAAAAGGAAAGAGAGTGAAGAGGATACGGGGTGAAGATGGAAGATCTGGCTCAATGCCCAAACAACAAACCCATCTGTTATGTATTCGTCTGCTGGAGGCACAAAAAGGTCAGAGGTCACAGACAATTATCGGTTTATCTGTGCAACAGATCGCAGAGCACAGTAAGAAACCTGTCAAAATGCTTCTCACAGACGTGTGTGTGTGTGTGTGTGTGCTCACAATCAAACCAGACACTATGGATCCACACATGCATAATATTTACTGTGGACAAAACAGATCCAGTTACTGCATGATGGGTGTGTCAATATGGTGGATTGTATGCACTCTATATGACTCACATTCTCTCACATTCTATAAGAGAGAATCCAGAGTTTGAGGCGAAGGCTGACGAGCTTTCCTAACTTGACTTCCTTGGGTTGTTTTGAATAACCTGAGCTCATTTTCCAAAGCAAAATCACTTTAGTTAATAATAATAATTAAAAAAAAGATTAAACCTGAGAGACTTATGAAACGTAAGGTTTAAAAACAGTGCTTCAGCATTGTTTAGGTAGAGATTCATGAGGTGTGTGCTCTCATGCTGTGTGTGGGCAGTAACCGTCTAATTAATAATTAATTGTGAAAATAGTTTTAGGGATTTTTTTTTTTATTCAGATTCTTGCCACAAGAATTCTGTTATCAGTCAGGAAGCTGGAAGGAATTAACTAAGAATATATCAAGCTTAGCTTGCTTGCTTTAGACTAGTTTAGCTAGCTCAGACTTTCTTCATTCACTGCAGGCTAGACCACCACTTAGCATCATTACCCAAATAAGAAATTACATTAGAAAGTGAGTTTAGCTGAAAAGCCCTGCCTGGATCAGAGTATTAATCCTTAGAAAATAAATGGAGACATTAAACTGATTTCTAAATACAATTCTTGATAGAATTTTTAGTCAGATTATGAACACTAGCATAGCATTGCTAAATTACTCAAGTATTTTTGCAAGCCAGCTTTTAGTTAAGTTTAGTTTAGTTTAGTTTCAGCTGCACAACTAGTGTTGGTACAGCCATGTGGTTTTGTGTGTTTATAGCATATTGGGTAAAATATTAAAATGTTTAAAATATTCAGATGTTTATTTTTTTATCAGGGCTGCAAAAGTGCTTGACTAGCTTGCTAGCTAGATTGCAAGCAGTTGCCGTTTTTGGTTATTTATAGTACGCACAATTTATAATACTAGTTCTAGTTACTAGTCCAATCAAAAAGATGTGTATGCTTCTCGGAAGAAGCTTTCTGAGAACATCATCCCTAATAAATAAATAAATAAAATAGCATACTGCAGAAACTAAAACAGTGCAAAGTGCACATCCAATATTATTCAAGGTGAAATCACTGGCATTGTTTTTCTCTTGTGTAGGTACGTTAAAATAATATATATATTCTTTTTTTTTTTTCTTTTTTTTTTGGCCAAATAATAAAGTTTGTTCACAGAAAGCTTATCCAGTTCTTAAAAATAATTATTTTATTCACTTATCCAAGAACCTAGTAACGTCATTGCTCAAGAGACGTCATTCTCTTGTAATATCCAGTTATTCCCCATCTGACAGTTGCTCGATATTACATCACTAATAGTGTACTGATGGATGTGAGGCTATTCACAGTGTGCAGTAAAAAGAAACCACTACTGATGGCATGAAGACAGGGGAAAAAACCCACACCATGTTGATCACTGAAAAGGATCTTCAGAGATAACATCTTCCAAAGGTAACTTTAATTTAATGCACAGAGCTGTCTGCTTACTTAATTACCTAATGCCATATCTGTTATTTCATAGTTTTAAAATCTCTGGTATTGTTCATTAGAATGTAGATGGTACTATGTATACTTTTTAATTTTTGAATAGTGCATGAACTTAATACCAGGAGATCCACTTTCTTTTTCTTCTCTCCAGCAAGGCGCAGTGACTGAGTAATTTTGTATGTCCACTGGGAAGTGAGAACTTATTCACTTTTTTCCTACAATGTTCACAGGTCTATTTGTTTTGAGCAGTTTGGTTCCCTTTGGTTTGAGATCTTACTTAACACGTCTGAACACCCTGTGCAACAGGAATCTACTAGAGGAAGAAATGAATACTATTAAATTTCTTTTCCGATACTGATATTGCAACCTTGAGTAAAAACTGATACTTAACTCATCTAATTGGGTTTTCTTTAAGAACTGTTAAGCTTTTAAGCTTTAAATTTCATAAAATCACATACACTGAAAATATGATATAGTAGAAATACTATGCTATGGGCATTTAAGTGAAAACAGGACTTGATTTAGCAGGAAACAGTAATAAATCTCCCTTTATATCCCTATATACAGTGCTACACTCATATATAGTCCTACAATAATGCACTTACTCTAGCATTACACTAGTGCTTGGCTGCTATTAAGGTAGAAAGTTTTCAGTATGCTGGGAGCCATGATCAGACTGCTGAAGCTGGTGGGGAGGTGTTTTGGCAATAACTCCCAGATAATTTTATGTAATGTGAAATTGGTGTTTGTAAATGATTGTTTGTACAGTTCCCGCAGACAGACGTGTCTGTTCCACAAGTTGGCGACGAGTTATCCATTGATTTTCAAGGATACATTCCTGGATATATGGCCTTTTTAAAAAAAAAATTGTGCCGTGCAAATGTCTTACCGCGGATAAGAGTCTCATCTCTGTGCTCTGCTTGAAGTCTTCTATAAATATAAATCGATTCACACCTCCATTCACAATAAATTTCATCATAAATCCCAGTTGGACTTGAACCGCCTTCTATAATAAAAATTTGAACAAAACAAAATCCACCAGTTTATACCCACACTGAGTATCAGCTCAGTACTAGCTTTACTAATAAATTATATGATTAAATCAAATTAGCCATGTAAAGATAAACAAATGAATCAAATTGCATGGAAAACAATATTCTTGAAAATCATTTCATTCATGTGAAATCAACATACTTGAAGTGCATTTCTGTTCAATAATTTCAGTGCTTCTAAACAACCACTTCCAGTCATGTGATTATCCATCTCCCCCTTCCTTCTATACTACAGAGTATCACATGTCTGCCATGATGCTGAGTGTAAGAGAGGATAATCTGTCTAATGGAGCCCAACAGAATTGCTCAGAACCATACCCCTGTCACTCATACACATGGATATTGTGGTGCACACAGGCTGGATGCTAAAGATCAATACAGCGGGTCTGATTATGAACAACAGTGTAAAGGGGACAGTGGAAGAAAGAGCTGAGACAAATGTTTTCATGTTCAATCAGGTCAGTGACAAATGGTCAGAAAAAATGTAAGCTGACACTTTGTAATCGGTATTAGGGTTAAATGCTGTGAATAATCAGAGAATAAGGTTTGTTTGTAGAAAATAGAGCTAAAGCTTATGGTTAGTTACTAGAACATTGTACACTTTGATCATTTGTACCCTGGTTCTGTTTCTTCTACGCATACAGTATGCATATGAAACATCGACTACAGCAAAGATTCAGTTGGGCTGAAGTGTGCCAGGACTTGTTTAGGCAGGCAGAGGCGTAGGCCTTCAGCTCTGTGTAAACAATAGTGCAGGAGGGGTGGATTAGTGTGACAGGCTATTATATTCAGACAGCTCTTTTTGTACATACTGGGGTAAAACGATCCTCGTAAGACAGGCCAGTAAGGCTGCCTGACGACTGACCTCCTATTGGCTGCTTCTCCAAGTCTTTTAACCAATAAAAGGAGTCTTGATGAAGTTTTTGGAGTAAACAGAAGCAAAAGAGAGAGAGAAAGAGAGAGAGAGAGAGAGAGAGAGAGAGAGAGAGACTAAAATGTTTATGGATATTTTTGTACATTCATATTCTTTTGGTCTTTTAGACTGATGTGTAAAGTAAGAGAAAGTGGTAATTAAGATGAATGCACTGATGGTAAAGTGCAATTGCAAATGCAAGTAATGCAAAACAGGAAGTCCTGAAAAATTCTTCAACGGCCTCCGAACATCAAGCAGAAAAGGAAAGAATTACATACAATAACAGCATGCAGAATTATCTCTACCATTGTGGTCTTAAAAAGTGTGTGGGCAGCTGAGTGTGTTTATGTGTGCATGTGTGTGTGTGTTTGTGTGTGTGAACCTGCAGAATATCCTGTAATTAGCAGTAAACCATTTGACAGAACATTGTGAGGATACTGAGTTCAAATACATTACCCAGATCATCATGCAGAGGGAGAGAGAACATAGAGAGCTTCAGCACACATTAAACATGCGCACACACACGTACACAAATGTACACTTAGCCTTGACACTCTGTGTGTGCACAGAGGGCACACTGAGCCCACAATGCCACAGAAGATTCACTTTTTTTTTTTTTTGCTGATAAATTAACACACAACAGATGTTATGACAGATGCTCTTAATCTAGAAGTTTGTATATATATGTGCATAGACATGCATGTGTTTGTGTGTGCTCTATATGTGTGCATACTTTTGTCTGTCATGATCCAGTTCTTTGTTTGGGAATTGAACTCTCTCTCATATTGATCTTTTCTCCCCACTGACTTACGAGGACACAAAACAGTGCTCATCTGATAGGCGCGCATAAAGTGTACAGAAGACACTGAGAACTCAAAGCTTGCACTGAAGATGTTCAGAGTTGTTCAGAAAAAAGTGTGGTCTTCTAATGCTGCTTCTTTGCTGCTGCCATTACAGGCTGGTATAATCTCTTTAATTATGCAGTAACTCAGCATGTGAACCAAGCTAAAATTTATTCTTACAGGAAATGAGCACGATTTAAAATCCCTCATGCATCCAATTCCTGTTCGTGTTTGTGGAGCAAGGAATGGTAGTTCTAAACTAACATTGAGCTATTTATTAACCTTTAGGCATTAATGTCTGTCTGTGCAGGTTAGTGTTAAGCCGTTCTTGTCCTTATGAGCTACAGCTGCTTTGCTCTGTATTCTGTATGTGTGTGTGGTTTTTTTTACACATTGCTGCCCCTGATGGAACAAATTCCTTTTAGCCCACAGATGGTACATGCAGTCGCAGGCTTTCAAGCACAGCATCATCAGGCTAATCTGTTCTCATGATGACCCTTTTTGAGTTTTGTATATTTTACAGCACATGACATCCTGTTGGCAGATGGAGGAGCGCTGTGCTGATTTCGCTTTACATAGGGGACAGAGGTTATGCCCTCACCTCGGACTGCTGTGGATATGTTTGCTCTAATGAGCCGTTTATTTTATCTCATAGTGGCGCTTCACCTTACTGCTTTACTTAGCGCCACAGTTTTGGAACATATGAGACAAACTGCTTTTAAACTTCCTGCAGGAAGAACATACAATGTTAAACACGTACAATGTTCTGCCCATTCATCTTTGAAGGTTCAGTTTTCATAGTCTTCTTTCCCTTTTTTGGAGTAAGTCATGGATTGAGGATATGGGTGACTTGTAGGTGCATTACGGATATTTCTGTCTTCTGCATACTCTGTGTGTATATGGAAAACGATCGTGTTGATTGGCCTTACTGAGTGATATGACGGAAAATGCGATAAATTCATCCAAAAAAGTGCTAGATGCTGTGACGTGTTTTGGTACATAATTGCTCATAACTTCACTTCGATTCAACATTTTAATTTAGTTTATGGTGCTTCTTAGGTATTCAAGCAAATACCTAAGAACTGTCAAAGTTTCATTAAATTCGGTTCAGCCAGTTTTGCATGATGCTGTGACACATTCTGGCTGGACAGACAGACAGATAGACAGACAGACAGACCAAGTTTTTTTCCTGAGACTGGTTTCGGGTCCTCCAATGGATGAAAATTAAAGATAGCATTGAAAGTGCGGGTTCTGACCAATCTACAGACAAAACTGTTCTTTTATTTATATAGATTAAGAGCATGTTGAGAACGCTTAAAAATGGCATGTGCAGTTTGGCTTGTAAAAAACATTGTAGGCTGTAGTAACAGTTCTGAACACAGCTACACACGTTTCAATGTTACACTCAGCCCTGAAGCACTGTATTCCCAGGCCTCTGTCTTTTGCAATAACGTTTGATATGATTTATGACTGGCTTCAAGACAAACAGAATCATAAATTGTTAAAGCGTCTTTAATATTTCGGCACTAACGCATTAACAGTGTGTAATGTAAAAAGTATGCGATATTCAGGTAAATTATCTCATTTTTATTTATCTGTCTTTGTAGATGGAGATTTATAAAAAAATTTAATTAAAATTGGCACAAGGCAAGCATGCGATGTGGTACACACACATTTCTGTCCAAAGTGATTAACTAAGCTAAAGGCCAGTCTGGGCATGGAGCTGAGCAGCTGAGGGTTATAGGTCTTGCTCAAGCAGTTGCAACTCTGCTGCTCTCCGGGATTAGAGCTCTCATCTTGCCAAAAAAAAAAAAGAAGAAATGGACCACAAAAATATCCATGTACATAAATACTAGCACACGTTGGCCAGACCGCAAGAACTTGTTACAACAACCAGTGGAAATAGGGTAAGAGCTTGTTGAATGGACATTTCTCCTTCTATTCACCCCATTTACAGTATAATACATTTTCACGGCTGTTATTTTGTTGTTTAGAGACATTCAAGTGAAACTGGGACTTGTTTTGAAATTTCTCACGAATGATGAAAGATGGATGTACGTTCGTGAATGAGGATCCTGGTCACGGTGGTACGGATCCCACTGCAGTTATTCTTGTGAACATTCAGAGAGTGGAACACTTGACCCTTGAAAATATAACTAAAGATAACTTGTGGCTAATTTGCAGAAGAGACACATCTGTCTGAGGGAATTCAATCTGTCTCATCTGTCATTCACGAACACAACTTTCACATTACAGGAACTCAGCTGGGAGTTATCGCCATATCCCCCGCACAGTCCTGACCTCGCTCCAAGCCCTTTCCACATGTTTGGTCATTTAAAGGAGTTCCTGGGAGGCCAGTGCTTCAGATGTGAAGCAGGAAATCCGATCATGGCTCTGGCATGCTGAGAATGCTTCAGGGTATCCAAGCACTAGTGAAATGCTGGTATAAGTGCATTAGAGTAGCAGGGGATTGTAGAGAGGAATTAAGGAAGTTTTTAACCTGGTTAACTCTGTTCTTTTATTCTGCACAATCAAAGTCCCAGTTTGACTTAAACAACCTTCATATTAAAGATGAATTCAGGTTATATTTTCAAAGAGTAACAGTAAATGTTTTAATGGTTGAATGTTTAAAATATTTATTTATTATTTTTAAAAAATATTTATTTAAGTCAAAATTATTTGTATAACCTGAAACATCTGTCTCAAAATTTATTTGAATGTTTTCAAATAAATTAAAAGCTGAAGAAGGCGAGTCAGTGTATATGACCTTGTTTTTCAATTGTACTGTACAATTCCTTCAATAAAAAAAGTAAAATAAATAAAATAAAAAAAGATGCAGGTTTTTTTTTATATGGAAATTTTTGGAACCAGATGGAAACATTCTGCAAAGGAGAATCATAAAATGGCCCCAAAGACTTTTTAATGAAACAACAGGACACATAGAAGTATAGTTTGAAATTGAATTGCCTATTATGTGATTTTTATGCATACATGTGCATAAATTAACCTTCAGCAATACTTCAGGTTTTGTGTAAATGCATGTAAAAGTCGAAAACAAACAAACTTTTTTACAACTTGATCATATATCATACATATTTATTTTGTACATTTAGAGTTACAAAAATCAACGTCATTTATTTCATATAAAATCTTGGATGAGTTTTTAAAAAACCAGACCGAATACATCTTTAAATATCAAGGAATATTAGAAAAAACTCCTACTTGCAAAATTAGGCCTGTAGACATTGTGACAGAGTGCAATGGGACAAAAGTGAGGTAAAAAAAAAAAAAACAATAAAAATATTCCCTGTTTTTCTCTCCTTCTCTAAACCCACCCCTTTGCTATGAAAGAAATAAGATGTTTACTAACTAATGAAAAGCTATAGTAAGAAATCGATTCCTACTCATTTAATATAAATTCCTACTAAGCCACACTGAGGAAAAGAGACACAGAAGGAAAGAGAAAGAGAAGTCTAAAAGTTTTAGTAGTCTAAAAATATGCAAATGATCCTTCAGCACCCATCATCAATCTTCTGCAGAAACTGATGAATTACTTTGTAACGAAGCCGAACCTAATGAGAAGCCAATGAGAAGAGACCTGTATTGTTATTGCTCTCTCTCTCTCTCTCTCTCGCTCTCTCTCTCTCTCTCTCGCTCTCTCTCGCTCTCTCTCTCATACATTTCATACTCATCAATGTCAGTGTCCATTCAGCTATTATATATCTACCAGCCTTGCTTAACACTTTTCACAATGAAAATACAGATGCCGCACCTTGTTCATGCACACACACACACACACTGTAGGATAGCCTAGATCTCTGGAGATAAGATGACAGGTGTGACCGTGTTATCGTTCTCTAGACACACACACATGCACACACACACTTTTGTTTCTGGTGTTTCTAGTGGTGGTTCTTCTTTTTTTTTTTTAAGTTGTTTGCATGTCACTGTTCATACAGCTGTGTATTTTAAACTTGAGCCCGAGTAAGAACGCTGTACGGAGAACTAATAAACCTCAAAATCCCCCGTAATCTCTGGAATAAAGAATCTCTGCCTCAAAGACAAATGTGAACAGAAGAACTAATACAAGAAAAACCTGAACCTGCAAATCCTGAACCAGGCTGCTTCTGTCAGTCTCTCATTCTTCCTCCTTCTCTAAACAAATAACCAAATTTGCAACTCTGACATGAACTAGAGTGACCCTGAGCAGTACATAGTGGTTACTAAAGTGTTTGCTGACCTGAACACACTCTATTGTGTTTATTAAGTAAAGGTTTGGTGCCAGATGGGTGCCTGTGCAGGGTGTTTATTAAAAACAGGAGGTGGTTATGAAGAAAAGGGCAAATCAAAGATTGCAATAGGGAAACAGGTAAAGGGCTTGAATGCACTAAACCAGGCTAAGCAAACAGGCTTTGGGTTGAAGAATGTGAGCGACAGGAAAGTAGATAAAACGCTTGGAATCACAAGGTATCTTGAAATAGCCTGGACGGTATATTGCTTTCCTGACAGGAGACCATGCCATTCACACCTCCCGAATGTGCCTTCCCACAACAGGGGTCAGTCAGAACTAGGCTGCGTCTGTCACAGTTTGCATTTTCCATTTGCTGTTTATGACCTTGGGCCAGGTGTTGGACCTTATCAGCATCTGTGGCACTCCCAGCCTCCGCAGACCTCGCATAAGGCAGCACTGAAATCACAGGTATCGTGTGTGTTTCCATGATTCTAGATGAGTGAGAAAGAGAGTGAGTGAGTGAAAGAATAAGAGTGAGTGACAGAAAGAATGAGTGACTAAGTGAGCAAATAAGTGAGTGAGTGAGTGAGTGAGTGAGTGAACATGGGGAACAGAGAGTGAGCAACACTTCAGTTATTTTAAGCTGTGTACATTCCATGACTTATTCCATGTTCATCATCTAAAACTCTAATCCCAGGTTACACATCACAACCACTCACATCAGACACACCTACTACACCATATCTAGTGTATACGCATTCTGCAGTATGTATGTAGTGTTGCACACATTCCACATTACAGTATCACATATGTTAAATACACTAATTAAATAACTGGTAAAGCTACTAGACATAAACCAGCATTTCCATTGAATTTTCCCAGTTTATGCCATCATCTCATTGTGCTAGTAGTAAGGTTTCATCATTCTGGCAATCGTTAACAACTTTTCCTGCACACGTTCACAATGCACCTGTGTGTGTGGTGGATTACAGAGTGGTGTACAGGGTGGCGTCTGCACAACCGCAGTATCTAAAGTTTTCCACTTCCTCTTGCTCACCTGATCCCAAACTGATGATGTTTTTCAGTCAATTACTTTTAGATTTTATACTAGCGTTATTCACCTGTCTATACTATCTCTGCTTTAAGTTCATCAATCTGGAACTGCCGTTTGTGTACTGTCTATGCTGAAAATCTTGGTATTAGTAGGCTTGATTGTGTCATGTTGTTTGGAAGTTGGCTGTTGGTCTATGCTCATTAGTTCTCTCATGTGGCTAATTTGGACTTTTCTTACTGCATTACCTCCCCAGATGAGGTTATTTATGACTGATGGTATTCTCAGTGTGTGACCTAGTGATCCAGTATCAGTGTGTATTTATCGATAGAGGCTTCAAATCTCTTTCGTACGTCGCTCTAGAAAGGAGCTACGGAAAATGCCATGAATGTTAATGCAAATGTTTATTCAAGGACAAGCATGTGCTCAAGCAACCAACACACACCCACACATACAATCTACATACACAAACTACACATCTGTAGGCTATAGGATTTAAATCTTTGTTTCATTAAAAGCAAGTATTTAGTTAAATGAGACAAATGTATGCACAATGTCAAGACTGTAGCCTGTTCAAATTCAAATTCAAATTTTATTTGTCACATACACAGTCATACACAGTACGATATGCAGTGAAATGCTTATACGACCGCTCCGTGACCTTAAATAATTTTTACAAAAGGAACCTATAAAACAGATTAAAACAAAGTTACAAAATATATATATATACATAAAATCTGAAGTATGAAAAAATGTGCTCTTGTCAGAAGTGGGATGTGATGTAATATATTGCGACTATAGTCTGTGAAAACTTGAGGTAGTTTTTTAATGAGATGAGGGGGGTGTGAAAAGAAGTCCTTGACGTCCTTGAAGTGTGCAAAATGTGCATATGTGCATATATGTGCAATAAAGACAGGTTCCTGTTCATGTTCCTATCATGATGGAGGTATTCTGTACATGTTCCACACACGTCTGTTCAGCATGCCAATTCCGTTCAGTCAGGCAGTTCATATAAATTTGATGCTAGGCTTAAATGTACTGTGGAAAGAAACATAAAGAAATCATCAAGCAGTATTTTTAAGCTTTGTTTCATACATTGTGTTCACTGGAGCTCTCATTTGTAAATGCCCTCTTTTATTTCCCCTTTCTGCTTCCTCCAGGTGGTCTTCATCTCTACATGGAACATGCACACATTTCAGGCAACCTTCGAGTGTCCTCTGTTTATGTGCATGCTGTGGACATTAGCATAGAATAAAGCCTTCACCTCTCAGACTCCATCGATTGTGTGCAGCTCATTTATTCCAAGCCCGTACCAAGGCTTAACCTCCTGTCTTTCTCTCCTTCTCCAAACAGGAGAAAAGGACTGATTGTGAAGGGATGAATGAGGGACGGGGGGGGGGAATATGGAGATAAAATGATTAAGTAAGGACCGTGCAGCACATGCTGTTAAAGAGACTGGATCACACTTGACATCGCTGTGTCAAAACTCATTATAAATCAAACATCACTCAGAAAAAAAATTTTATGCAAAAAAATTCTGATGTATATACATTTAAAAAAAGAAAAGAAATTGCACTCACACATCTATGCCTCAGACACATCATCACTGAGTGTGCTGTGTGGAAACTTAAACTTCACCCACACACTCTTTGTTTATCCATCATCTCACTTTTCCCAGGCTGTGTTTGGGTGTCTTCTCTTTCTCTCCTGCCTTTTGAGGGTGTTTGTCCACAATCCTCTGTGTAAGACAGAAACCAGACTTGCTGCCAGGTGGGGAGCCAGTCTTTTCGTCTCAAGGAGAAAAACTTTGTGTAAGTGTACGAAAGAACATACAAAAGAATAAAAAAGAGAAAAGCCTGAATGACATCAGTGTGCTCATGACGACGCTAGAGGCAGGTGTTCAGATGAAATAAGATGCACCTGCTCTGTATGAATACATTTTGGGCGTGACAGTGCAGCAGCCTAGTCTTTGTATTAGTAGTGGCAGGTTGTTGTACACAATCCGGTTCAGTAAACACTGCAGCAATTGTGTAGCATTACTGTTTCCAACATTTTCACAAGCACAATGAGAAACCGTCTGCCTCAGTCCGCCTCAGTCCGCCTCTCATATCTTTCATGCTGGAAAAGCTAACAGAGCTGCAGTCCCACTTTTTCCTTGATATTTTCATGACTATCATGTAATGTTGAAACAGAGCTTTTAAACTGCTAGTTACAATAACATCTCTTTTACAGTAAAGGGGACCCAATGTTAAAGCTAATAACGTTCTCTCCTCAACCATAATCCTGAACACTGGTGTGCCACAAGGCTGTGTACTGAGCCCCTTCCTGTTTTCACTGTACACACATGACTGCAGCCCTATGTATGGTTCTAATACCATAATTAAGTTTGCGGATGACAGGACAGTGATTGGCCTGATTGATATGGGAACTGCTCTGTCTCGGACCGTAAATCCATCCAAAGGGTGGTAAAAACTGCTGGTACCCCGCTTCCTGTCAATGAGGAAGTCTACAAGAGGAGGTGTCTGCGTAGAGCACGAAGCATCGTGAAGGACACCTCTCACCCTGCACATGAACTGTTTACTCTCCTTCCCTCTGGAAAAAGGTTCAGATGGCTAATATCCAAGAGCAGCAGGCTGAGGAACAGTTTTTACCCCACAGTGGTTACCTTACTGAACACAACTTCACTGTCCCCCTTACATAGACGGTACCACCATCACTGATAACCCAACATTCCTGTTTAATACCTCTATAAATACTTCCCGTTCATTCATTTGTACAGTCTGCACATGGACTGTACACTAATATGTGTATATTCATATATGTAGATGTGTGTATAGGTATACTCTGCATTTCCATCCAGCGGCTAAATTACTCATATTTATCCATATGTATACTCATACTATTGCACATAATGTAAATTCACCTATATATAGTTTCTGTATATCTTTATTCCACATATTTATAATCAGACATATCTGTAGATTTACAACTATTCTGTACATTAATTTATCCATCTATGCTCACTTTACAATGTATATTCATGTGTGTGTGTATATATATTCTTTCTGTAATACAATTTATACATAGACCTTACTTTTATCATACAAGTTTTATAGATCTGTATATATGTTTATATTGCACTGCTAACTTGCACTTCTGGTTAGATGCTAACTGCATTTCGTTGCCTTGTAACTATGTGCAATGACAATAAAGTTGAATCTAATCTAATCTAATAAATAGGAAGCACAGCAATGGCGGTGTGGGGGAACCTGGGAAGGTTGAAAACGTGAGAATGGTGTAAATATTTTGGATCATTTTCAGTCCTATATGTTATATAAGGACAACTTCAGCCATCCGAAAGGAGGCTTAAGGTGATGATCATTTCCAAACACTCTCCTAGTAGGCCATAAGTGCAGTGCTTCTTTGTGATCTTTAGCAAGTAAGTTCATGGATGATGGTATAGTATTTACTGCAAATTCTATGTCACCGCCATGTGGCAGGTATTGTGTCAACCACAGCTACATTAGTAATGAGAAAATGGCATGACACAATTCCTCCTCCAGTAAAGCAAAACAAGCTGTAGTGTCGTGTTTATAGCGCATAACAGAACCAAAAAAATGGCTGTATCTAAAATTATTTTAAAAAGTGAACAAACAGTCAAGCAAATCTAAGTACACTTTTGTTTTAAATAAATCCCACACTATGAGCGAACTGCACTCACACACACACACACACACACACACACACGCGCACACACACACTGGTGATTAGAGAAATAGTCCCAGATGTCAGTGTTTTGGTGGCTTTTAATTAGAATAATTGCTTTAATTGCTGCCTGTTGGGAACACACCCGTATACACATAAAGATCTAGGCCAGAGGTTGGGGGAAATTTTTAAAATACAAAAACATGGCTACTATATATTAAGTGCAGCCACAAAAGTATTATAAAGGGGAAATCTATGCTGTATGCAAACGCATGCAGACGTGAGCACTGTAAATTCCTCAAAACTAATAGTTAATTCCTGCCCTCATTTTTATTGCTTTCTTGCTCAAGTAATATGAGCTTTTTGCAGCGCATGTAGGTAGTGCCTGTAGTTTCCCCCCCTTTGAAACAACTAATGAGCTAACCATGAAGCTTTTCCTTAAATTCTGCATGCCAGTCAATTCTTTTTTGTTGCTATCCACAATGGAATATTTGACATCATTCCAAACTCTGATTTCTCACTTCCAAGGTAAGCCGAATGCAGCTTTAGCTGGGCAGTGTGAGGTCAGGTATTCGTGTGTGTGTGTGAGTGAGTCCTCTCCCCTGCTGTTGTCCTTGCCCACTTGAATGAGGTGTGACTGGGCAGGAAATCACCTCATTGCCCATCTGCTGGAACTTCATAGGCTGCTTCCACCTCATCCTGAGCCTTGCCTCTCTCACACACACACACACACACACACACACACACACACACACACACACACACACACACACACACACACACACACACACACACACACACACACACAGACACAACCAGACTCAGATTAGAATACTGGTGTTACAAGCACAGACAGGATTAACAGCAAAGCCCAAGGCTCAGACAAATAGCCCCTAAAAGCATGTCTGCTGTGTAAATATGTAGTGTACATGCTCTAATGCTGACACCATGCAGGTAACCAGAAGTAAGTACAAACAAAAAGTAGGATATGAGAAATAATGGACATATAGGACAGATATTGTTTTACACAGACCTGAACAGCTACATTTGTGTCCGAATAGTAATAATCAAAAATAAAAAAAATAATTAAAAAAAATAGGTGTACACCTGCTCTCTACACACTGTGCTCTCTCTCTACATTGGGTTCTGTGCTTCTTCCCAGAATTTATCATCCAATGAGTTGGAGAAATTATACAAATTTGCATTCTCTTCTGCTCTGACGAACACATAGCTAAATGCTTTTGTGTGTGTGTGTGTCAGTGAGTGAGTGAGTCTTCAATGTCCTAATCTATTACTTATTACTTGAACCCGGGAAATTTCCATTACAGTACATAATAAACGCAACATTTCTCATTTGCACCACCATAAAATAGCTCATAATAACGAACTGATTCTGGCACATTGCTGGTGTGCAAACTTTCCGTGCTGGTATCAGTGTCTATGCGAGCCCAGTGCTCGCATCTCGAGCATCTCGGAGGGGATTCTGCCTTACTCGTACACTGATTCCAGGAGAAATGGTGTAAGTAAATAAAAGAGAATTTCAACCAAAGGGAGAAAAAGATCTCAGCAAGAAACAACAAATAGCTGTGAAACAGAAGAAATTTGTGAAAAGCAGATCCTGATTTCAGCTCACTGCTTCACTATTTCATCAGATGTGACACACTCGGGTGAGGAATGTAGGGGAGTTACCTCGAGTGCCAATCAGAATTCAGTCCAGTGCAAAATTCCCCTGCGTTTCCACAGCAAGACAGAGTGAACGTAAACGAACAATAGCAAACGTCCTTGCTGATTATGTGGATGAACACACACACACACACACACCTACACACACCTACACATGTGCACATAATCTATTAAATCTCCTGTTATCAGGTGGTTCAGGCAGTCAGTGAAACTGTCAGTAGGTTGACTGAGTTAAATGTAAGAAGTGCTGCTGTATCTATTGTTCTTGAACCACCACTTGCTGAACTTCTTTGCTTTTACCTCCTTTAGTCAAATGCAGCATATCACTTTCACTCACTCATTGTCTAGGGCACACACACTCATACACACTACAAATGCTGCATATTTGCAACATAAACACACACATACATCGTGTTTAGAGTCGGACCCTGCTGTTCTCCCACACCACACACACTTCCATCAAAATCCTCAGCTGTCCTAGTCTACTCTGTGCCTTGCTCAGACGTCTGTTTTTGGATGATTCAGTCACAAATGGCTCGTTGATCAGGGGCGGATTTACCGGGGTGGCATGGGGTGGCAATTGCCACCCTAAGAAAAAGCCTTGCCACACCATTTGCCACCCCAGCACTAGTGTCCTGGTGTTCTATAAATAAAAGAGTTTTTTTTATTTATCTGAAGTTCCAATCCAGATATCAGGTTCAGGTTAATCACACATCAGCCTTTATTTCATTTTTTTTAGGACAATGAAAAATGTGCACCCTAGTGTATACACCAAATAAGAATAGTGTTCCTTGAATCCACAAAAACCATGCAAATATGCTTGGTTTTAATGCTTGTATTTTAATGCCACCATGAATAATGTCTTTCAGTGCTATTTTCATCCATCTGCACTGACCAACTGCAACCACGTTTCATCAGTAGGAAAGTTTCGGAAATCATTAGGTATATCAGATTTTTTGATCCTATAGGATTTTCATGTGTATGTGAAATAAAATGCCTTTTTGGGACTGTAATGCTACATGCAGACATACACTATATGGTGTATCAATGACAGTGTATCCAAATTCATATACTTCAATATTGATTTAGTCCCTTGTTGCATCTTCGTGGAAGGCTGTCCACAAGATGTTGGATGTTGTGTTTCTGTTCGAATTCATGTCCATTCATTCTGTAGAGGACTTCTGAGGTCAGGCACTGATGTTGAACTAGAAGGACTGGCACACAATCTCCGTTCCAGTTCATCCCAAAGTTGCTCTTGAGGAGGGTGGCTCTTTCAGGGATCTGTGCTGCCAGTCAAGTTCTTCCAGACTGAACTGATCGTTCAGTGCACTGGGGCACTATTTCCACCAAGTTGGAAGAATAAAATTGTCCAAGATTAACCATGCCCTTCACTGGGGATAAGGGGGATGATTAAAACACCTGAATTCAATATTTAACATGTTCGGCCAAATACTTTTTATCCATATAGTGCATGATAGTCACATTCTGGAAGTATTGCAGAAGAGTAATTATTGCAAATTCATGCATAATCTGTAAGCTTTATTATATTATGGTCCTGAGTCACATGTTTCTGAAAAGTCACAAAAATGCATGTGAAAAAACTTCTAGTTGTATTTACTTTAACACATTTACTTTGGGAGATTAGTCATGTTGTACATATTCCTTAAATAACTACATAAATATCTTAACCCTTGTTTAGTTATTCAGCCATCAAATCTGTTTGAGATCAAATAGAACCCGAAGACATCTTTAACATGGGATGATGTGTAGGTACAGTATCTGCTGCTAACCTCACCATCCAATCCTTACACACTTACACATAAGGACTAAAATTAACTTCACTGGATTATTATTTTTTTAAGTAGCATGAACCTGGTAACACAGTGTCTTTGATGACATTGTGGACGAATCATAACGTGCATCCCAGGTCACCTCTACGTGTGACTGTGTTTAGCGCTGCCCACCTTTGATCTGATCAACTGAGACGGACGTGAACTAGATTTATAGGCTTGTGTATAGACCAAAAGAGGCTGCGTGAGTAGGAATCCTGGGCAAGCCGTATAAGGCCAAGAGGCTGGTCCTGACTGATAGGAGTCTCTCAGAGGGCTTCTATTTCTGGGACTGAGATAGAAGCAACCAGAAATGTTCCCAACGCTAGAGAGGGAGGGAGAGAGAGATAAAGTGGAGGGGGTTGTATGGGGTGGACACTTTTCTCTAAATATCACTGGTGGTGTCACTATCTGCTATTTGACCAGGACATTGCATAAGAAGCACACGCACACATAAAGCAAACATATTACAGTTTGAAATTACACACACACACACACACACACACACACACACACACACACTCAGCTCATGCTGTTTAAAGGTTATGAGCAATGAGAGATGTGTTGATACCTGACCTTTTTTCTATTCCTCTTTTCTTTCTTTCTTCGTGACACCAAAATGAAGCCGAGATATTTGTCCTTAAATCTTATGGCCTCTCTAATGTCTGACAAGGCACACATGCTCATCTCACTTTAAAATCGATTATCAGGCAGGGAAACAAGGCTCAGGCCTGTTGCTATAGTAACCTTTCTCTAGCAACATGGCTGTTTTCTCCGTCGATCATGCTGAGTAAAATTTTTCTGAAGTGCCATTTCAGTTCTCTTTAACAAGCAAAGCACGAAACATATTACATCCACCTATCTATCTCACAGATAAGTAGTCTAATTTTAAGTAAAGCAATCACTAAATGTAAGGAATAAACTGAGAAATGATGACTGACTCTGGCAGTTTTGGGGTCTGGAACGTTTAAATGTTCATCACCCACACGACACCAGAGCAACAATCAGATCAGTACTCACTGGTGACCTTTAGTGACCTTATCAGGAAACAGTATGATAGGATGAGGAAAGTGTGCTACTGTATAATCATTTGGGAACTGCAGAGAATATGAAGTGGACTGAGAAAACTTCCTACATTGATGGTATCCGAGCACCAGTGAAACTCTGGGATAAGTGCATTAGTGTAGAGGGCTTATATAGAGAAATAAAGGAAGTTCTTACTCTCATAACTGTGTTCTGTTATTCTGCACAATCAATAGAACACCCCTTGTATTACAATATCTGTTTGTATTACATATTATATTTGATATAGTTTTTTTTTTAATCAAACGAATAAAAATGAAAATAATTATTGCTTGCATGTATTGCGTGTAAACGTGTACAAATCTGATGTAATAACCTGAAAAGTCTATTTAAAATAAAAAAAAAATAAAAAAATAAACACTGCATGAAGTCTGCATAAGGCGCTGGAGAAAGAAATGACTAAAGAGTGCAATGAAAGATTTAAGCACTCTCTCATCTCACCAGGTGCGGATGCTTGAAGGTGAAGTCGGGACTAACGTGCACTCCTGCGGAGAAAAAGAGGAGTGAAGACTGGAGAAGGAAGAAAGCCATGAAGGTTGGGGGTTGTTTACATGCTGAGATTCCCCACCATCACCCTACTGCGTGTGCGTGCGTGCGTGCGCGTGTGTGTGTGTGCTGGATAACTATGCTTAGCTCTGTCCATCTTCACAGTGAAAGAACTTCCCACTCATTCACTTTTACCATTATTGTGAAAGGAGAGACCCTCCCCCACTTCCTGGCAAGACATCACACAGTGCACTCTCTTCCAACTAGTGGCACACACACACACATTGCACGTAGAGCACGTATATGTCCAATAGCAGGAGCAGCTATGTGGAATGGTGTGGATGAATCTCTCTCTCTCTCAGCAGTGATTAAAGAATGTAACGTGCCACCTGTTGGAAAGATTGCGCGCGCGTGTGTGTGTGTGTATAGCTAGCAAGAACCGAGCTGTCAAGCTCCCAGATAAAGCACAATGCCACATTCGACTAACAACAGAAGTGCAAAGTCAGAGCTCGGACATTTACAACAGGGAAAAAAACATTGATTCCTTTATGTTTGTCTTTTGTTAGCAACAAGCTAGCCATCAAGTGACATGGTGCCACAGTGGTTAGCACTATCGCTTTCACCCTCTAGGGTTGAGGGTTCAATTCCTGACACGGGTCTGTGTTCATGTTGTTTGCATGTCCTCCCCGTGCTTGCTGGGTTTCCTGGGTTTCCTCCCACAGTCCAAAGACATTCACAATAGGTTAAGTTGTCATTTCCAAACTGTTTGTGGTGTAGTGGTTAGTACCTCCAGGGTCCAGGTTCGATTCCCGTCTCTGTGTGCATAGAGTTTGCATGTTCTCCCAATGCTTGGTGGGTTTCCTCCGGGTACTCCGGTTTCCTCCCACAGTCCAAAGACATGTAGGTTAGGTTAACTGGCGTTCCCAAATTGCCCGTAGTGTGTGAATGAGTGTGTGAGTAAGTGTGTGTGCCCTGTGATGGACTGGCTCCCTGTCCAGGGTGTACCCTGCCTCGTGCCCTAAGTCTCCAGGCACACAAACAGGATAAGATGAATAGAAGATGAAGTTTCCCCCTGAACAACAGCTCAGTTAATGATAAGAAATGCTCGGCAGCTGATTGTTCTTGCTCAGAGAGGCCATGTTGTTAACATCCCTTGCTGATCTCATGCTCAAGTTCATGCTACTTGGATAAAAAAAAATAATCCAGTGATGTTAATTTCAGTCGTGATGTAAGTGTGTAAGGATGTTGGATGTTGAGGTTAGCAGCAGATACACAGTATCTACACATCATCCGATGGTAAAGATGTCTTCGAGTTCCTTTTGATCTCAAAGAATAAGAAGAAAGATAAAATCATGTTAACGGCTGAATCACTAAACAAGGGTTAAGATTTGTATTTAGAGGATTATGAGTTTAATCTCTAGTTCCCCGTAAGCCGAAATTCACGTTCATTGCTCTAAGTGTACCTGTATGCGTGTGTGTGTGTGTGTGTGTGTGTGTGTGTGTGTGTGTATATGCACCATACACACTATACTCCCTTTAGAACGATAAGACTGAAGAAGTGGAGCTCTAATTGTATTTACATCTGATTCTAGTGCAGCACTAAACAGCAGCATGACTACTGTTACATGAACCGCATTACAGCTACAGCACACGTCCCTTACACACTGTGCTGTCCACTGACTGCACACACTAATGACTCTCAGCTGATTCAGCTCACTGGATCCTTTACCATCGTAAGTGTTTACTGCACGTGACTGAGTGATTTCTAGTTTGCCTTTACAGTCTCACTATTTTCACTTACTCGCTCTTATTTGACCTTCACTGTGTACAAGCGAGTCTAAACTCTACTCACACAACTTAACAATCAGACCACAGTGATGGTTTGTGAGACTTCAGCTTCCTCCCTGAAAAGATCAGCACAATAATTCTCTACCTGCTTAGCTGTGAGCTCGCGGCTGAGAATACAAAAAAAGGAATTTGACCGAGAAGTTCAAGAGACAGGTTGTGTGTGCTCTCAGATATAATCCAGTGCACTGCATTGTCCCTAAAGTATTAAAGTGACAAGAGAATGAAACATTTCAAAGCTCTAGCTGTGTCCCTAGTGTGTTTTCTACAGTTTATATACTGCACATGTATACTGTTGTTGTATGTTTTTTTGTGTTCAAGTCAAATCTGAACTTTTTATTTGTTTCTCTGTGCACTAATGCACTTATCCCAGTGTTTCATTAATGCTTGGGTACCAACAAGGTAGAAAATTTAATATCCCAAATATATGATTTTTTGGAAATCCATTTAACCTAGATCAGGACTATACAGGGGATGTGGGAGTTAATCCCTGTGAAGTTAATCCTGTACTCTGCAAGTGGTGCAGAGGGCCACTTTTTTTCTATTAAAGGAATTCTTGGGGGGCCAGGGTTTCAGACATGATTCAGGCAGTTCGATCATGGCCCTGGAGTACTGATAAAACTTTCTACCTTGATGGTACCAAGCGCTGGTGAAACACTGGGTTTAATCCTGCTTTACGTCATTTTCCCTAAGTACAGCACAAGGAACATTGTGTAAATATTGACTGTTGTTCTCCAAAACTGAGCCCAGGTTTATAGGAACATGTGTGTCTGTGTGTGGGGGTATGTGTGTGTGTGTGTGTGTGTGTGTGTGTGTGTGTGTGTGTGTGTGGCGCGCTGTTACAATGCATAAAGGAGAACAGCAGGTGGGAGTGCAAGTGGTGGTTAGAAGTGTTTAGATTTGTGTGGGAGTGTTTGAATATCACAGATATGGAGGACGTGTCTGTCTTTTCTCTTTCTTTCTCTCTCTCTCTCTTTTTTTCTGTGTGTGTTTCTCAGGTTTGCGGTGTTCTCTTCAGCCGAAAACAGGAAACAGCTGTAGCGCTGACTTCTCTCAGTTCTCAGAAACGCCGCAGTCTTGCAATGTGTGCATGTGGGACTTGACTTGTTTACAAGCTCTGGGCTTTAACTTTAGCACGTGTTCAGTTCAGCGCTCCGACTAGCGCTGCGAAATACTTCTCATCTGACTAATCGAGCTACCTTCTGTGTTACCGAAGTGAGAGGTGCGTTTACTCAGGGTTTGGCTCTGATGTAAATCTCTTTAGTCCTCCAAAGCTGTAAAATAAACCAACCCCTTTGTGTATGCTTAAGACATCAGAGTCGAAGCTTGTGATGCAAAAAAGAAAGTCTCTCTCTCTCTCTCTCTCTCTCTCTCTCTTTCACACAGTCCTCTCTGGGACTGTTCCCAAGTCTGACCTTCCCCAAGTCGCTGACCTTCAGAGCTGTCGAGCGAGCGAGAGACAGAGAAAACACCACTGCTGTTGTTGTCTTTTCCCTCAGCTCTATGGAAGTTCCTGACCCTAATTCCTCATACGAAATTTTAAAAAGTACCACGGTGGATTTCTCTGTGGAAGACTTCCCGTCTTTATGTAAATATTGCCCGGCTCTCAAACTAAACATCGACTCTAAAATGGGGTGAGAAAAAACTCACGCAGGCCAGACTCGAGATGTCTGGTTACATATTTGCAATTCCGTCCTCGTCTGAGATTCTGCTCTGTGTCATGCGCTCTGGGTTTGGACGAGTTACCTTTCTGAAGCTGATTTGTTTGTTTTTTTCACAGGGTAACAGCACGGTCTGGAGAGTGTTACAGTGGCTGTAGTGATGAAGGACAGAATGATTTATAGTTAAGACAAGTTAGTTCCTGTTATGACACACACCTCTCCCTCTCTCTCTTGCTCTTTCTAGAATAAAACCCCATTCAGTCATCATAGCACTGACACTGGAGACTCCTTCTGCGTATGAGCTGTTACTATGGAAACTTATTAATGTTTTAGAATGAGAGTATTTATTGAGTAAACCTGCTATTCATGTTACCGTTGGAAATAATGTCTGTGCATACGTGTGTGTGTGTGTGTGTGTACAGGAGCAATTAAATTCAAAGCCCTTTTAATACTAACTCGCTATTTCATCCACTAAGTCATCCGTGTTCCCACAGCTGATGTAATATTGACAATGTAATATGGTTTAAAGAGCTGTGACAGGCTCTCTGCTCATAAACAGTGAGGAACTGAAAAAGGTGTGTCATGTGCACTACGGCCCGGAGCGAAGGAGTGACCTGATGCACAATACAGATTTGACGTAGGTGACATTCATTCTCACAGCAAAATACACACATGCACCAGATACACACTCGCAGTTCACTAACACCGCCAGAGAAACCAGTTGTGCAATTTGTTGAACATCTACATGCAAATGTTTGAGATGTTGTAACGCCTCGACAGAAAAACAGTCTGAACGCACACAACAGCGTAACACAAATCCCCTCCCACATTTTCTTACATTAAACAGAATGTTGCATTATTATTATTATTATTATTATATTGCACTGATCAAGTTGATCCAAGATCATGGCATATAAAGTAGTCTGCATTTTAGAAGAATTCATGCAGATCACTCTCCGTCATTCGACATGCAAATAAGCTGTGGATTAACAGCAAAGTTTAATCATCATAAGATTTCTAAAATTGTGGGATTGAGTTCTTTTGATGTCTGTAATTAATTTAAAAAAAGCATAGTCAGATTTGCCTGATCCAAAAAAAAAAAAAAAATCCAATCCCTGTCTCAAATGTGTCATCCAATCTGAGCTGGGTTTTGTGATCCTGAACTGTTGTAATTGTAGTAATTTATAATTATTTCTACAACTGAACAGATGTGATTTAAGCACATGGCTGAAGCCCCCTGTAGGGACAGAACAGGGATATGAACCTTGTGACCTTCTCATCAGGCACATAACCAGCCTTTTTTTTAGCATAGCGAATAAACAGACAGATAATTGGTGATACAGGTTACAGCTTGCTCTTCTCTCATTTTGATTTGTTTACTTTCTCCATTCGAGTGAAAAGTTTTCCTCCTTACTGTGGCTGCTGAGCAACTTCAGAAAAGAGAAGAAACAAAAGCCTCTTTCCTCTGCAGCCCTGACTGATCCCTAAGAAAACACTCCATTTAGCAACTTTATTTTTCCTAAGTAAAGCTTGCGAGCTGTAACAAATATTGTAGAGTAGAAGCTTTATGCTTTTCAGTTACTCTTAGTCAGGCTCTAGCTTCTGTCCACACACACACACGTACAACAAATAACACAAAACCCCCTCTGAGCAGGACAGAACAGCTACAGAGCCACTCAGGTCAGGCTGATCTTCCTCTAGTGGCTCTCTCATCTCCCATCTACTGTTTCCTGAGTACAGGCCAGAGAAGAATAGCCCAGCTTCCTCCGTTTCAACCAAAACCGGCCGTTAGATTCGGCAATGCTTTCTGAGAAAGAACGAGCACAATACAGGGAGGAGTGTAGAAGAAAACCCGAGAACCATTGCCAAGATAAGAAATCTTTTATTACAGAGGGGAGAAAAAAACCCTTTTCTTCCAAAATATAGAAATCTATACAACTTCCTCACAATCAATTTACATGAACTGTACAAATTTACAGCAGTTCATTAAAACATACCCAAGGAAAAGAAAAGAAATAAAAACACAATAAAAGGTGTCTGAAGATCACAACATACAATGCTTTTCATCATCTTGGGTAGCTCGATTTTTTTATGGGTTTTTTATGTTTTATAAGTAAAAGAAAAAAGGGGGAAAAAACAACAAAGGATAAATCTATTGGCACAGCGCATGGAAACAAGTGTGTACCAAAACAACTTTGGTCCTCGCCAACACTCCTGACACAAATGGCTTCATTTACGAAAGAGAAATCTGTGTTAAAACATGAAATACAAAAGGAACACATCGAAACACCACAAAATATAAATTATTGGCACTTTTCCATTGTGTAACATTATAGCTGTATTCTACGACACGCTGTTACGACTACAATACATTCTACAAATATGCAAAACACCCCGCGTGTGAAAAGTGACAATAATTCTACTTCTGGTTTACAAAATGACACAAATGAAAAAAAATTCCCTTCCGTCTTCCACATCTTAACACGCACACGTTCGTTCCGTAAGGGTTTCACTGTAAGTCTGAGGCCTGAGTTTGGCAAATACATTCCACGTCTCAGTGTGACATGACTTCAAGGTTTAACATAGTGCATTTTGTGTGCTCTTTCCTCTAAAGATGTGACATCGCTGAAGCCTGTCTGAGCTCAAAGAAGGCTCGGCGTGGATCCTCTGGGTTTGGACGAAGGGAAACAAGAGCCGTTTTAAATCGTAGGTTCGATGTTGACGGCGCTCAAAATCGGTTAAAGTGGGGTGGAACGCTCTTAGTAGAAATAAAAATGATAACTAATGGGGAAGTAGGGAGAGTGCTGGCTGTCTCGGAGTTGGGGTGGACATCCAGTCCTTCTGTCTGCGTTCTTGTTGCTTTTACTAACGTGAAATTACATCAGCCAGGTGGAAAAGAGCCTGCGTGCTACTGCTTCAAAAGAGTGTGTGAGGGAGAGAAAGAGAGAGATAAACTTTGCCTCACACATACACCGATCTGGTCCCACTCACACTAGTGTGTATCCGATTTATTGTAAACAGATTCGACATGAATCCATCAGCAGCACCATGAGCTGAAGACAGTTAGCTCCACCCCTTCCCTCCCTCTGTCTGACTGACTGATACACTGAAACACACATACACTACAATAAGGCTCTGGAGTGCACTCTGTGCGCGTGTGCTGGCTATTCTCTCCTCATGGCTGTTCAGTAGTGTGTACATATGTAAGGGGGGGTTTCAGGGGGAAGGGATTTTAGCTGCCCTGGTCTGGTGTGTAACCCCCCCTAACCACATCCACACCCACCCTGCCTGAGGAGAGAGTTGATATGTGATAAGAGTGCTTGAGCTCCAGCTCTTTGTGCGACAGCAGGCCCAGTGGTCCTCTCTCTTGGCAGCGTGGTATGAGCCATGTGCAGTACGAGGACATGGGGGAGAAACACCTGCTCCTGCTTCTGACAGGCACAGGAATACACCAGCCAGGCCGGTTTGGGGTGGTTTAGACTTAAAAAATCAAATACAGGACTTATTCTTAAAACTCAAATTCATTCACTCGCTCACATACACCTTTTAGAAAAGCAGTACAGTCTCGTCTATACTCTCCCTGCTAATAATTATAATCACGCAAGCAAAGGGCATGGATTGGTCTTGGTTTAAAAACCACTGGAAAGTTAAAAAGGAAACACACTCTAGGGCCAGATGCAGTATTAAAAATGGTACACCATGGTATGGGAAAATGAAATATTCTTAATATTGGAATATTTTCTTTGACACAATCTTTCCATGCCATCTCAAAGTGCATTCAACGGCTTTTAGGACAACTACATGACATCTTGCTTTTGGCGACAAATCTCGAAATAACACTAATCCATGATATAGTGGTGAAGCTCTTACCCCGGTAAGAAACTATACGCATGACAACAACAGAACAACAGCAGATTGAACATGAGAACTTGAAGGGGGGGGGTGTCTTAAAACTATGGGTTGGTCAGAAGCCCAGGAAGAGAGGTCAAATATTGGCTACAGCTGGAGCCCAGGGGCTGAGATGGAGATAAACAAACAAATAGTGCCTCACAGAGAGCTTTAAAGGAAAAAAAAAGCACAAGATAAGGTCAGACTCTTTGAGGCAGCCCCTCGGCACCGGTGCAGCTGCTGGTACCTGGGCTTCAGAGCAACTGGGTTTGGTTTTTCAGGGATGGTGGTAGTGGTGGAGCAGTAAACTAAAAACAGAGCAAAAGTGCAAAGTCACCATTGATAAACACGAGTACAAACCCCTGGTCCAGTCTATTCCAGGAAGAGGGGTGATGTCTCACGTCTTCATAGCTGCCCCAGGGTCTGAGCCTCTGGTTGATTCAACACAAAAAAAAAGCACAGACAACCGAAACAAAACGAGCGCAATTAAACCTACAAGGTTTCCATCGCCTGAACATTAGGTTACATCCTCAGATTTTTTTCCCCTCCTCTTTCATGATTTTTTTCCTCTTTTTTGCATTATTTAAAAAGAAAAAAAAATAAACAAGACAATCCGCGGGTCCTTTAACTGGACACGGTCATCATGTAGGGCTTAGCTGGGCTGGTTCGGCCCAGTACCAGCAGTTCTTCCTTGCAGCTGATATGACTATCCAGCATGGACGAGACAGATGAGGTGGAGCTGCTGGTTCCAGTGGAAGTGTTGATGCTGGCGTTCACATTAACGCTAGGGTTCGGCTGCGATTCGTACAGGACACAGATAGAGCCATCCTCGCCGATGCGGTACGACACCTCAAACGGGTCGACCCAGAGAGTGAGCTCGCTGGGTAGGAGTAGGTAGAGTTGCTGCGTGCTGAGGCCAATGCGCAGGCCAGCCTGGCCCACCAAGGGGTCCATCTTGTGGTTGATTCTGATGCAGCGGTAGCCAGACCCCTTACACGGCCGGTCGGGAAACCAGTGGTGCTTGTATTGCTCTGTTGAGAGAGGGGAAAAAAATAACGGTTATCCGGTTAATTGTATGTTCTCTATATTTAGAGGTATAACATAAAAAACGGAAAAACATGCTATGGACACTCAATTTAATCTTTGGGGTTGTTGTGATTTTCTATTTGAATGAACAGCTTTAATGCTTAGTGTCTGATTTGCTTCAAGCCATTATATTTCTTGCAAAGTTTACAGACATCATACAAGTATTAACATCTACTAATAAACACTGAAAAGTTGTGTGACACGTGCTGTTGATCGTCTGATACAAAACACCAATATTGTGGCAACCACACAAACTCAAAAAAAGAAGAAAAACAAGTATTGACACACACAGTATGTATTTCCTTATGTATTTTTAAGGATTAGATAAATTATATAATAAAATTTTGAATTTTACCTAAAACAATAACGATCTGACCAACATCTGAATTGTCTGACTCCAACAATGACCAAAATAATTATGCAGCTAATTGAATTACATAATGTTGAATATATAATATTGATTAAATTACATAACCAAACTGGTAAAAATTGTTTATAATTATTAATCATCATAGATCTCTATTAAATGTTAACGACTTGTCAATTTTTTTTTAAGTGAAACTTTTCAAGGATTCATTTTTTGTGGCCTGGTTACATGCGAAAAGCAGGAAACATGACGTCTCTCCTGTCTGAGTGGAGACATTATCCTCTGATCCATATGCCATGCGTTTTTTTTTCTAGAATTTGAGACGCAGCTCTATAAAACGACCCAAAACAAAACTCCAAAAAATAGGAAACTATTTGCCAAAATATTTTTAAATCTTCCACGTCATGGTAAAAAACATAATGTGGTTAAAAAAAATGTGGTAAATAAGCACCACATGTAGACACGATTAAACATCCACTTATACCTCAAAGATCCTAAACAGTAAACACTGCATAATAGCAGAAAGGCTGACACGCTGGTACACACAGAGATTTGCGCAATATGATAGTATATTACTGATACTGTGCCAAAGAAAAGACTGATATAATTTCCTGAGAGATCATATCATTGGTAATGTTGTATGTTTTGCATCTTTGTTTTTTCTAATAATTACAAACTGCAAGAAAACTGCTAGTTCAGTGTGATCTTTATCCTGCCCTTTAAAAGCTGTAACATTACAGTACTCCTGCTATGTTTAGAGTTTTTGATTTCGTATAACGTTTGTGTAATGTTATATAACATTTCAAGGTTTAATGCATATTTGTATTTGAGCCTGTTACTAATGTGTAATACGGCATGATAGGTTTGTCCGGGCCTGACTCCAAATGCATTTATAGCTTATTTGTGCAAGTGAAATTAGAGCTCAAAGTCTGTGGAAATTTCTGTTTATGGTGGGAAAGCAGTGCTGGATGACTGATAAACAGTCATAAACCGTCTCACAAGGGCTACGTGACACGGCCATTTGGTTGCACAATCCCCTCTCAGCCCGTGCGTCACAAAGTCCTCAATTGATGGGGCTGGACAAGAAGAGCAAAAGGTCCAAGCCCTGGCAGAGCAGCTGTAGGGGTGGAGCTCTGTCCTTAAATAGGAGCCGTCCAAGCTCAGACAGCTGCTCACCAAAACAGCAACTGGAGTGCGGGCCTACCTGCTTTGTGTGTTGTACTTAAACATGCTGGCCAAGGCATCATGGTATACATGAGGAGAGCAGTGCACAAATCAGGAAAGACTAGGATTGTTGTCTCATCTGAGACAGTATCAAGTTTCAGAAAGAGAACAGAAGATTACAGCTTTAAAGAGACGTGGGATGTTTTTTCCTGTGAGGAAAAACACTGTCTGTTTTCTCAAACTACTGGAGTGCAAGCAGAAGAGCCATAAAGTCATGCTACTCGAATCTAAATGATTTCAAACATTCTTTTTCAGAATTAATCAAATTTGGTTTAAGTCTTAGATAAGACGTGGGCCTGTGTTTAGAGAAGCTTGAATTATGAATTCCTTCTCTGATTTTAAACCTACACAAAACAGTTTAAGCACAAACACATGGTTTATCGCTAATTACTCACCCTGTGTATTAATAGATCATTAACTTACTCTATTTATTAAGAATTTTGCAACTTCAAATAAAAGTAAGCAAAGAAATAGCAAAGAAAAAACTGAGTCCGTCTCCTCCTCCAGCTGCGGCCATTTTGTCTCAAAAGGACAAGAACAGATGTTTACAAACACCACTGCAGCTGCCTGGGGCATGATTACATGGAAAATATTCATCATTAAAAATAATTCTAGTAATATGGAATGCTAATAAACCAGATTTTACAGAAATGTGCAGGTGTATAGGTGATCTACACTTACTTTCATACCACAATGAAATGTAACTAACAAAACAACCTGTGTAAGAGGAAACATGAGGTATTACCAATACGTTCATTATGAACACTAAAATATAAGAAGAACAATAACATATATTAACTACAATAACAGTAGAAGTCATATTAGTGAGAATAACGGGAATTAGAGTGGGAAAAGAAGGTTTTTTTCCCTCGATCTAGGATGTTTATGTGCCAACAGTAAACAAGCCTGAATACACACTCATCTATTTACGGTGTATAAACATACACAAGGCTGGGAAAACAGCTTAACTCCTGTTTTTGTTGGCATTATGTAATTCTTAGACCTCTCCAGAGAGGCTTTCACCCCGCACAGCCCCCGAGAGAGCCTCTCCTGCCCCCTCAGTCACCCCCTAACCTCTTCCTCCACACCTGGCCCCTTACAAACGCTAAACACGGAGCTCGAACGCTCACGCTATGTTCAAAATAAAAAAACACGACCTTGTTTGTGTCGTTTTCACTGCCTCGTTTCCGTGTATGTGGCTCAGTGTGAACACAAAGGCTCGCTGTGTATGTGTGTGCGTGAGTCTCTCTTTCTAACAACACACTCAACCGCCCGCGCGCGCGCATTTCTCCCTGATTTAACGTCTCTTTTCTCAGCGCCAGGGTGGGGGTGAATGTTTTTTTTTTTACACAAGGAAAAGTAAAATGTTATTCCTCCTTCCTTGTTTTTTTTTTTTTTCTTTTCTCACCTGCCATCATGTCCTGTAGAATCTGGCTGAATGTCTGAAGTTGTCGGTCGTTTACGAGTCCCTTCACTCGCAGAAAGCGAGACAGGAATCCGACCGCGGCGCTGATCTCGGGCTTCATGGTTCCGCGTGCGCAGAGGGGATGCATCAGGGACTCGAGCGCCAAGCAGCGTCGCGCGCTTCACCTTCACGTCCTAACACCAACTCTGCTGAGCTCTCCGTTTCGGGTCGAGGGTTCGTTTCACTCCTATGGCCTACGCTAGGCATGTATTTATCCAGGTGTGCTTGTTTTTGCTTGTTTTTTTGTTTCGCGTCTCGTCTTTGGTGACGTCACCACACAAGACCTCAGAGCTCAGAAGGATGAAGGAAAAGAAACAGCTGGGTATAAATACCGCGCAGTCGCCCCGCCCACAGCTCAGCCGCAACAGCAACAGACCCGACCCAATCAAACCCCAGCGACGCCGTGACGCATGCGCGGAGGAGGAGAGTGCCTGCGTGACTCCCACAGAAAAACAAAGGCTGTAATGGACGAACGGGCTGAATCATGAGTTTGAGATGGATTTGATTTGTCACGTATACACTACAGAACAGTAAAATTGCCCAGAAATCAGAGTCAGCGGGGGACTAAGGGGCAGAGAGAGTTAAGGGTCTTGCTCAGGGACCCAACAGTAGTGTATTGGCGATTCCAGGGACTTAAAACACTGACTTTTTGACAATAACCCAGACCAATCTTCTCTACCACACTCTCACAGTTTTTTGTCGAACACAATAAAGATGGCTGTCATTTTCACACGATAAAGGCAGTGTTAATAACATATTTACTGTTTAATATATATATATACTTAATAATGCATCCAAAAACCTTACTTAAGCTGTGTTTTTGTTTATCTTTATACAGGATATAGTCTCCATTTAGGTCTCTGTCTCATTGTCCAAAACTATCCATACATTAGGGACATTTTTGCAAGGCCTCTACAGGATTAACATTTCTTTGTAAACACATATATCGTCTCCTACCCATGATGAACTTGTGGGAACACATCTGATGTTATGCATGTAATTGCACTTTGAATGCAGCACCGATAAGGTGCTTCAAAACATTCGTCTATTATCAAGCTATCTAAACAAATTCTGATAAAAAAGATTTTGAATTATTTTTGCTAAGAAGTGTTAGATAACACTGTATGGGGACTTTAAGACATGCTGTATTTGTTATAGAGTGTTTTTGGAATATGCAAAAACATTTAACATGTATGGTAAATATGGCATGATGTAATGTTTTCTTTTACAATACCAATAGTGATACTGAAACTTTGATTATCAGCTGATATTGATACCTGGCTAACATTTAGTTAAGTTTTTTATTATTACAATTTCACATGATCTATTTAAACAGAAGCACAAATTTTTTTATATATATATGATTTTCACACATTAATCAATTATACTATAAGTATAATAAACAGAATAAAATTAATAATTTTCCCCAATATCTAATAGAACATTATTTACTGTTAGTTATCATTAACATTTTGTGAATTGGCGTAACCTAACTTTTAGTTAAAATCAAAATGTTTGTTATTTAGCCCTTGTAGTGGAAGTGGATGATAGAAATAGATTTGACCTAACTGATAATACATGACATCATGTAAAGGGATGTGGTCTTGATCAAACAGGAAGTCCACCATAAAAAGCTTGAGCTAGAAAAAGTAAATGTCCTTTAACTTCACACAGCTTTTGGACATGTAGTGTACATTATATAATTGTTCTATTGTAACAAAAGAGGCATACATGTAGTACAAATCATGTACAATTGTTTGTAATTTAATCATTTTTGTGATGCCCAAAATCTCTAAATAGTGATTTCAGATAACATGGTTAAGGATAATTGTTTTTTATTTCCTTCAAAATGCTTAGATAAGGTGTAAATATAGATAACATACCACAGCAAGACATTTTATAGCATTTCACTCTAATATACACAGTTTACCTCTACAGCATGGTGTTTGGAATTACCCAGTATGTTTGGGGGAAATCCTGGGTGCAGGGCCATGTTAAATGTCACTTCTCAGTTTTCACAGTTAGTTTCATGACAAAGTGCAGATCTGTTGAAGGTTCCTTGTGCAATCTTATGCCACTGTGCTTTCCACTACTTGTCCCTGACTGACCGTGATCATCTTGGAAAAAGACTTTTTGTCAGTAGTTGAAACCCTGCCACAGTTATACTGATAAAAGCTTTCAGGATTTTTTTTTTTTTTTTTTTTATAAAAGCTTAATCTTATTACCAGCACCACTACTACAGGACATACAGTACTGGTTTCATTCCAAATATCCCAAAAGTTTTTATTAAAATAGGCAACTAAATAAGCAACTTTAATTTACCCTATTTTTTTCTTTGGGGCAGGGGTTAATTCTGAATAGCTGTGTCTTCTTGATGTAAATAGATAACACAAAAAACATTGTGACCTTGCTACTCTTCTTCAGGATGGACTCGGAATATGTGTTTTCCGTGTGTTTTTTCATCAGCCCTATCAGCTTGAATAGCTCTCTTTACAGATAATCAGGCATTTATTTGTTCTTGATTTAAATGGTCACTCAGTTGGCGCTGTTTGGCCCATGTGCCCAGATTTAACTCTGAATTGTTGGATAACACCTTTTTAAAAAATACATCAAGTATCAAGGAGGTATGCACATTCAGAGCTATTTGTTAATTACCAGATAAGAACATAATCATTTGTTATATGCCAGTGTATACAGTATGGCACTAGCCCTAACATTAAAGCACCAAACATTAGGCCCAATATTGTGTAGGGCAGCTCTGTCCTCTCAGGGCATGACTACAGAAATCCACTGGGAGTGTTCTGTGGTGTCAGACACCAGGACCTTATTGGCTTATCCTTTGGTCATTGGGAGTTGGGTGCTTTTTCAATTCATGGATGCTCAGTCAGTTTGAGATCTGGAGAATTTGAGGCCAGGTCAACAACCTTGAACTCCTTGCCTGCTAAGTTCCATACACAGCAAGCTGTGATGCATTGGGTGTTCTGAGACCTTTCTACTATAAACAGCATTAACTTTAACAATTTGTGCTATATGAGGTTTTCTGTGGGATCAAGCTGGGCGGTCTGGCCTTTGGTCTGCAACGGCATAGATGAGCCTTGGGTGCCCATGTTGTAGCTGATGTACACTGTATGTACTGTACTATATATTACATATGATGCAAGTATAATTGTCAATATTTTTGTACTTGTATGTTTTTCTGACTTTTATTTTTTATGACTGTGTGTGAGTATGTGTGTGTGTGTGTGAGTGTGTGACTGAACACCATGTAACTGGATGGAAAGTGAGCGTTCATGATGAGTCAGGACATCAGTATGCGTAAGCAGCTTCTTATTCCGCATGCCCAGGCCGTGAAGACATGTGTAGACTAAAAAAAGGCCAAGCCTTTTTTTATTCTTTATACATTTAGTATTGAAAATGACATTAAAATGATATTTATATTTGAAATTATTCATCTGGACATGACATTCTGGGAGAATCATGTTATTGTACTATATATATAGTTTTTTTTTTCATGGAACCCCTAGGTGGAGAACAGAATAGTTGAGATTATTGGGAAGTTATATTTAAATATAGTAGATATAAGGAAGCCAAAAGACAACTAAGGAACAGAAACACAAAAATTTACCAAAAACACTGAAAGGGAGTTCCTTTCGAATGGAGACAAGGGGGATTTTTTTTTACGTTTCTGTTATCATAACAACATGGCTGACAGATTATCAGACAAATATTAAATTTTATAGGGGGAATATATTATTCAGATTTAATAACTAATCTAATTCTTTTTCTTTAAATTTTTCAACCATGGGAAAATATTGCTGCTATTACAGACTCCCTTAAGGTGTTTGAACGCATGTGTAAACAGGCAGGAAGGTGTGTGCAAGTGTTGGGGGAAGGCTCGACAGGAGACGTGCTAACAGCAGCACAACTTCCTGGAGCAGGATACATGAGAGCAAGTTTTAACTGGATGTGTGAACAGTCAATTAATCAATTGTCAGGTTTCGGCTTCACTCAAGGTGTGATCCTGGTCACCAGGGAGTCTAATGAACGAGCCGTTTCATGTTTCCTTGCAGGTGTGAGAGTCAGGGAACCAGGCTGGGAGAGGAGGAAAGCTGGCTGAGTATAGCCCCTCACACCCCATGACACACTCTGAACACACTCTCATTCATTCAATCATATGCATGTGTGCTGAACAAACGTTTACTCATTCTGTTTGACATCTTGCTGACTTACTAGCAGATTCTTTACTTTTGTCAGTATAGAAAGTCATTGTATACTGTAGCATTACAATTTCCATTTACTGGAATTATGAGGCTTGAACCTGTTCCAGAGTGACAATGCCCCTGTGCAAAGTAAGCTCCGTGGTGTATTATGGCTGGAGTAGAAGGACTTAAATGACTTGAACCTCATTCCCACTGAACATCTTTGCAATGAACTAGAAGCAGAGCTTCCTCACTTAACAGCAGTGGTTGGCCCCACTATTGCTCTTGTAGCCAAACAAACACAAATGGTTCTTCATGGTCATATGATCCCAAAACTAGCAGAAAAACTAGAATAAAAAGTTCAACAAGCACATAGGTGTGTGATGAACAAATGTTTGGCCATATAGTGTATGTACTTTTACTTAATTATAATTTGTCAGTAATTTGTCACACTTTCATAATTTTTTGTTTCATAGTAAAAAATCAGGCTGTAGTGGTGTGTTTATTCAATAGAGATAATTCTAGGGACAAGCTGAGATCCAGGGACATTACAGCTCAAAGGTTATTGTTGGACTGTCTGGACCCTGCAGCCCCACCCATCCAACATGAAAACATCTGTGTTCCTGCAAAGTGAAGAATGTTAGAGAAATGAATTAGCAGAAGTCTAGAGAAAGAAATGAACAACATTTGATGACCTGGTCCTATAGACAAGTAGTCAACTTTATAAATACTGAAGTACTCATTAGAATAAACACAACCCTCTCATGAGTCATTCTCTCTCTTCCTTTTTCTTCCCGATCCTCTGGTTTGTCCTTTATTTCTGATCATGTGTTCTGGAATTAACCCTTTCTCTCTGTAACTTGTCGATGTCAAATGTAAAGTATACATCTGGGCAAAAATGTAAAGCTATATGACACATAAACTATGTACAACTAATTATTTATCATAACAAAGAAGGGCTTCAACTAGTAAAACCTTGTCTTTTGAAAAGCATGACATTATATTTAATTTATTTATTATATTAATATTATATTATTATTCAGTATATTGTATAAGTACTTTGTAAACTTTTCAAAAGTAAAGTAATTTCAAGGACTTCTGGGGCTTTTTTTTTGTCTAAGAACCATCAAAACATAACCGTATCTGTTATATACAGAAGACATAAAGTGGGGTTGAAGTGTCTTACACTGAGATTACTCACTAAATATAACGTGAGGAACACACCAGGGCCGTCTTAAGGGTTTTCTTCCACTCCTTGAAAAGATTCTGTGCAGCTGAGTCACTAGTGGAAGTAAGTCAATTCCTCACTGAAAGCTCAACTTTTCTTAATCTGTTGTAGAATAGCGCAATGTTGAATTCAAAATCTAAATTGATCAAATCTAAGAACAAGTAGATTGGACAGAAAAGCTAATGACATTATAATTCCCATGAATTGCAGGATGGGGATAAGTCCACATAATGTATTACAGGGAGAGTGAGGGTTTAACAGTTTGTTGGTGTGGGGATGTGCGTGTGCGAGAGTGACCGAGAAACTTACAAGGCTTTGAGATTTCTGGTAGTGACTAACCTCTATAATACCTGTCGAACCTGAATAGGATCTCTGTACCCAATACGGCAGCCAAAACATATAATCATAGCCAATAATACAGACAACCTGATTAACAAATGAATTGGAAATGAACGACACTCTATCAAAAAAAATGATAGTTGTGGAACCATGTGCAGGAGTCTCTCCAGGTCAGATTGATTATCAGAATCATGTATAACAGTATATACCTTCACAATATCTCTCTCCTTCATAGTGTGTAACTAGGAAAGTCTTAGTATTGTAGCTTTACTGTAGCAATGCCTTATTGTTAAAGATTAATCAGAGGCTCTTACACTATCAGCCAGTGTCCCTGAAGTGGAGAGCAAAGCCATCAGTCTCCCCTCAGTCACCCCACGCTATAAATAGCTGGAAAATGGAGGCCCACTCAAGCAGTCTAAATGAGGCTGAAGGGACGTGTCGAGACATGCTGAACTGCTGTTGTGTGTGAGCCTCAGTGAATAGGAGACATGCTTCGCCAGCTGAAGTTGCACAATCACCAAAACTGGGTTGTCTATTTTACTCTTGCTTACTGCAAACCAACATGTTTTCTCACCTCTGGGTTAACCAGGATGTGTCCATAGATCCAGATGTACACGGGAAGTGATTAGATGAAATGAGGCATCACTACTTAACATGTTTAGATATCATAGTTAATTATCTGAATTAAGCTATTAGAACTCAGTAGCTCTTTGGGGGGTAGTTCTTTGGGGATTCAATCTGACTGAGTTACTTAATTCTCCTCAACAGTTGGCAATTGATTACATTTACATTTAGGCATTTGTCAGATATTCTTATCCAGAGCAACTAACAAAGGTTTTTTGAAGTTTCTGTTATTGGATAGATTATTTATTTATTTATTTATTTTTGATTAACCCAAAAATCAAAGTTAGGTAGATAGGTTATGAACATGTGAAAGAAAACATTCATGAACATTTGAAAAATGTTGCATTTGAGGTGAAGTTACAACTTGTAATTCCCCATCTACAAGCAGAAAAAAAAACACTCCTTAAGGTGTCTTAATTTCATCTTGTCAATGATCCATTGACAAGTTTGGTAGTTGCGGGGTTGACTCCTCAACTACCAGTTTTTTCCCTGTTAACCGTTTAACATAAAATTAACATAACTGCTCTCACTTTTAAATGAGTTCATAGGAGTACTTGTTAGCTCATTAAATGTACAGACACATTATTAGTTTTAAATCCACAACACTGATCACTGACCACTGTTTTGAGAAGCTAATCATCAACATTAGCATTGTTACTTATTAGTCTATAACATTAATCATGCTAACCACTATTTGGAGAAGCTAATCAGCATTAATCATTAACTAATCTATAAGACTGATGGTGCTAATCTGTGTTTTGCGTTATCATCACTAACATTAGCCAGCTAACTTATTGCTAAGCTGCTCATTGTTGTCCGATGTCACAGCTGTATAGCTGCAATTCAAGTCCATGTTGTTGCACATAAATGTCGCTATAATGGAACAGAATCAGTATCCATTCAGGCCTGTAACTGAAAACTCTGCATGAAGTAACTTTTCATGAGACTTACAAACTATTGTGCAGGCATCCCTGTATTTTTCTGTTTCACACAGGCCCTTTCAAGTTTTCTAAGGTAGGAAGTAGCATTGTTACAAATTTACTTGTTTATCATTTATCAATTCACCATGAATTCAGCACAAAACAGGAGCTTTAGGGGTTAAACTTTAATGAAGCTTTTTGTTTCAAAACTAAGCTGTTCTTTGAACTGTATTGAACATGGCTTTACTTGTTGCCAAAAAGGATGAAAAAAAAAGTCAGTAGGCTGCTACCATTCTTTTGACTGAGAAACCAAGGTCGTAAAAAGAAGAAAGAGTGCTGACTGTGACCAGGCCAAACCTTTCAGTAACAATCACAAAATGAGGTCAGGTTTTATTCCTTAGAGAATTTCACACACACTTCATAACGGTACTTCCACCCTGAGTCGAGAGGAGGCTTTATTCACCTCCTGAACCAGTTGTCCTGTTGACCTTTTTGTAAAATCTTTTCATCTAATGTGACCCTGTATGTTTTTTTATTTCTTGGTTTGATCTTTTTTTGTCTGTGGAGACTTTGTCTAAATCTTTCTGGCAAAATTTTTTGAATAAAGACTTTTTCTTTTATTATTCAATCCAAGTAATGTATGTGTTACATATAAATATTAATGGCAAATATCATATGTAGCATGCACATGCGTCTTCACGTTATATGAAAAATGTTTAGACTTTAACTCAAGTTAATATATTTTGAAATAAACTTCTAAACTAAAAGTAAACATATTTCTTTGTCAATATGCATCATAGAGCATTAGAATGATGCTTTAAATATGTCACATATCAGAAATGTGTGTGTGTGTGTGTGTGTGTGTGTGTGTGTGTGTGTGTGTGTGTGTGTGTGTGTGCGCGCGCGCACATGCTTGCATGAGTATTCCAGGATAAGGCAGGATGAGATGACAGTCATTTTTCTGGGATTCTTAGGAAACCCTACACTGGCACATTTGTCACAGCCCCCTGCCTCTGCCCAATGAGAGAATGCCGATATGAGTGGAATGTTTCACTGTGGATTCTGATTAACAGCTGAAGTTTGACAGAGCTACACATAGAAATCCATGCTGAGACAGGCACAATACCAGCTCAGGCATGAGGAGAGCTAGCTATTCAGTGAGCTAACTGTAAAAAAAAATATATATATACGGTTAGTCCATTCTTTTGTGAGGTTGAATTTACACACACATATAGAAATGTACATTCTCTTCACGTCATTAGAACAGCTTTTAATATGATGATGATGATGATGATGATTATAATAGCTACGCAGTGGAATATTGCAGGTAAATACAATGAAATAAAGGCTCTAATCAGACAGCCCTGGTAGAGGTACATTTAACCTATAAGTTACTCTATGTTTGGATGTTGTTCTCAATTGGAACAAAGTTATTAGCTGGTCGGTGTGAGTGCCAAGACCTTCTTGTTTTTGTTGTTGTTGTTTTTCGCTAGATGGAGCATAACCTCAAATTCTTTCAATGATCATGTATATATGTTATCTAGATAGCTATGAAGAAAAACAATAAAACGGCAGCTAAAGTCCAGCATCTTCCAAATGTCAAAATGAGAGTAGGTTGTCCCTGGTTGGAGTTTAATTTGGTTTAGACTTAATTCTAATCCAAGTCATTTTATTTGCACAGTATGCCTGATACAATTGTATGCTGGAATTCTTGTGATGAGCCTGTGTAAACTCACTATGACACAGATACAACAGAAAAGATGCAAACAACCATTAAGAGACATGCATACAGGATAATTACACTTAGACAAATACAAATAGACAAATTTAAAATAATATTTGGGTGTAGTATTTATATACCAGTGAGCATGTACAGCCAAGAAAGACAAGAGTATACCGTAACAGAGAAGTAATTGTCCTATAAAAGTAACATGAGAAATGTACTTAGGTTTACATTTGTAGAGCTTAATGTAACACATATTGTATTTACTTAGTAGTCTGATGAACTTACTCTCATCTATCTTAGCACAGCTAGCAGAAAAAGGCATAGTAGTGAACAGTCTAAGTTAAAATAGGAAACAGTTCACAAAGGCTTGGTGTTAAATCATAGCTCCTAAATCGTAGGAATTCAGCATATTTATTCTACAGTACATTACAAAGAAAAACAAACCACCTACGGGATCCTTTTACTAGCAACTACATTTCAAATTGTATTATTATGTTTTTACAGCAATTTCTTTTGAAGCATAGCAAGTCAGACCACACTTTGATGAGATTCGTGATGATCTACCTTGGATTTCCTACCATCTTAAGATCATACTCGTTCACAATCAAATATGCAACTGAGAAATTGTACTTAACTGAAAGTTTATATATTATATGAACAACCATTTGTTCACCCATGACCATCACATACATATGTGCTTGTTGACTTTATTTTCTTGATTTACGTATACCTCCTTTACTATTATAATAAACTCCACTCTACTGGTAATGCTTTCCAATAGTTTGGGGAGCATGACACTTGTCGTTTGTGTTCCTTCAGCTACAAGGGCATAACTGGGACAAGGCACTGATGTCAGATGAGAAGACTCTGGTTCTAGTTCTTCAGGGTCTGGGTTCAGGTCCTGCCTTGGGGTCTGTGTCTATGGAGTTTGTATGCTCTTCCCATGGTTGTTGGGTTTCCTCTGGTGGGTTTCCTCTGTGGGAGAAAACTGAAGATTAGCCTAATTGCGTTTCAAAATTACCTGTAGTGTGTAAATGTTGACCAGAGGTTCTGCCACAGTGGTGAACATGGGAATAAATACAATGGTCATGATTGGCCTCCATGCTCCCTAGTTCGCCTACACAGACGGACAGATGGAACTTCTCTTTCTTTTGTGACAGAAAAGGTTTTTACAGGCCTCATCTAAACTCTCTTTCTCTTGTCGACTTGACCCAAAATGTAAAGTTTACTCCACTGCCGAAGAATTGCTGCCTGTCAGACAGCTGCTCACTTCTCAGGTTTCTATCTGAAGCTGCGTATGGCCTCGCTTATAAGTGTTTGCATGTGTGTGTCTTACTAATGCAAGTAATGAAAGGATTGGCGCTGTCTGGGATGTGTGGGTGTGTCTGTGTGTAAGATGCTGAGCAGGATGATGGGGGATTTATTTGTGACAGACGTCTGTTCAGTCAGGTTTGGCAAATCTCTGGAGCCAATGGACGGATGCCAGAGTGTGGTGCTGTGGCGCAAATTTGGCAGACACACCTACTAGTGCACTATTCTTATCTGGAGCAACACCTACACAATATGCTTGTGTTTCTCCTATTCCTGACTATTCCTGTTATTCCTGCTTTATTGAACCAGTCTAGAAAACTCTGTAGTCATCATGCTATTGTTTTGTATCTGATCCTTTTGCACAAGATGACAAAAAAAAGCAATCAGGACAATATAATCTGAAAGAGGGTCTGTCAAGGCAACCCCAGAACACACTCTGTAAATACTAATAATATATATCTACATGTACTACATGATATTTGTGTGTGGTGGTGGTGGTGGGGGGGGGGCAGTGCTCTGCTAAGAGGTCTGTATTAATTGCGCCTTCTTAACCGCTCTTTGAAGATTAAACAGTGTTTTTTTTTGTCTGCTGGAGCGGTGCACTTTGATTCATTTGAGCTGCAGACTTGATTATACTCTGCTCTGTGTAATTATACATCATCAATGATACATGTAGATAATTTGAAGAAAGAAGTCATGCTTATCAACAAGCTGGAACTGGAAGCCATACCGGTGTCAATCATACTGTATACAATCACATAGGTTTTTGTTTGTGAAATGTGTCGAAACAAAACTCTCTCTTACGAAATGAGTCACTTGCAGTAAGAACCCGCTGAGATTGTTTTGCAGGAAATTGTGACAAGGAAGTAAAACAGAAGACAATGTAAAAGGGATATTTTTTTAAGCATTCTGAGGAAGCACAGTCAAATCTTTCTCAGAGCCTCAGATAACATTAAACACCAACATTACATCTAATTTCTAGTAAAATACATTTTTCACCAGTGCTATGTGAGGTTTCAAGCTTGCTATGGCTGCTCAGTGTTTGTCAGTGCCACATACTGAAGTGTTGGATTCATGATGTGTCATCTATAATCTTTTATTTGCAGGTCAACTCCACTAATCAGGCAACTAAAAACATCTGTGGCAGAGATAAACAAAGAGCCATTATGAGTTTTTGCAGTAACTGCAGTTTAGTTGCTTCTTATTTAGTGCTTTTTACCAATAAAAAATAATAATAAACAAAACCTACTATTATGTGATAAACCTGTATGAAAGAAAATATGACAAGCATTGAAATAAACATCTGATACCCTGCTATCTGTTATCACCCAAATAAGGATGGGCTCATCAGGGGCAATCTGATCATTTTGATCATACACATTTTTCACATTTCATAATTTTCAAATTTCCATAATTTTCTTTTGATTGTGTAAAGCTGCTTTTCCGACAATGACACTTGTTAAAGCTATACAGATAAAATTGAATTGAATTGAATTAATATGTCAATTATAATGTTGGCGAACAGATCAGTTACATTAATGACTGCAATTTTGGTTTAATTAGTTTTTTCAGACAGTGAAAGTTGACTGTAATTAATGAAGCCACGAGATACTAAATTGAGGTAACATAATATGTGCCAGATATGTAGACTGTTTTATCAGGCTCTTTTTTACTCACTTACTTATTCGCTTATCATCTATACCACTTTATCCTGGAGCCTATCCCAGGCACGAGGCAGGATACACCCTGGACAGGGTGCCAATCCATCACAGGGCACACACATATGTACACTCATTCATACACAACGGGCAATTTGGGAACGCTAATTAGCCTAATCTGCATGTCTTTGGACTGTGGGAGGAAACCGGAGACCTGGAGGAAACCCACTGAGCACGGGGAGAACATGCAAACTCCATGCACACAGAGATGAGATTCAAACCCTGGAGGTTTTAAGGCGACAGAGCTAAGCACTACACCACTGTGCCGCCCAGTAAGTTTTTATTGAGGATAATATCAATAAGTTGATTAATAGAGTCAAATTTATCTATTTATAGAGGACCTGTTAATCAACCCTAATTTTTTTTTGGGGGGGGGGCATTTATAGACTTTCAGGTAGGTTTCCAATGTGGAAAAAAATTATTTCCCTGCTTTTTGTGCTTTTTCCATTTTTGTATTGGCTGGGGTTTAAAATAAGCCAAATAGATTTCCTTTTTTGCGTCCTCATATAAGAAGATACCACTCGCCTGACTTATGGCTCAGCTGTAGTTCATTTACATAGACATTGAAATAAGAAGGAAGTTAAGGTCTTAAAATATGAATTATCTGAGGGGTATTTCAGCTATATAAAAAAAATCAGCTAAATTAACACACACTTCGTTGGATCTTTGAGACCTGATTTAATTTGTTAAAAAAGTAGTTAAATATGGGACCTTTATTGACCTTTTTAATGTAACTACAATAATACATGTCATGGTCCAATTAATATATAATTAATGCCGAACTCTTTTGTCTAGCAGACAGCGTCCAGTGCACCAAAAATCTCAAGTTTACTTGATTAGTATTAAAAGCTCATAAGCTTTGAAAGCATGAAGGTATGAAAGCAGGAGGCAAGATCAAGTCCTTCCTCACTATACTTGCCTGAAGCTTTGGAGGAAGTCTGGCAGTCATATTGATAAACTCGTAACAAATCATTGCTATTAGCTATTACAAAGACCCAAAATTAAAACAAAAAGTGAAAGAATTAGGTGTTCAGTTCAGCAGTACTGTTGTTGCAGATTATTAGTGTTAGAGAGACTGCACCTTTTGTTGAACAGTGCAAAACTACCAAGTTCCCCAAGTTAATAGTTAATTAATGGTCAACCAATGTGGCCACCTTTAATTGAAATGGCTTCAGCAAAAAGCTGCCATGCCGTCTTTTACTATATTACCTTCATGTACAGTAAGTATGTTTGCTTCTGAAGGGCCTCTCAAAGGTCAATACTAAACCCTTGGAAATGTCACGTTATGTTCATTTTGAGTTGTCACTCTGAGAAGAACAGGACTGTTATCTGTAAGCCGGAAAAAGAAAGAGCAATTAAGGAAAATAAGAAAAAAAACAAGGAGAAGAGAGAGTAATAGAGTGGTAAATCATTATTTCTTATTTACAGCATCCAGCAAACCTAGTTTCATTGTATTCATGCAATGACAATATAACAATATTATATCATATCACATATGTGATGGATATGAACTAATTAATAAATAATCACCGCTGTCTCCTATGTTTTACATTGTTTTAGTTTGGAGCATGAAATATTAATTATTTAGTTAGCTTTCTCGAAACAATCTAAATTGGAAGATTAATCGAGCACTACATGTAGCACGCAATACAGCTAACTCTTTGAGATTGTTGTCCTTTAGCTGCCTCATCATATTAAAGCACATTATAAACCGATCTGCTTACAATGTTGACATTATTATCCTTAACAGTAAAATAAACATAATGGAATTGTGACTACAGAGAACGGTTCAAAATATATGAGCTTATTATACCTGAGATAAGAAATGCATCTGAGATTCATCGTTACAAAACAAGAGGAAAGAATCTTACAAAGGCTTCTTGAGTTTTCCTGCTTGGGGTTGTACCTCTGCAAGAGAACACGGTGTACTCAACAATTGTGTCTACTCTCCCCGGAGCATGCAAACAAACCCATTACAATAGATACAAACAGCAGCTCCATAATGTACCTTTAACAGTTAAAACTCTGGTCAGTGGTTCTCTGTCCTGAGAAAGATCTCTTTTTGTCAGTCACAAACGACTGGCCAGGTAAGGTAGATGTGGGCATCATGTTTTGTCAGTTTGGTGAGTAATTTGTTCCCTGCTTTAACCTCCACCAGCTCTGTGTGACAGAAGCTAATCAAACCTGAATGCAATGAAGAGCAACTCCTTTGTCATATATAGACTAAAGGCTATACTCAATATTTATTCAGTGTAATAATGAAAGACTGATAATCTAGGATCAGTTGTCTTTTGTCCAGACGAATAAGTGTCACAAAATCTCGTTTCTATCTTCATCTCTGGTTACTGATCTCGATCTCATTGGAACACCGGATATAGACCTGAAATCATTCCCCCCAACAAAAGGCTCAGTTTCCGCCCTTCTTACTAATGTGCACGGTTCGATTTATTTCTTTCAAAAGGCAGACTAGCTGTAACCCAAACCTACAGAAGAGATCTAAACTGAAAGAAAATCCTCAAATGGTCTTCCAACAGCAAGCGCCCACGCGTACACGCCTCACTCCGCTGTTCCCAAAAGGTCATGCACGGGAAATGCACACAGGAGACAGTGATGTCACTGGCAGGATCAATACCAGGCTTTAATGTAATGCTGCCTGGATGCACGCACACTCCGGCAAGCACACGAAGTGCAATCAGAAAGACTAGATAACTTATCTGAGAAGTTTAAATAAATACAGTTTGTTTATCAATGCTCTAGCGTGGGTATGATCAACATCAAACATTTCAGGATCAGTACCGAGAAGCAAGATACATTCTAAGTGCTAGTTAGCACTTAACACATTAAGCTCATAGACCTCTCAAATAAAAGGCATCTAGGATGAGTCAGAGCATTTGCGCTTTTCTGTTAAAAGCTAGCCATCAAACACATATCACTCTGTAGAAGGGCTTTTTGACAATTATGCACTGACTCTCAGTGAAGCTGTGTGTCTATGCACATAGAAAATATACACTCTTCAGAGTTAGTTGGTTAGCTTGTCTCTAACAAAACACAAACATGGAGGCGTCCATGTTGTGATACTAGACCTTGTATCGTCTTGTAACTGCTGTTTATGTGGGCAGCTGACGACGCTCAGAGGAGAACGTTAACTGCCCCGTACTGCATAACCGCCTGACAGAGATCACAGCCAAGATTCCTCTCTTGGACACCTGGCCGGGATTCTGACAACAAGATCTTATGCGTCTCACCATATCAGCATGTCCTTTTTAAACACAGGCTTCACACTAGCATAAAATATTCTTTGTCTGCTTATCTACATGTTGAATCATTTCTTATTGGAATTCTGTATTTGCCAGAGTGATTTTCTCAGGCTTTCTGTAAACATTATCATTATTGTTATAGGGTGTACAAGCCATGAGTGTGGGCTAGCTTGGCCAGCCATGTTTAGAATCAGTCAGCTTGGAGTTGTTGACATGTGGGGATAGCGTTGGTCGCCATTGTCACAAATAATCTCGTGGCCCTTTTCATGAATGTGCTCTTTCTTTGGATGGGGGTGGGGTGTGCCTTGGGGGGGGCATATTACCTCATTCAGCTTTGTCCAAGTCACACTCAGCCATCAGGCATGACCAGGCTTTTAACAATGCACAGGGTCAAAGAGTCCAAGCTGCAGGGGTGAGGACTCTATTGACCAGCCGTGCAGACAAAACAACAATGGCTGCCTGTGATTCTACTCCATCACATTACTGTTCCCACTCTTGCCAGCCATCATCTTAGACTTACTGGCATACACACGGACAGATACATACACATAAAATGTGTGCGTACACACACACACACACACACACACACACACACACACATACACACACACACACACACACATACACATACACACACACACACACACACACAGAGGGAGAGAGAGAGAGAGAGAGAGAGTTTCCAGCCTAGTAATCATGTGACCCAAATACAAAGGCTGTGGCTAAGAAAACAAAATGGGCACATGGGTACCATTATTTAACTAGTTTATTATGATAGCGAAAGGTTCATTACAGTATATCACGGGTATCGAACCCATAACACATTTATTTCCTTTACTGAACAGAGGATCGAGTGTGTTTGTGTGGAGGTCCAGTACATAAATCTCTGTCAAGCTTGTGCAATACACCAGCAGTCTTGTATGAGGAAGTAAGTCGGTATTTCACTTCCTTCCCTAGTATTAATAAAATACCACAAACTACTACAAAAATATGAAAACCAGTGGGCAGAACCATCAGCACTCCAACATGTCCAGCAGATGATTTTTCCAGCAGGTAAGTTCTCCATCCGCCCCCAGGATTTGTCATCTGGGTGCATTCAGGGCCCTTTCCCTGCCTGATCTTATCAGCTGTGCGTGTTTGCATGGTACTGAAAGCCTTCCCTACTCAAAACAGGAAAACAGCCTAAGGCCAGTATGTTTCTGTAAAAACAAACCAGCATCTACTGATCAAGCCACACCCACCCACCCACCGACACAAACACACACACACAGCCATAGTTCTCCTACCTCTATCAATACTGTTACCTTCATCATAGGAGATGCTGTGCCTATTTCTCTCTCTATGATAACACAAATGGTGTAATTTTTCCACAGGAAAGCTGACAAAAGCAGTGATACAGACCTTTCCAGTTAATTTTGTAATTGTTCGGCTTTAATCTAATTGTCAAGCATGAATCTATCTACTTGCCTTCAGTAAGCACTTTACCCTGGTCAGGAGAGAAGTGGATTACTCCATACAGTGGTGGCAATTGGTTCACAACTGCGAAATGTGTCTTAGCTAATCCCCACACCTGTATGTTTTTTTGGGAGGAGGATGAAACCTGAGAGTGCAGAGGATCCATAAACAGGCAGAGTAACTCGAGCTCAGGATTGAACCTAGGAGCCCGCTGTGTGTTTAGAAGAACAAATATTTCCCTCCACAAAGCCATTTGACCTGCCTGGCTTAAACGTAACATGCTAACTTCATTTGTGATTATTTATGTTTGTTGAAATATTTTGCCAGCCATCAGGTTAAAGAGCAAGCATTGACTCATAATGTTGTAGATTTTTCTAACACTTTAATAAAGTAGCAAGTTAAAACTAAGCATCACTTAAATAAAAAGAAAATCTGGAGTCTGGGACGGTTTACAAAGCCATGTCTACTGCTCTGGAACTCCAGTGAACCACAAAGAAAGTAATTTTTACCCAAATGGAGAAAACATGGAGCAGTATTCACAGACGTTGCCAGCCTTCCAGAATTCCTCCAAGCGTACATCAATGGCTCATCAGTGAAGCCACAAAAGAACCCAGTTGAACATGTAAAGGGAGTTCCAGGCTTCATTCACCTCAGACAAGGTCAGATAACATTCATGATTCCACCATTAGAAAGAGACTGGCCAAATGTTGTTTCCGTAGGCACAATTACAAGGCACGAACCATTGATCTGAATTGCAGATGTATAATTTAGAACTACATGAACGTTTGAGCGTTTTATTATATCAAGTTGTAATATTCCATGCATAGACTTGCATTTTGACACACAACCTCTTTCACATCCTGCTTCAAACAATGCATAAGGTACACATGGGTGGCAGGATGCAACCCCAGACATCTGGTGTACGTCTCTGCCTGTATGTCATTATTTAAATACTGCATACACATTTAACCCATTAACATAAACAGTGAAACATGGTGGACGAATTGTGACGGTGTGGGGATGCTTTGCTGCACCAGGCAACGGCCGACTTGTCATTACTGATAGAAGCATGAATTCTGCTCTCTATCAGAAAATACTGGAGGGAAATGTTGGGTAATTAGTCTTTTATCTGCATCACGAGAGCTGGACCACTCTGAAGAAACAAAAAGGTTTTGTAGCAGGCTTGTCAAAGTCCTGACCCGAAGCCTATTGAGATGAAAAAACTTTAAACGTTTTTTTTTTTTTACCCAAAAAGCCCTCCAATGTGACTGAATGCAATTCTGCAAAAAAAAAGAGTGGGTCACAATTCCTCCAGAGAGACATAAAAGACCGATCTCCAGTTATCACCAGTGTTTGGTTGTAGAAGCTAAAGTTGGCACAAGCAGTTACTTGTAACTCCCAGCAGTTATTGCTGCCTTAAACTATAAAATTCCTACTGATAAACTAGGAGTAGTCTTCTCAGCTGTGTGTTCCTCCCGGTTTAGGAAGTGATGTCAGATCAACAAGGCAGCACACATCACCTGTAAACCAAGCAGCACTTCTTAGCTTTAAATGAGTTTTACAGTATATACAAGAATTTACTTTGGATCAATCAACATAAAAACATGTTCTCCTGTTAAACATGTACACAGTTTTTTCCCCCATTTCAAACACAAAGCGCAGAAAATGACATAATTCCGAAGGTTTGAACAGCCCTGGCAGTGTGTGGAATAAAAGGGTGTTTTATTTTAAAACTTATTAAAAAAATTAAATAAAGCTTTATGACCAAGAAAGTTATCACACAATATATGGGTGAGTAACTCTGGTCATGTGGCAGACAGCTATTTTACTCAAAGCGGCATTGTCCAATGCAGCTCTCCAGTTCAGACTCCTTCATTTGAGACACACTCACTGAACTATACATGTAACTGTGAACAGGAAGGTCATTCGCCCTAAAACAGAGACTCTCATTCAGTCTTGTGTGGTTACGGTGACCTTTGACTTGCCCCTTGGCCTCAGCCGAGGCAGTCCGCACCAAACTGGGTCTCTGGGTCGCCACGGCAGCCAAAATGTAAAGGAAAAAAAGAATCTGATTATAAGGAGGGGATTTTAAGTGGAAATTTTAGACTTGCACAAAATTGTCAAAATGAATCATAAACACTTTCAGGCCCTTTTCTTTTGCAAGCTTGCTGATGTAAACATTCTTCCTTCGTTTTTTTTTTACTTCTCCTTTTAAGAGTGGTGTCAGCATTTCACACCTCTCTGGTGTGAGGTTTGTTTACGCAAAAAAAAAAAAAAAAGGGTGTATGTGTACATTTGTAGAGTTACTGTACTCTGTAACTGGATGTGCTTAAAGCTTAAGGACTTCGAAATTCATTTAAACACACACAAATACACAAACTGAGAGTACTGTTTCCATTGTTCACTCAAAGTGTAATGCATACATTTACGGACGACAATGTGTCAGAGTGTGTTGCCTGGGTAAACTATCAACTTTTACTTGAATCCCCTCAGTGCAGAGAGTGTTTTTTTTTTTGTTGGTTTGTTTTTTTCGTGAGGACAACACACACAGTCTGTGCTCTTAGAGTCACATGTCGTCTTTGTTTTGCTTCCTGCTCCTGTCTCCACCCTGTGTGCTGTCATTTTCATGTCACTGAAACGTGCCCAGCTGTTCCATGTTAGTTCAGACGTTCCTAAACCTTTTGGGCCAATAGCCTCCAATGGCTCCTTTGGACCTTTTCCAAAACCTAAATCGAATTACAGACGTATCATTTAGGACTATGTGGATATTTGAACATTTTATTATATCAAGGAGTAATATTCTCTGCACTGAATTGCGTCATTTGACATGCATCCTCTTTCACATCTAGCTTTAAACAACACATAAAAAGTTCAAAGAATTCAGATGTGGCAAGCAGAGGGGGAAAGAGTAATAAACTTCTGTACTCAAGTCCAAGTACTGTTAGTTCAGTGGAATTTTACTGAAGTACAAGTAAAGTTCCCATTATAAAAATCTACTCAAGTAACCGTAAAAAGTAGCGCATTAAAAATTTCCTCAGAGTAAAAGCTACAGAGTTACTTTTTTTTATCCCGGGATGGGATGTGGGATTCTAATGTAGTTCAAAAAAGACAAGCGGATATAAATCTTAAACTAGTTGTGTTTAATTGAAGGAACGCCTTTGCATAATAAAGCTGTTGCCTTTCTTGTGCTTTAAATCAAAGTGGCTGCTTAAATATGGCCAGGGGTTTGCTTCATAAGAATTTGATGGCATTTCGCTTTCAGCCGGGTCTGCATCACTGGCATCTCTTTTGTTCGTCTCCATCATTCTTGTGAATTTAGCATGTGCAGTGGTTTCCGGGGTGCAATTTTTTTCCATCCCTGTTGTCTTATTTTGATTATTTTGCATTTTCATTCATTAATTTTTTTTATTCAGTAGCGAATATGATTTAAAATGTAGTGAAGCCCAATACTTCAAACAAAACATACGTGAGTAAAAGTAAAATGAAAGATTTTAAAAACTACTTTAAAAAGTACACAAAAAAGTCTACTCATTCACAGTAACGCGAGTAAATGTAATTCGTTACATTCCACCTCTGGTGGCATGATACAACCTCGGATGGAGCAGAGGGCTTTGCTGCATGACTCTGACTGTATGGCATTGTCTACATACTGCCTACACATTTTATGTGCATCTGAAGGGTAAGTGTGCATTCATTAGATGGAAGACATCAGGACGAAAAGCATCACTGTCCATCCAGTTTAATGCATATTGATGTTAAACACACTGACAAGCTCTTCCTCTTTCAAAACATTCTGTGTCATCTTGATTGTTGGCAAGAGTTATGCCTCACATCGAAAATGCTGACCTTACATTAAATAATGTTAATTTAACTAAAAAGATCCAGAAGACTGGTATGAAAATGGACCCTTTACTAGGTCTGAAGGCTACATTAGAGGATTTTTAACACTAACCGTATAAGATTAGGGTTAAGAATCAAACTGATTAGAATAGTGCATAATAAAAATACTATGCATGTCTTCATAGTTAGAACAACATTTCTAATAAGTTGTGAAAATGTTAAAACAGATAAGGAGACTCTGAGTTTTCTCACGACCCTAATCATAAATCAAGTGACCCCATGTAGGGTTCGGTTCCCTAGCTTGGGAGTTCCTGTGTTACTTCCTCATCTGTATGTGTGGGTGGAGTTTGCATGTTTGTGCTTGGTAGGTTTCCTCCAGGAACTCCGGTCCCCCTCACACTTATGCCCTGTAGGCTGATTGGTGCTTCCAAATTGCCCATAGTGTCTGACTGGGTGTTGCTACTTTTACTTCAAGGCAAAACTGTTGTTTTGGCTATGTCCAATGCTTGTTCAATGGCCCTGATTGAGTTTTCTTCTTTTCTTAACTTCAGTGGCTTTATAATTACAATACAAGTAATCCCACTTACAGCTCTCTGTTCTTCATGTTGGTTTATCCTTCTTAACAAATCCAGTCCTCACAGTTGAAACCCAGAACTCAACCAAGATTATACTGTACATTTATAGCTATTAATGGGTCAAACACTCAGTTTAACAAGGCAACAAGAATTTTGTGTCAGTAACTTCTTCCTATATTTTTTATCACAAAAAAATGCATAGATATAAACATGGGTATAACTATTAGAAAATGACATCCGAATTCTGACCTGTGGTTTCTTTTATCTTTTGATCACAAACCCACATGTCTTCTGTGTAGAGCAAAAACAAAAGGACTGTATATATATTTGGCTAGCTACAAGGCATGACTTGAAAAAGGTTTTGGTGCACTTCCAATTCATGTAACAGGGTTGTTTTTTATAAACCACCGGTGCATTGTAGTTAAGAAAATACTTTATTCAAAAAAAAAAAAAGGGGCCATCATGATGATTAGTACAGCATGTTTTTCATGCTCGCACGCATGATCATTACGATTGTATTGTGTGTGTCTGTTTGGTTTGTTTGTAGTGTATTAAGCATTTTGTGGATTTGTCTTATTTGCATCTTTTTACATTAACGTCAACCAGCTAACAAAAGTCTGACATGTTCACATCATATTATATATATATGACGTTAATGCTGAAATTGGTCAAGTGTTCTGCGTCACTGCTCTCATGTACAAAGACTGAATCAGCCTATTGCCTCCACACACACTCACCTAATGACAAGGGCCAACCAGACACATTACAAAAGATTTTTTTTTTAAATAATGTTTATGGTGCAACATTTACCCAGTCACAGACACATTATGAATTCAGCTGATAGTAAATTTTAGATTACTGGAAAAACACATGAACAGGATTTGCCTGCTTGACACCTTCAGAAGCCAGACTGCAGATCCACCATTACACCCATAATACAGACGACTGTTATCTTATTATTGACTTATTCATTGTGACAGAATACCGATTGACCCGTGATTCTGATCACGGCCTATTTTAAAACTAACCACAGAAAATAGGATGAAATTGCAGGGATTTGGGTTTGTTGTCTTTTTTTTTTTCTCCGAATGGCGCCAAATGGCAATGAATGAATAATGACCACAGCGTCTGTGGCTAAACACACAAACAGGGGAAACGTTCATTTCTTCACTGATTACCAGGTTGTGTGATCAGGCTGTTTGAGTATAGTGTGCACAACCACCAATTTAAAGTTTAACCACGCAATGCAGGCCAGCCCTGTAGGAGCACGGCGCATAGAGCCACACGTAAGTACAGAAAGCATTAGGAGTTCACACACTACATACACAATTCACTCTGTGGCAGACAATGCTCCTTAATGCACATAGGATCTAGGAACTGGTATTCTAAAAATAAACTGGTGGTGTGTGTCGAGTGTATGCGCAAGAGAAGTTCTTGATCATCAACTCAGGATAAACTCACAGCTCTAATAAGAACCAGCCTGTGCCGGAAACACACTCTGGTTACACTTACACAACCTGAACTACACTATCTTATACACACACCTTCTAAGGGCTGTGACATATTTAGCCACCAACCGGCCACTCGCATTACATAAGACTCACCGGACACAGCAGTCCAAAAGGGGCCTCTGTAAGTGTCAAACTTCAAGAAGGCGACACGTCGGGAACCCAAACGACAAAGTGCTTCAGCAGTCACTCCTTACTGCCAACACTGAAGGACAAATGTGTGTGCGCAATTATGAATCCATATCAGTAACCATAAGAAGATTAGGTTGTGCAAAATTCACTGCCTTGTTTGTGACTCGTCTAACAATATACCACTCTCAAAAATTTACAAGGCAAAGAGCACCACGAGCGGCTCGGTGGATCATGTCACCACCTCTCAACTCCAGCATGCAACACTAAGCTTCCTCTGGGTTTCCTCCCAACTCCCAAATACAAAATAACCACATTTACCACAGGGCACCATACATACACACATATCTATCTATCTATCTATCTATCTATATACATACATATAGTCAGACCAAGAAATATAGTAGCTAATCCACATAGTGAATGTGTGAAGTAACTTATATAAACCCAAAAACCACATCATACAATTCTGACGTTCTAAAAGTCTCTCAGCGTTAAGCTGTCGTGCACACGGAAATATTTCCATACAGGCTCCTTCCTGTTCCCAAACACCACACATATGTTCTCCATCCACACACACAAGGAATGTAGAAGAAGCTAACAGACAAACAGTGCACTGCACTGTACAATTACCCCTAAGCCCTCCAGCCGAGGTGCCAGCCCTGCCCAGGCCAGGCAATGTAAACCATTACTTTTTGACCCGTCATGAAAATAATATTCATACTGTGATTCGAAACTTACAAAAGACGTCAATTTTGTCCACCATTACAAAACGGTGTCATAAGCAAAATCATGAAGGGAATATGGGTCAGCTCTTTATAGTGAAAAGTCACTGGTGTGGAAAAGGAAACTGGGGCAAGCCCTGGTTAAAATGTTAATCAAGTTAACCGGCTGGGGGGCAGCTGGTGTTCCAGTTCATCCCAAAAGACGTTCATTGTGGATGAGGTTAGGGCTCAGGGCAGGATACTCGAGCTCTTCCACTTCAGCTAGGTCTTCAGGGGCAGCGTCACGCTGGAACAGGTTTAGGCTTCTAAAGTCTAGTGAAGGGAAACTGTAATGCTACGGAACACAAAAATGTTCTATAAAACTGTGTGCTTCTGACTTTGTGGAAATGTTTAAGAAAGTAAAGAATGCACATGTGACCCAGGCTGTGAAAATATACACTATATGGCCAAGAGTATATGCATCAATGACCATGACATCAGGATTGCACAGTGTATTTAAACAGTGAATCACAAATAAATGCTATAACTCAAGCTGCGGTTTCACAGACTGGGTCACTAATGATGTGATGGTCAGAGATACATATCCTCTTGGCCATCTACTGCTTTAGATCAGTTAACATATGGGTAAAATTACTTGTTAAATCGACAACATGGACAATGCTGTTATGAATAGGAAAATATCCATCACTCATCACAGGTAGCTGGATAGTATGCTGCTAACGAATGACCAAAATAATGCAAAAAAAATACATACATACATATACACACACAAATATACACAGGAGACCACATCATGTCTATGTTGTTGATAACTAAACTGGCTTAATCTAGACCTATCTTAATCAGAGTAAATACCAGCAGTTATCTGATTACACTTAAGCGAAGAGATTATGAGCTACAAATTAGACCAAAAAAAAAAAAAGATCTCAGATTTCAGTAAATCCTCATGCTCATTCTTTTATTTTATCTAATAATATGAGATACATATTTACCCGGCCTACACTGATATAATTTTGACCTTCGAGCATTCCAATATAAATAGCTTAAGTAGATCAGGTTTATGGTGGCTGATCTCACTGACCACAGCATGCCTCACCAAAGTGCCCTTATGAGTCACCAACGTGAGAAGTTCCAAGTAACCACAAGTTGAATATGTGCAAAATGGTACTTTCTCAGGTCCAAACCATCCAGGGAGGAAGTAGGACAGGATAAATGTGCCTCCAGAAGCATGGAACTGATGTAGACAGATTGGGACAGCTGACTGTTTGGTTTTATTGCTACAGGAAGAAGAAATGGCCTGTTTGTTGCTAAAAGAAAACTCCCTTCCCACCATACACACAAAGACACCAACCTCCTGTTCTTGCACATGATAGGTGGAAACCCTGCCTTTTAACGTGTTGAAGGGGATTTTATATTAACAGGTATAAATTTCTCTATTTCAAGGTCTTAAAAACAAGTATGTTGCTTAATTTAAAAAATATTTCATAATAAATCATGCACACATTTGATAGACAAGCTGGTAAAGCTCCATGGCCTGTTCGTGCTAGTGGAAAGAGAAAGAAAAGGTCAGAGGAACACATTGACTGGAGCTCAAACAAATTTCAACATCCTCTCTATCTGCCCCTGTCTCTATCCCACATTGACTAAAGATAATGCTATTTTAGTTTATCTTCTATCGAGAAACAAACACCAGAACAGTTTGAAGTGAAGCATAGATTAAGCACTTCTTCCTGTAGATGCTCTTGCACTGGATGCACAGTGACCACCGGTGAGTTCACTCATGAAACTAAAAGACCAGAATGATGGAGCGCTCATGATCTGGGAATGTGTGCATCTGCATCATTGAGTCTTCTTTGACACACCCTTGATAAAACTGAACAGCACTGATTATGCAAGAATGGGCTGCCATCAGTCAGGATGTGGCCCAGAAGTTGAGTGACCGCATATCTGGGTGAATTGCAGAGGTCTTGGAAAAAGAGGAGTCACTATAAATATCGACTCTCTGCATAAACATAGTAATTCTCAATAAAAGCCTTGATCACTTATGAAATCCTTGTAATTTTACTTCAGTATACCATATTAACATCTGACAAAAAGATCTAAAAACACTGAAGTACTTCATTCTCAACAACTTTTGGCCAAGGTTGTAAGTGTTGGAGGAGGCCACCCCCTGGTGGAATTATTCAGGATGACGGTTTTAAGGAGCAAATACTGTACACTCAAATTGAAAACCAAGCCTCCTTCCAGGTCACATAGTACATAAAACGTTAATGCTGCATTTAAACCTAAATAGCATTCAGTATAAAGCACAGGTAACTTTAACAAAAAGTTTCCTGTAACTCATTTTCACTTTTGTGATTCGGTTCTTCTGCTTTAACAAAACGCAACAGACACTGCAAATCAGGAAACAGTGGGTTTGCACATCTTTTATTCAGGCACAAGAGGAACCATTTGGTTTGTTTGCCTAATTGGCAATCAGCATTACTGTACATCCACAACACACACAGTCACAGTGCCACTTTTGAAAGTGCTCAACATGTCAAGTATTCAGATCAACTACTCTACATTCATACAAGCCATTCAAGTGCTCAGTAACCAGAAAGAAAAGGCACAATTAGCAGACATGGCTTCAGGTGAATGGCTCCAGCATGTAAATTAAAGGTGCCCGCAAGCCAGAAGATCAACAGTCATCAGAATGAGCGGACACGAAATGTTGCCACATCTACGTAATGCTACTTTGTGGTGAAAAATGTGCAAGGAGTGTGATTTAGCAGAGGCAAGCTAACAGATCCAAATTATCATCCCAGTGCAAGTGCCTGTACAAGAAGAGACTATAGAATAAATCAATCTGGGTAAAGCAAGAAGCCTGAGAAGGTGCTATACTTCCAGCTACTGCCATAGATGGCGCCACGGTGAAGGCGAAGCCAGATGTGATCGCCAACACGCAGAGGCAGGACGGCATGGTTGCTGGCCGTCTCGTGATCGGGTGCACCATCGTTGGCGTACGCTGAAGCCACTACTTCATCATTGCGCATCAGGTTGACATAAAGCGGCACACTGATGGCCAGCTTAAGGATGTGGAAAAAGAAGACGTACGTGCCTGCCGCAGGGCAAGAAAAGTGGCCAGACGGTGCATCAAACGCACTGCCAAGGTTGCTGTGGAGCAGGTCGAAAGCAATGGGCTGGTCCAGAGTCCCTGGCGCCAAGTTTGTGGCACGAGCAGCTGAAAAGGCAACGCGAAGTTGCGGGTAAACAGGCATCAAGGTGTGAGGAGGAGGTCCAGTTAAGGGCATTGCAGAGGTCGTAATGGTCAGAGAGTCACCGTGAGCCGAGTCTATTATATATGCACCCTCGCGGTCTGGGCTGCTCACTTGAGAGGAGTCGCTCCAACCTGCTACACACAAGAAATTTGACCTGTATTTAGATTGATCCAGAATCCTTCCAAGAATGGCAAAGTTGAGAAATAACCAACTGATGTACCAACGGAGCTGTTCCTCCGAGCTGCCGTCCCTCCGGTGCGTTTATGACTCGTCTGATACCCATTTTCCTAACAAATATTTAAGAGATGATCAAAACCAAGTTGTTCTACATGAAATCAAAAGCTGAGTGAGGAAAATCAGATGTCTCTTACCTGTGAGGTATACAGAACAGATCCAGTCTCACGGTGGGTCTGGGAACTAAAGCCTCCTCCTGGAGCACGTACATTTGCTCTGTGTACCTCAAAGCCTCCTGTGAAATTCACAGTAAAAAAGGAGAAAAAAAGATAATTATCCAGCCCAGCAGCACTAGAATCCTGGCCCTTTTAAGAAAGTCTCAACCAGTGAAGTGAGGGGCATTCAAGTAAAACTGAAATTCATCATAAATGAAGGTGTAATACCAATCGACTTTTACAGAAGACTTCAGGCGCAGTTTGGTGATCAGAATTGATCACAAAAACATTTGAAAGGTGGAAATGTTTTGAAGGCCATACCATGAATGACTATCCAGTTCAAGACATTCAATCACTAGTGTAATGTTTAAGTGTAGTTCTTACTCAGAATTGTGTTATTCTGAACAATCAAAAGTCCCAGTTTGACCTGAACACCCCTTGTAAATAAAACATTTATTAAACAGACTGAAAAAAAACAAAAAAAACAGGAAAAAATAGAAAAGAAAGAAAAAAGATACCTCTGGAAGCCCCAGGTGAACGGAGTGCGGAGTGAGAGAGTCCTCTTGCACCGTGTGTCATACCTCTGAGTGTATTGCGAGGGTAATAATGCTGGACCAGACTAGATTGAGACTGAGGGCCAGAATTCAGCCCAGGAGATGAATAAACCTGACTGGTAGCGCTGATGTCACTTTCTGACAGGTATGCACTCTCTGGATAGATAATGGGGGGGAAAAAAAAAAATGTATATATTGCACATAAATCCAACACACATGGCGCACACTTCTTTAACAAATATCGACACTGAAACCCCAAAGTCACCTAGACTGAACAATCCAAAGTGTGTACAACACCATGGCCAAGTAATGCATTTCAAATCTACCCACCCCACTCTTTTTATTTTGGATTACCCATCTGCAGGTCATCTTGCGGCAGGCTGAGCTCCGGTGGAGTCTGGGTGCTAGCGGTGGAGCGGCTCAGAGTGCTTGCTGTACTGTAGCTCAGACAAACGCCCCCCAAAAACCCGCTTTCATCAGTTTTCAGCTCGGAGCCCCTGGTGATTGGAGCATCCACGCTGAAGACCTGAAGTAGAGAGAGACTTGAGCACTTGGACATCATTTAAAAACATGCATACTCCTATAAATACACTCACAGAGTGCAGGCTGCTGAAGGATGCAGTGCTAGTTGCAGGTAGAGATCGTCTGCTGGGTGGTGTGCTAAAGGACTGTGGCAGAACAGTCGAGGGTATGTCTCCATTAGAAAGGGGCTGCTTTCCTACCTGTTGCACACAAGATGTATGAATAACCTGCATTGAATGATCCTGTGGCAGATTAAGACATCATTCATAGATAATTTCCCATCAGATCAAAAGTGTCAAGTTACATGCACAAAAACATTTGCCTTTCCCACTCTAATCATACGCATCCTTGAGCTCATATACTTAGTGTTGCAACATAAACTTGTACCAACACTGGTAAGGTGAAGTTACCATCATGCTGATTAGCACGATACTTTACCATTGAGCATTTTCTTAAGGGTGTGCCATGCACAAAATGTGATGGTGTCCAGCTGACATGTCTTGGGGAAAAGTAAAGTAAAGAAAAAAATCCTGATTGTGCATTTTGTCTGACAGTGGTGACGGTGCCAATAGAAAAGGCTCCTGGAACTCTTCAACCTGATGTAATGCAAACAGACATTGATTGGACTTTCCAGGAATACCATTTTCAGGCTATGGAACAGATTCCAGACAAACGGTTCTACTGATCACACTAGCTCTGGAATATCAAGAGTGACAACAATTTGGCATCATTAAACAGATTGGACAGAAAATCCTGCCACCAATGTTTGTCCTTTGGCTACAGATGGACATGCAAGGTGGCCAGTGTTAAACATTTACATGACAATTACTGCTGCCAAACATAAAAAATAAAAATAAAAACTGACAATGTATTTTAAGAAAATAATTCACAACGTTTTTGTCCAGGAGCATATATGAGGGCAAACTGGGGAAGCCATCCAACTTGGCTTCCTGATTCATCTTATATGGATATGGTATACATGTGGGCAAAATCTCTAAAAGAACCCTACAGAAAACTGGACAGAGTGGCTTACATGTGACTCATCTTGAGTGTTGATCTTGAGGTCAGAGGCTTTTGTGATCTGATCACCATTGGTCAGAGTGCTTTGGGGGTCTTCAGAACATTGGTGGCCATGAAGAGGAGTTGACTGGCACATGAACACAACACGAATATCAAAAACCTCAAAAGTACTGCAATTTAAAAATACAGTAATTACAATAATAAAGTGGACTCTTACATTATGAGATGGAGGCAGGATATCAGTTGGTATATTCGGTTCTCTTGGAGCTGTAAAACAAACAAGCTTCAGATATCACACTGCTCAGTCACTTGCAAGACATTCAGCACATCACAATCAGTTATCCATTCTGCAGAGAGCTTTACCCAGAGGGGAGGAGACAGGAGACAGGCACAGCCCTCTTGCTCGGCCATTACCCAGCACGGCTTCTCCATCCAGCAAAGAGTCCTGAATGAGATTAAAGATGTTTTCTGAAATTGTTTATATTCCTGAACTATTCGTATTGAAAAACGTGGGTAAATCTAATAGACTATTTTTAAGTCACCAAGCAGGACAGTCTGAAAATTGGTTCTATGGAAACTTTTTTTTTTTTTAAGAAGGTCATAAATACCATAACACATGGCAAAGTAAGGAGGCAGAATGAGTATGCAGTGCTGATGTGTACCTGAATAAAGCTGAAGGAGCCTGTGATCTGATCCATGAGATTATCCAGCTGCTGTCTGCGCAAGGCCGGATCTTTAGCCAGAGAGGACGGTGAGTTAAACACCTCCACGGATACAGGTTTCTTAACATCCCCGTTCTATTGAAGCAGAGAATTACTACATGCTTGTGAAAATATGACTACAACTAAAAAGCAACACTTATCTGGAACACTTACAGATTTGGAGGCCTGGCTTCCTTTAATTTTCTTCTGCCGTTTCTAAGATATTAAATACAAACAAGATTTGATCAGGCAACGAACTGGCAGATTCCACATGGAATCTTGCACTTGGAAAAGTAAAAGAAACATCAAGAGCAACCTGTTTGGTTTCAACATCAGACTTCATAGTGACCATGGTTTTGGGGATGAATCCTGCTGCTCCTTTCCAAGGCTTCTGTAACCCTGTTTTGGAAGATACTGGTGGATCAGAAACCTCCATATCCCAAGAGTCTGGTGGTTCCTGTTCTTTATGGGCCAAGAACTCCACCTTCCAGTTCGGTGACTGCACTTTCATGTCGTCGCCCTGCCTAGGGCCTGTGAGGTCGCCCTCAGTTATGTAGCGTCTGTTTAAAAACTGGCATCATTCTAAAGTTACTGACACACTTCAGTGCAAAGAACAGGAAAAATACACCATGACTTGATCTAGCAAGGTTAAAGGGGACATCCTAAGAAAAGAGAAAAGCAGCAAGATAAGAACTCTATTGTAGTTAGTTAAGTTCCTACCTGCCTTGAAGCCATATCGACGGAGTTCAAACTGACCACCTCTGCAAAAAAAAAAAAAAAAAAAAAACGACCAGATCACACAACAACCCTTCAAGATGCTTGTACACTACTGTGCATCCAACATGAGCCTTACCAGGGAGGGTGCTTGATGTAGATGAAACATCAGGTTTTTGTTCATCGTCATTCTTCTTTGGATCTTCTTTAGGCTCTGGGAGGTGATCGAATAAACCAGAGTCGACCAGTCGGAGCAGTTTCTCCCTGAGGCATTTATCTTACAAAGGAATGTGCATTTATACTTTATTTTAAGTATACATTATCACAAGTGCAAAAAAACCTTAAGTGCAAATAAGAACTACACAACTTACTAAAATGCCCTTAAACAAGCTGGGATGATTCACATTTCTAAAAATGTCCATGTCCCAAAATCAATTTTTTTTGTTTGTACACATGCACCCAAGTAAATTTTGTCAAATAAATGTGGTTTAAATTAAAAGCTTTAAAATTTAGTGTAGATGGTCATGTTTCTTATCAGAACGCACCAAGTTTGTTAGTCCAAACATGGTTGCCCCTACCAGGAAGTTCAGACCACAGAGCATTTAACAAGATGACTCAAACATCCAAACAAAAATCTGGAATGGTTATGTGCTTACCCCTCCAATCTTGTTTTACACTACAGACTGAGCACTCACTACAAGCGGAGAATTTTCAAACCAGTATTTTGCAGAAGAGATGTCTAAAATATTCCCAACTTTACATTATGAAGGATGAACAACCATTGCATCATTACATTATAATAGTGTGATTCATCAATCACTATAAGGGAGGGGGGAGGGGGTGCGGAACGCACATGTCGAGCCAGCGACTGGTTCGTCTTTGCCATCCAGCAGGGCCAAGTAAACGAAAGAGGCCTTTTCCATCTGATCCTCCAAACTGCAGGAACAAAGACAAGGTTGGCTATAATCTGCTTAAAAATTAAATCCTGACATTCTTCATGCAACTAAAGATTTTACAGGAACCTCTCTACAGCTTCCACACACCTCATGCCCTCATCCCTTTTGCAAGCTATTAACGAAGCCAGGTTCAGCAGCTTCTCCACATCCTTTGCAGTCAGGTAGCGAGCATGTTCACACGTGTCGAAGCTTTTCCTGATCTCGTGCCTCTGGAGACTACAAAGGACATACTGCACCTGCAGCATCATAGCCAATCGCCTCTGTTCGGTTTCAGCCCTTTGAACCTGATCTTTCCGCATGGCCTTCCTCTGAGCCTTCAACAGCTAATAATGAAAAGTTTCAATGAAAGACACTGAGAGGAAATCCAAAATCATGCTTTTTTTCCCCCCAAAAAAAGACTCTTACATCCTGAGTGAGTGCACAAATCGTCTTTTGCAACTCTTTGGCAAACTGAAGGTTGTGGACCACTTCTTCATACCGCCCTACTGCATCCTGAAAAAGGAGCAAAGAACACTTTAGAGCCAGAAAATTTTTAATTCGTTTAAAATGAAGTAGAAAAAAAAAAATCACCATTTGATCTCGATTGAGCATTTCCCCGTTCTTTAGCCGCATTTGGTAGCCTTCCAGCTTGAGCTGCATGACATGGAAACAGTGTTCAGCCACAAATCAACAAGAAGTATTAGGAAGACAGGAGGCATTAGTGACCACACCACCTTCTTTTTCTCAATGTTGCGGATCTTGTGCTTAAGGCAGATAAGCCCATCCTCGATGTAGGTCTCGTACCCATGGTAGACAGTGCCAGAGGGGTTGAGGGCGAGCTGCAGGGCTGTAAAAGCACGTGGAGAATCAGCACTCGGGCTGCCTTCTGGCCCGGCCTTCGCTTCATCGATCGATCCTGGGAGAACGGTGGCATCGGAGCCTTGCGACGGGAACAGCTGAACCATTGTCCGTATCTCTCTAGTGCAGAAGAGGAGACATGCTGGTCAGACATTAACTACCGCAGAGAAATGTTCAAGGAAACCCTTAGACCAGTGGCTGTGAGGCAGAGGAATACTAATCAAGTTAAGCTTGGACCTTAATAAAGGATTTAGAAAAAAAAAATTAAAAATCATGCTTTACAGCCCACCTAGTTTGAACATTCACTCTTCACAGTGACAATGCATTTGATGATGGTGCATGGGAAAAATAATGGCACCCAGACAGAAAAAAGCTAGTGAAAGAAATGTGATTTTAAAAGTTACATGAGTTACACCAATGCTGACTGACTGAGTCAATGTGTCGCGAGACAGGAACTTTGTGCCTCTGACTAAGCAGAAAGTGTGCAAGCTCCAGAAGCATCTTCATCAAACTGCAGCCAAAATGCAGAGCAGTCCCCAGTGCCAACACCCAGAATGTAGAGAAAAACGCGCAGATCAGATCTGCATTCACTCCCTCATGGAGATAATCATCATCTGAAGGCCACTGAGTGATAACCATCACAATGCAGGTAGAAATAAAAAATATTGACTGACCTCATGCGTCTCTCCTGCTGTGAGTGCAGCCTTTCAGAGCTGAGTGGATAAGAGGAAAAATGAAACCAAGCTTGATGGGGAGGGGGGGCAAAAAGAGAGAGGGAGACAGAGAGAAACGGCAGCTGCTGAGCGGGAGGGCAAGTGGGAGCCTCCACTCACCTTTTTATGCACTCTCATCAGGGGAATCTCGGCAGCTGCGAGAGCAATCATGACGTCATGACGCTAATCGAAGCTGCGCGCGCTACAGCCTGAGTGCGGCATGTGAAAAGCCAAAAGGATCAACATCCCAGAAAAACAGGCCAACTTCTGTACCAGGGATATACATACACTGTCTGACAAAAAAAAAAAAAAAAGTCACTATTTCAGAAGAGTCAAATTATTGTGCTGCATCAAGCAAAGAAAACAACTAAGGACATTTTAAATCACTGGAACAGGGTGGATTAAGAACACTTTGACGCATTATCAAAACCTGGAAGGATAATGCTGAACCGTCAAGTTTGGGGAAAAAATTGAGTCGAACAAAATTAATGATCGGCGACCACTTAAAGACTTGGTGAAGTTGCATGGTACAACAAAATAAATGAATAAATCCACAGTAAAAAGCACTGCTATGTTTAACAGTGAAAGTAAGTGAAATGTCCATACACACACAATGTGATGAGAACTGACAGGATTGAAACAGCTAGAGGTTAGTGGGAGCTTGTTAGCGAGACTAGGCTACAATTTGCTAGGTAGCATAAAGATTGGACTTCGGGGGGATTGAAAAGGGTCATGTGGGGTGATGGCTTCAGACTGACCCTATTCCAGAGTGATGGCTGGTTGGGTAAGAAGATGGATGTCAGGGTAAGAAGGGAAGCGGGTAAAGCCATTCAGCCATCATGGATAGTGCCATGATGCAAGCCCCTGGAGGCAGTGCTGTGATCTGGTGTCGCTTCAATTGCTCCGGTGTAGACTCAGCAATGTTATGTAGCAATAAAATGAAGTCAGCTTATGACCTGAATGTACTGAACAGGTTATCACATCTATGGAATTGTTATTCCCTGATGGCACAGGAATATTGCAGGACTCAAATTGTGAAAAAAATGTTTCTGGGAACATGAGGAATCATTTTCACACATGAACTGGCCACCACATTGTTTGTTGTAACCAGAGCTAAAAGTGACTGAAAGAATGCACCTTTTTATTTGACCAGTGTAAAGTAACTAAGTACACAATACTGATTAACATGATAAAGCAATATCCTTCTTATCATTGCACTGGTTTGGTAAAATATTATCAGCAACAAAATTATTAAAAATCACCATTCAATATTCAAGTGCTGTTAGTGTTAAGGTAAGTTCTGTAATGTATCTGTTGATATTTGAAGAATTAAAAATTGAGGTATTGCAATGTTAACTTTATATAGTATTTTTGTAAACAAGAAATTAATATCAAGTGACATTACAGACACAATATGGCCAACATGTTCTGTTTGGTTTTCCTCTGCTACAGGAAACAGATCCTGAAGAACCTATTCTCTTTATAGCTAGCTCGCTAGCTAGTCAGCTAGCTGGCTAGTTAGCTCAATTGTCCATTCAGATTTAATGTGCTTCTAGTGCAACTGGGTTCATTTTTTTCATCTTTATCAAGGTATATTCCTAAAAGTATTATTTGTAATGTCAGTTGCTGAAGTGAAAAACTCTACTGTAGTAACAGTTTCAACCTAGGAAGTGGAGTTATATAAACTAAAGTTTATATGTGGAGTGGAGTTATATAAACTAAATAAATTGACAATTTGTTTAACTAAATCCAAGTTTACCAAAGCCATATGCATAGCACATTTCATCTATTAGAGGCCAACATACTGAAATGATTTTAATATTATTCCTGTTTTTTGTTGCTTTTAGAGAAAATGAGAAAAGTAGCCTAATTTCAGTGAATTATTGAGCCTTTTGTCAGTCTGTAAAAATGTCTGCAAGCAAGTTCTTTTAAAACTGAAGTTTTGTTCCACTCAATGACGTGCAAATGTTTGAACATTATCTTTTCGACCGATTATGCAAGTAGTGTTTGTACTGTATAAGTAAAGTATCATACGCACCACAAGACTTTCCACAAAAACAAGCAAAACTAATAACATCACAAGCTACATTTATTGAGATACAAGTAAAAAGTAGGAGTAGGTAAAAAATACAAAAACCTGCTTCAGATTTTTTTTCTAACAAGGTTCATACAAAGTGCATAGCTACAATACATGCCTGTAGAGTACAAACAACTGAGAGAAGAAACTGAAGCAAAGTAACAGGCAGGTACTGGAAATAATTTGACCTGAATTGGAAAAAAGTAAAATAATATATATATTTAAAAAAAAAAAAACACAGATCAAATACAGTCGCGCAATGTGTTAAACCTATGAAATCTGTGGAAAACCATAGTTTGTCTGGTGATGTGTCTTCCTTTAATATTTTAGAGTGAATAATGTAAGGTGATGCAAATAAATATGAAATAAATAACAGAATGAATATTATAAGCATTCAGTTCAATATCTTAAATTATTTACAGAAAACCGAGCATTATGGACAAGTTGAGAAAGAACAGAAATACATGATCATGGATAAAACAGGAAATCCTGCAGAGATACAGTTAACATTGTTATAACAAAGTGACAGCTGCCAACACTAATCAAAACACTCATTTACCAAAGACAGGAAAATAAAAGAAAGAAAGAAACAAACAATTTTGTCTAAAAGTGTTTTTTGTTCCCTCGTATCTGACACACAATGTGTCCCTCTGAAATGTTTCTATCGTCTATGGTGGATTAGGTCTCATCTGCTCTTTAGTGCTGCCTTTGAAAAGGAACCATGGATGAAAAATATGAAGAAAACAACGTATCCGATGTGCATTACATTAAGAGAAAAAACACCTACAAATCAACACAAAACTTTTAGGGTAAAACAGGACTTTTCTACAGAACCTATAAAGTCCCAAAAGGTGGAATTTTTTTTACCTTGTGGAAACAAGCTATTTTTCAGCACAAGTTTAAAGGCACACTTTGCATGAAACCATGGGGTATTAAGACTAGAAATTTGTAGTTTTCCCAAAGTCTATTTGAACTTATAAAGGCCTTAATTGCTTTATGTGATCAGCTAATTTACTTTCAGGTTACTTTTCCTGGGACAACTTGACTTGTATGCACAGGATAAATAACTTGTTCAAACAAGGTAAATGAATAACAACAATAGACTTTCCCCCACAAGTTAACAAGAAAATTTGTGCTCATAAGATCATTAACCTGAACGAACAAGATAATTACAATGATAGGGCTTAATAAATAACTCGTTCTGACAAAAGGAATAACAGACAAGATAACGTATGGCGAGATAAATAATTAGTATACACAAGATATCAACTCGTTTCTACAACATAACTCGCATGCACAAGATAACTTTCCAAAACATAAGCAACTTGTTTCCACAACATAAATAGCTTGTCCACAAGATAGCAGCCCCCCCCCCCCCCCCCCCCCCCCCGCCAAATTAACTAACTTGTACACATAAGTTAATGTATTCGCATGAGATAACTTCTACAAGATAATTAACTTGTTCGCTCAAGATAAATAACTCATTGCCACAAGATGAATACAGACCGTCCCCAGGTTACTAAATCTTGTCTTTTTATCAGATTTGTAGGCAACCTCGAACGTACAGTTCATATTACGTTATCAGTCAGTCAAATGTTTGTCCTAGCAAAAGGTATATATTTACATTTTTGCATACAAAACACATTTTCATGTACATGTGTGTATTTGGAAGTGTTAACATCTTAAACATGGATACAGGACATGCTAGTGATAACCTTTCCAATGACCGACTGCATTTCATCTGTTTCCAATCTCTTTTTTTATTTCCAGTTCTAATATTTAATATAATAGGCTTTATGGCAGTAATCACAAGCTGTCTGTAAGTCAGGTGTTCTTAACCCAGACACGGCTTGTAACTCATTTCAACAAGATAAATGACTTGTTCCCTAAAGGAGGGAAAAAAAAATTGGGACATTACGTGCTCAGGAGCTTTCAGCATTATTGATACAAAATTGAAAATTGGAATACAAAAAAAATGCCCTTGAACAAAATAACCACAAGAACTAAGCCACCTCCCATTCACCCTCAAGACACACAGAGTGGAAAAAACAAGTCCTTACGAAACATTAAAATAACATTAAAAATAAGGTATAACTTTTTTCAGTACAATATTTACAAAAGCAGACTGAAGACAGGAGGTACTATTTGTAAAAATGAGTGTCAGTTAAGTAAATAAATAAGACTTGATTTTGTATCAAATTTTGTTTTTTTTTGTATTTGGCTAAACTGAAGATATATTCCATATTTGAAAAATTGACATCTTAGAGCACAACATTGCCATTAATGTGATTAATTTTTTTAATGTTCTTTTGTTTTCCCTACAAAAATATATATATATATTTATGTATATTTATTTATTAGAGTTATCAAAACCTGGTTAAAACAAACCCGTGAGATAAATAAAGGAACAAAAACCAATCAAAAAGGCCGTGCAAGATTCATGCGGATTCTCATCAGGATAAAACGGCTTTGCTTTGATTTCATGCATGATGTGGATATTGCTGAGGAAGTGGAGCTCTACATATTTACACAACTACACACAGGGAGATAGAAAACAGTTTGGTTGGCCATTGCTTAGCTTGTCTCAGCACTGCAGTCATGCTGAGCGAGGAATAAGGGTGTGCTGAAACACTAACCTGGGATATACAGTATGAGGTCAGGATGGAAGGAGGAGAACTTGTGATGGAAGTGCCGCTGCATTTGACTTAGCTCGGAAGAACGAGTCGGCTAATTGAACGCCTCAAACCTTAGAGTCCGTGTTCTAGATTCAACAAGTGAAAGTGCCTGTGTGTTGATGGATCTAGAGATAATACTTGTACAAACTTTACAACACCTTTAAAGGTAAGAAGTGCTGCTTTGTTTACTGTTCATGCTCCCAGCGGCCATGTTCATTTGATGACACTTGCTGAACTCGGGCTTGAGTGGACTTTTAGTAAAATGCAGCACTATTTTACAATGATGCAGCACTGCATCATTATTTAAAAAAAAGACAAAAGAATAGGAAAAGAAACTCGTTATAATGTCAAAGGTCGCTGCACTGCTCAAACATTTAAATAAAACCCTTTACTAAAAACAACTTGATTCTTTTTCTTCACACTGTATAGAAAAATCCAGCATACTGACCAGGAACAGAGTTCAACAAAAATGTAACTCAGTATACAGTACACACACATACAGTCTGATAAGCATGGGGAATTAAAAGTATATGGTAAGGGTGATGTAGAAAAAAATAAAACTACACAAATATGTGAGTGTTGAGTACACAAAAAACACACATTAAGCTTGTTCATCCCACCTCAGACTAAAAGTTCCAGCTGCTCTTGGATTGTAGAACTTCTTTACGGGTGCCTAAAGACCCCACAAGCCCTCAAACCCCGTAAAAAAGGCCAATCAGTTCACACTCCAGTCACCACTCCTCTTCCTCCTCTCCCTCAGTTTTGAGAGGCAGAGGCGGAGTGTCGGGCCGTGTGAGCGGTGATGCCAGCATGCTCTGGCTCTCCTGTCCTTCTTCTTTCTCCAGCTCAGTGTCTTCTTCCTCATGCTCATCCTCCTCTTCCTCAGGCTCCTGCTCCTGTTTCTTCTGACAGCAAGGCTTATACAGATGGGGGTCAATGAGCACTTCTCCAAAGCGGCCTTTGTAGATAATGCCACAGCACACACGCTGCCTGCAGAGACACAGATTGTATTTATATTCATTCATCATCGTCGTCGTCTCTCCTGTTATAACAGACATGCATTATGGCACAAACATTAATGCACACCTTCTCCAGTAGGTCAGGTCCAAGAAGGAGAAGACTGGGGAGCGGGTGGAGCCGGGAGCCAGCTCGGAGTCAGAGCCCTCATCTGACTGGTTGCTGTAGCTGGGAGACTGGGCGGGGCTAGCACTTGAGGTGGTGCTGTGAGCATCAGAGTCTGGACAGAAAGATCGATCAACACTACTGTTATCATGTTGACACTTTTACAGCACCAGCCTGCAGCCACGTCCCTAAAACCTTTGTTACACTGTGTAACTTAGGAAAAACAGATCCTCAACTCAGAAGTAAACTATAAGCAGGGCTGAATTCACTAAGCAAAAGGTTTCCTTAAAAAGTTTGTTCATCAATTTACTTTCTCACATATATTTCTAAAAAGGTGGTAAACTGGTTGTTTAATGGATTTTTTTGCCTACAAAGATTAATAGTAAGTGATGGGACAAAAACAGCTCATGTTTGTCAGTGGGATTTCTACAACACACCATGTCAATAATTACACAGACTCACAAATATCAAGCTATACAGTATATGTTAAATAAAATAAAATATTTCTATAATGTCTAAAAAGAAATCTCATTTCTATTTAAAACTGTTTTCAAATTAAAATATACATAATATGAGGGGCGTTCAAATCAAACCAGGACTCGTGATGAAATTTCTTATGAATAAAGGTATAAGTGATTGTAATTTAGAGGAAACTTCAAGCACATCGTGATGCTGATGAGACTCTTAGCTGCAGCAAATCACTTAAATGGTGCAAACGTTTTAAAGAAGGCTATACGTCCGTTAATGACGATCCCGGCCATTCCTATGACCATTCAGAAAGTGGATCGCCTGATTCTTAAAAATCGATAATTTGTTGCCAGCTTGCAGAAAAGATGCATCTGTTTGTAAGAACTGTACACAATCATTCTTGAACATCAGTTGCACATTAAAGGAACTCTGTTAGGAAATACTGCCACATCATCATACAGTCCTGACCTTTCCACATGTTTGGGCCATTAAAGGAGTTCCTGGGAGGCCAGCATTTCAACATTAAGCAGGCAGTCCTATTAGACTCTGGTGTGCTGAGAAAACTACTTTGATGGTATCCAAGCACTAATTAAATGCTATAGATAAGTGTGTTAATGCACAGGGGATTATATATATAGAGAGAAATATATGGAATATGATTTTTTTTTAAACTGTAAAAAATTAAGTGTTTCACCATGTAACTATTTTGAAACAAAATGTTAAAGTAAGATTCATAGTTAAATGAATATACAATTAAGCCCATTTCTAGGTATATTTGATTAAACAAATTGTTTTTAAAAGCAATCTAATATATAGAATTATTGAGTCGAATTTTCCCATGATCAAGGTATGATCACTTTTTTGTGATCAATATAAAAAAATTGTTATACTAGTTTAATCTAAAAAAACATGTTTAATTTTTTTTAAAGAAATCATGAATCAAAAAATAGATCTCAGAAGAGCATACAGTGGCATAATTTATCATTATATTGTTATTACATTGTTCTATCAATCCAGATTTAACAATCATAAGGCACTCACTGTTTCTTTTCAGTTCATTCTGCACTCTGCAAATCTGACTCGGCCTGATTCGTCTAGACAGAGGCTTCACTTTCTTAGACTTCACTGTCATCTTCAGACTGGGTCCACCTCGTGCATCCACCACCTGCGGATCACCAGAGTTCATGATGAAACAAACAGCCACTTCGTTTTATATAATCATAATCACATGATGAATGACCTTTAATCCCTTGTAACTGATCAGTCACACACTGGTGTAGAGGAGTTAGATTTGCTTACATGATTCCAATTCTTTTTGGAGCCGACCGGAAGCTTCTTCCAGCGTTTCACCAGTAGGACACAAGCGTTACAAATTTCTCCAGAGCGTGTTTCGCAGAGGCTGCATTAGACCACACACCAGAACACAAAGAGTTTGGATTTCATGGTAATAATGACACACCTATCAGAGCATGTAAAATTTTTATTCAACTTCACCAAGTCGTTATATAAGAATTACTTGTATCATTTGATTCATTTGTATTACACACAATCAATTCACAATTCAACTCAAATATGATTAAGTCTAAACTGCATATGAAGCATTGTGGCCTATTGGCTGTAATCAGGAAGGGAACATAAGCTCACCCAAAGCAGCTTTGGAAGTCTCTCTCATAGCGCTTGCTGTCTGTGAAGCGAGAGCTGGAGGATTTCGCCCTGCAGATGCAGCATCCATTCAGACTGCGGTACATCTTTGGCTTATGGAAACCAAACATCTGGAAAGATATGAACAATGAAAAGCTACATTCGAAATTTTTAATTATTAAAACTAATAATTAATTAATCATTCCAAACAACCAAAAACTCCAAGTTTGGAATTCCTACTCCAAAACTCAGCGATGTCCCATTTCTGAGGTAATATGAATGCAGCATAATACATCTTGCCTTCACAAACTGCTTTAAAACATAAATGCTGCTTTTTTCACAATTACTCAGGTAGTGCACAATTAATCCTATTTGCAATGTTGTAACTTTGCCACATATAAAACAGCACGTCGTGGCTGCACTGCTGCACTCTTTTTCTGATTTATGTGCTTTGTTTATATGCTTCTTGTACACCTTGTAGTTTTGTTCTTAGCATGGCATTAGTAACTTCTGGTCAGTTCACAAATAACCCTGTGTATACTGACTATGCGTAACATATGCAGTGTGCAATCTACAATCTGTCCTTGTGTTACTGTCTCTATTGCTTCTGGCTATCTGGACTTTCCTTCAGGATCAATAAAACGTGTGTGTGCGTGTGAAAGAGGGAAATTTGTGTAGATTCCCTCCTTGGGGGGGTGTATGAAGATTGCATGTTCTCCCACAGTTCAGAGACATGCCGATTAGGCTAACTGGCTAACCCAAATTGCCTGTGGTGTGTAAATGTGTATGCCCTGCGATAGACTGGGTCTAAATCCTGCATTATTAAATTAGTTCAGATACACACACACACACACACTTGCGATCTAAGCCAGTTGATCTGACGCGTGTTTAGAGTCATTACCCATGCGGTGTATTCACGTGAACCAATAATCCAGTGTAGTCGAGATAACAGTGCTTAAATACTGCAACAACCTTCTCCTCACTGTTCGACTCCATGCTTATTACGCATTTATGTCAGAACTATAAACTATAATTCTGTTCTCTAAGCTTGGATGGAGTAAGCGCGCGCTGCCTGGGCGCGAGCTCGCTAACTTAGTTTTCTGATGTCGTTTAAACATGGCGCCGCCTTCGACAGGACGGAGGAGGAGGAGGAGTGGGGGGGTACAGAAACGGAGAACTGTAATGCAAACAGAGTGCTAGCAAACCAGCACAAAGTACACAAAATGTTTTTTTTTTTTGTGAATAAATGTATTAACATCACTGGTTTAACACAATTTAAAAAAAACACTTCTCTCTCTCACACACACACACACCCCAAGCTGAGGGAAGCGCTGTGAAGTGCTCCATCTTGGCTCCTCAGCGCGGAAGCGTGACACACCAGTACCGCTACTGCAGTCAACATCGAGTTACACACTCCACGCTCGCTCAGTAAACATGCTAACCCCACGTACAGTGTGAGAATGTGAGCGGAGCGGCGGTTACAGCGTGTTAAAGAGCTGCTGTTAGGCTGAGGGCACGAGATCAAACGCCCGAGCCCGACTGCTGCTCTTTGTCTGTTAGTGCGCGCGCCGCTGCGTCACTGACTCCATGCTGTCGACTCTATCGCTCACACACTCTCCTCTCTCTCTCTCTCTCCACACACACACACACACACACACACTGCTCATAGGGACTCATCCCATCAGCCATCAGCCTGTTAAACAAACTGAATGTGCATGCTTTTTTTTATAGTTGCAACGACGAACAAACACGCTGGGATCTCACGACTAAACATCAAAGTATAACATCAATCAACTCAAATTAAAGTTCACACACAAAAAACGACAGCTGTAGATCTATAGTTATATTTGTCGGTTTCATCATCATCATCATCATCATCATCATCTCAGGAGTGTTGGGAAGCGGTCAGCGCGTGCAGCAGAGATCGCAAGAATATGCAAGTTTGTTTTGAAGCACACCCACCATCATGAGGTGTAGGGGTGTGTGTGTGAGAAAGAGAGAGGCAGACCACACACACGCACAGTTTAAAGGCTGCAGCAGTGAACAAATAAATACGACAAATAAGAGAACTATTCACGAAGTAACTTTTCCTCTCATGTTTGCGGTTCTTTGCGCACGACTTGTCATCGACAGATGTCGCTTACAGACTAAATAAAACTCTTAATATATGAAAATCTACAAAGAAAGAGAAGTTTGGTGGGAATTTCGAGTTGCATCTCTTATTAAACGGGGTAACAGGAGAGATGCGCGCGCGCGCCTTAAAATGGCACCGCATCGCCTGGAACATGTGTCCCGTAATGCGCAAAAATAAAAAAAACCGAGACTCAACACTCTTACAATACACCGCAGTGCCATCATTTGTACAAGTGTTAAATAAAAGTAGGCTATGCTCTTTCTGCCAGATGAGCTTTTTGCCTGTGTGCCACGGTGCACTCCCTCCCGCACCATCACGCGCTGTCATGACCGTAAAACTTATTAAAAAGCGGCCTCTCTAAAAGAAAAAATACATAGCAACGCGATGCTGCACGCTTAAACAATTTAATTAACTTGTTAAAAGCGTAATTCTTACCTTGATAAAGGTCAATCAGGCGAAGTGCACGCGCGCCGAGAGTTCCTCATTAAACAATGCGCCACTGCTCAGCACGCGCAATGTCTCACTTTCTGTCTCGGCGTAGTAAACGTTCTGCGCATGCGCGAGCCCTGCCGTCCACCATTTTCTGAATTTCTTCAATCAACCTTATTTGCATACGCGGCTGACGTCGGCCTGCGTCTGCATTGTGTTGCCCATATAAGGACGAGAAAATTACGCGGGAAAGGGGGGGGGCGGTGTCCTGTTGCCAAGGCTCCCTTGCCTTTCAGAATCTCGGCACTATGATGCGAGTCGAATGGGCGGGGCTACAGCTCGGCACATAGCAGCTGCGCAGATGTGACATAAAAAGCGCACGAGCTTGTAAAGTCGATCAGGGAGGAAAGGAGTGAGGAGTGATGGTGGTTGTTTTTTGTTACAGTGAGGAGAGTCCTGAAGCACAACACACTCCAAGCACAGATAAGCACATCATGATACTGACTTAAGAGGAAAAATGCACAATTGGTGGCTCCTTTTTTTCATTCAGTGTGCCTTTTCTCACAGACTCTGTACCTGGTACATTATACAGCCAAAAGTATGTGGACACATTTGAGACCATCACATCACTGTTATGTACATGTTGAGCATCCCATTCCAGATTTATTCCTCCTTTACTGTTATGATAACTCCTCTCTTGTAAAAAAGGTTTTCCACTAGATATGGATCTATGTTCATGCAGCAACTGATAAGCACTGATGTTGAATGAGGAGATCTGGGTGCAGTTGGTATTCCAGTTCATTCCAAGGATGTTCAGTGGGCAGGGCACTGAGGTGCTCTTGCACTCCAAACCAAAAAATGTTGCTGTCACAAATGAGTCCTATTATTAGCCCGCATCAAGCACAAAAAAAAAAAAAAAAAAAAAACATTGAAATAACTGGAATTGGGTTGAAAACTGTCCGGCACATTTTTAATACCTGGAGGGAATGTAGTGTACCATCAAAGTAAAAGAAGTGAGATGGAATGTGCTGAGAAAAAAATAACAAACAAACAGAGATCACATTGGTCAAGTTGCATTGCAAAAAATAACAATAGAAATCAATTATGTTTAATAGTGAAAGCAAGAATCACAAATAGCTTTAAAAGTTAAGTTGCACTAGGCTATACAATCATTTGTTCCACATACCAAGTAGTGTCCTTGGAAAGTGGTTTGAAATTCAACCATGTGTTAGAAGCTTTTGTGTTTATAAATAGGACAACACAGAGGCAACTTAGAATTACTTTAAAGCATTTATTAAGGAGACAAAGTGTTGTTTAAGGTGACAACGTTATCAGAATTGTTTTTCTGAAAGTGCGTGTTCATCTGGTTTTGAATGTAGGTTCTAAGTATGATGTATGAACTCTGGCTCTGACACTTCCTCAACCGTACAAGAATGACTATAGTCCATAATGGGGTTCCATTACAACCTGACTGATTAAATACCTCTACATTTACAGCATTTGGCATTCAGCATTCTCATCCAGAGTAGCTTACATTTATCTCATTACACATCTGAGCAGATGACGGTTGAGGGCCTTGTTCAATAGCTCGGAAATAGCATCTTGTTAGTATTGTGGTTTAACCACTGAGTTACCTTTGGCTCTCATGCAATTCTTAATTTAGTTTGCACATGCCTGTGATATCTCTCTAATACCAAAAAACAAACAAACTGGCTTCTTCTTTACTCTCATTTGGCTGTTCCTTATACGAGTCGCCACAATCAGGGACAATCTCATCATTTTGATTAATACACATTGCATACAAACTTACTTCTTTTTATTGTGTAAAGCTGGTTTGCGACAATGTCAATTGTTAAAAGCGCTATATAAATAAAATTGACTTGACTTGACAATGGGTCCTTTCTGCATAATTTGCTTTGGCACAGGTTTTACGCAGAGTGTTCTTCCTTGAAACAACCTGTCCAATTTTACCTGGGTTTTGGACTGGTGTGAGGAGTGCACACACTCATGCAACACTCAGTGGCTAAGTTTTTTGTTGCATTGGTCAGCGAGGATTTTTAAGCCATTGCTTTGGTGATTGAGTGGTAATCAGGAAAACTGATGATTTTCATTTTAAATGAAAGAACTGCAAAAGGCAACAAATAGCTTCTTATAAAAGAGGAGACAGAGGGCACATTCATAAACACATTGTGATTTTTAATGAAAGGTTCCAAAAACATCATGAACGTAACAGCAATTTCTTAGTGATAAATGGAAAAATGTACTTCATTCCATATTTTCAGTAAGAAGTGTCCACAATGATCAGGAAAGAAAGCAAACAATCCTACATCCTCACAGGACAAAAAAGTGGTTATGATCCTGGTCCAGGATATGAACCTAATGTTAAATGAAATAATCTCAAGCTAAAATTCCCAGCTCTAGCATGCACAACAAAACGGAATGATCCAGTGTTATATCATGTTCGCTAGCTGCTTTAATTTTTTTTTAGGGGAAGCAAACTTAATTAAATTTTACACAGGTTTATTTATACCAAAATTATACACAGTCAGAACCAACCACAATGGAGCAATAAGCCGGCAAATATGGAACAAGAGGAAGCGATACACTATAACTAATATATGCTTTAGATTTAGTTAACTGAATCGCCCCTAACGTCTAGCTCCATACAGCTTCAACCAGTGTCACAAAAGCATTGTTCAAAAATAAATAAATATACAGACATCTTTTTGAACATTTAAAAGAAAAAAACTATTTCACGCACGCACGCACCCTCTGACATATATGGGTGGATAACAGAAATTCAAACACTGTTAAACATGAGAACAAATTATTTCATAACAGCTAGCTTAACTCATACTCATGTAGTTGTTCTCATGGAGAAAGCCATGGAGTTCATTAATGTTAATCTACAGATATTACACTGCGAGTGTGTGTGTGTGTGTGTGTGTGTGTGTGTGTGTGTGTGTGTGTGTTCTGCCTTGAAGCCACAAAACCCAAAATCCAGATGTTACCCAGGATCTTTAAATTTGGTTCGAAAAAGTGGCAAAAATTAATACATGGTAAGAAAAAGCTGGTTGTTTAAGTGGTTTTGTCCTGACGAGGGCAGGAAAATTGTATTATTGCTTTGTCTACTTCCAGTGTTTTCTAATAAATATAAAAGTTCGCTGCTGAATTCTTTCAACACAACTCAAGGTTAATACTGACTGGCAAAACTAAAACTCATCCTCAAACACAATCTTCTACTAATCATGCTTCATATCGCTGGAATGTTTACGAGCGCAGGTTTGTATCGACTAGTTAACGTCAAGTCAGTTTTATTCTCTCTAAAAGCCTGTGGGACAGTTCCTCACCCAAATAGTATGTAAAATGTTGGGCCTTTTTATGTGTTTGTAAATTTTTTTGGACATTAACCATTTTAATGCACGCCCGAGTAAGCTTCAGCTTTCCATTGTATTCCTCCGAAGCTGGTGAATACTGAATCTTTGCAAAGCCATTAACGTAATGCTTTTCCATGACGTCACACAAAGCTCTGACGGTGCTTGAAATAGTACCCAGTTGTCCAAAGGATTAAAACAGAAATCTGTCCAAATACAAGCAGGATTTAGATACCATCCAAACCAGAAGGTTCTGTGTTACAATGAAAAACTTTTCACTTAACCACACCAAACACTGCACCAAAATGTTTTTCCCCTTTTCCAGGTGAGCCTTGATTTTGCTGCGGCTTTAACTGTGGTTTAAACAGCATGATTTGTTGTTTTTGTGCTCCCGGGGTGGAAGCAGCAGCAGCAGTAGCAGCAGAGGCAGAGGAATCAGGAGGATGAGGTGGAGGGGGAAGGAGACAGATGGGCATTTCTGTGTCACTATAGCTCCACACCTTTGGTGAGGGATGTCTCTAGAGTTATGCGGAAATCGTGCAAAGACTGTAGGACGCGGATGAGAAAGCCGACAGCGATATTGTCACGCAGCAATGCCGTTTCCTCATACATACGCGTGATGATGGGACACTCGACCAGCAGGGGGAGCCAGTGAGTCAGCAACCGATCTCTGAGCACACACAGAGAAAGAGAGAGAGAGAGAGAGAGGGAAAATGTAATACATAACTTTGAAGATACCATATTATACTCTTTTTTTTTAAAACAAGTTAACATAAGTACCAGAGGTCTCCAAAATGTGTCTGTTAATGATCCAACTGAAATATCACTCAGATCATGTATTCTGGCATCCTTCTGTTTCATTAACAATTTTATCAACACTCTTTTACTGTCTGTAGCTTTAACTGAAAATGGGCTACACTCCCTTTGTGAAAGGGTATTTTTCTAGCCTACCAGAACACAAACAATGGGACTTTCCTGAAAACTATGCTCTGAAACTTTAATGATGTGTTCAAGCTAATCTATACACAAAATGGATTAGCTAAAAAAAAAAGTAGGGGATTTTTGTACACACATTGGAGACTCATGTTAATAACCAAAATATTCAAAAAGTGAATTTTGCAGAAATAAGGGTTTTTTTTTTGGATTTCCCCCCGATTTTCTCCCTAATCATGTCCTTCTCCCTAGTCGTGTCCAATTCCTCCCCGTCACTAGGCGGCTCCCACATTAAGGCTACTACTACCACTCAGCCGGGAGGGCCGAAGACTATCACGTGTTCCCTCCAAACCACGTGACGCCAGCCAGCCGCATCTTTTCGAACTGCTCGCTCGCGCACCGTTGGGGGCGGCGTAACACACTCGGAGGACAGCGCTATCCGCCCCCTCCGCTGCGCGAGCTCACAGACGCCCCTGACTGGCTGTAGAGCCGTGATTAATGTGGGAGCTCTAAGTACCTCTCATCCCTCCCCTCTGAAAGAGCTCGGCCAATCAGCTCTCTCTAGACCTCCGGCTGCGAGAGGTTACAGCACCACCCAGGATTCGAACTGGCGATCTCCGGATGATAGGAGAAATAAGGTTAATAAGGTGTGTGTGTGTGTATGTGTGTGATTGAGAATATACACACAACTGTAATGTCCCTACCTTGCCCCGAGACAAGTCAGGAGCTGGAATTTGCCATCTTTGCCCAAGTTGCGTGATGTATTGTTAATAGCATTAGCATAGCGACAAAGAGAGTTGCAGCTCGAACCAATAGGCTGCAGATCCCTCGTCTGATCAGAATTCTCCATGTACACAACCGTCCTCTCTGTTTAATACACAACCACACACGTACATATGCATTTTTATAGAGATGTACATGTATTATTGGTATACATACATATAAGCATACAGTCAATGACAAGTTTCTAATCTGAACTCACCTATAAAGTCCCACAAAAAGACACTTTTCTGGAAGAGACGAGCTGTCCGAAAGCCATGGTAGAAGAACTGCTCCAAAGCTCCCACCAGACCGCCTTCACCACACAGCAGAACTGTCAGACTCCCTCTCTGATCACCAAGAGGAAAAGATTCAGTCAGAGTCCTTGAAACACAAAACTAAATCAAAAGTTGTGTACACACATACCTCCTTCTCTGGTTTGTGAAAATGTTTCACAATGTTGTTGACTGATTCACTGATGGCTTCCTGGATCTGATCTGATGTTGGTTCTAAAACAAAATACATTGTTTCAAAAGTTATTCCTTAATAACCAGTTGTACAAATCACAACACAGATATATGTAAGATCTATACTTAAACCTACTGCTGCCTCGGCTTGTGATGGAGCTGATGCTGATGCGACGGATTTGTGAGGGTGAACGTTGAGGGGGCGGAGTCTTGGAACCCCGTCCCACCTCCTCTTCATTGCTCAGTGCCACCAATTCACCGATAAGGATTCGCTCGAGACTGCCGTCGTCCACGCCTTTTCCCAACCACCGACCACAAGGGAATCTATAAAAGGCATGAGTTCATACCGGGGGGGGGGGGGAAGAAGTGGAATATATGAAAGTTTTATAAAGAGAGCAGGACAGCAAAGAAGGAGTATACTCTTTTTTCTATATTTATAAAGGGTATGTATGTGTGTATGCAAGTATACTGTCAAAGTATAAGAAACAAACACTTTAACTCCTTCTTCTTGCCCCTCCCCTTTTCCTCTTAACTGCACTTGAGCAGGTGGCAGCTGGGAGCTTACATTGGAGTCAAGCTAAAAGAAATGTAGAATTGCTACAAATAAAACAAATGTATAGTGCTGGACTCACTTGTACGTGTGTCCTGTAATCTCGTTGCGAACCAACACGCAGTCCACCAACCATTTGGCCAGAAGCCCAGCATTATCGTGGCCCAGCTGCACAGTGGTCAGCTTCCCCAGGTTCTGACACTGCAACAACAGTTTACAAAGTGTTCTCGGGTGTACAGATTGCAAAAGTAACAGAAAGAGAAAGCCATTTCACCTGCAATGAAGAGTCCTTTTTAGAGAAGTGATAAAAACAGACCAGCTACAGTACCTTCCACCCCAAAATAATCATGCAGCACTCTAACACTAATCATCTAACTGGGCAATGCACACAACCTCCCATTACTGGATATTTAAAATGTTCTTCAATGTCATTTTCATGTCAATTCTACAATTGTACAACTAAATGAATGAATGAAAGCTGCATAGCACCTGAAAAAATGGCATGAAGCTAATGAAACTGAAGGATTCTTTCCCTTTCTGAAAAGCAGCTGCATGAAAATGACAATGTTCAATTCTACAGGGAAATCCAGAAAGAGCCAGTATAAGTGGAAGGAAAGAGAAGGGAGGCATGGAGCAAGAGAGCTGTGGTAAAATGTGCTCCTGACCTTGAAGGGGATGGCGAGGTGCGTGTGAGCCCTAAAGGCAGACTGGAGAAAGAAAGATGACGTGTTAGAACATGACAAGTGACTGACAAAGCAGGATAGGCAGAGTGTGTCCTCTTCTGGGATTCTACATCAGCCTCTCATCATCAAGTCTTTCACACACGGGCACGCACTTAAAACCAATTCTCCATGGAAACGACACGGCCGCATGAACACATACAAGCTTCTTTTCATACACTGCTTAACGAATACTTTAACCAAGTGCTAGATTACCATGCTATGCATAAACTTAAATTTTATTAAAATGATTATTTATTTGTCCTGGTTTTTGGCATATTAATAAAGAACATTAAAACTAATAACAGAAGATATCAGAACATAATAGACCTGATGAGGGGAAAATGAACCACCAGTTCAGTTAAATTACTAACTAATGTAACAGTTCATTCAGGTCCATCAATCTGATTGGTCAAGCTTTGTTCCAAGAGTGCTGATATTTATTAAGCATAACGTCTTGGAGAGATTTGAGTGTGTAGCTCGTCTGGATTCTTCACATGAAAGTCCACTTTCTGGTTCGAAATTGTTACTATATTAGTGAGATCAATGCACACGATAAACCATGCTTTTTAGCAGTACATAAAGTATGATGTAAAAAATCTGTAAGAGTGTGATCTGAAGATAAATAGGAAAAAGGGTCGCAAATTTGACCAAAAACACTGTCAACATGGAATGTACAAATCAACATTAGCTAACTAATCTGCTAGTTGACATGCTATCAAGTGTTAAAGGCTTCTTCAGGATTGATTCCTTCTAGCAAAGCAGAACAGTTTGGTCATATAGTGTCAAAAATGTCACTTATTTAGTATTAACTTCTTTATAACCCCAATTCCCAAAAGGTTTTTGGAACTTGGACAGTATTTGGAAATTTGTTATCTTTTTCTTTGTAACGTCTCTATATTGAAAACGCAACAACAAATTATTTGATGGTTTATGAGGTAAATGTAATTGTATTTGAAAATTGTCTCCTTGGACCACGAAACATGTTTCCAGTGTGCCACTGTCCATCTCAGATGAGACCAGAGAGTTGGTTAATAAAGCTTTACCAAAGCGCCCCATCGTTGCTCTAGAAGGATTAGGTCTTTCTTTGAAACCCCTTGTATACGATAACAGAACTGGCTCACCTGTTGTTTCTCATCACCTTGTAATTTCTACTTGTCCCACTGTTATTAGATTTAAATTGGCCTTTCACAACATTTTAGACGACGCTGCAGCCACCAGATTTGAACCGAGTTCATATTTTCAACAATTAAATAATGTGGTGTTGTAGTGTTTTCAATATAGTACCATATAAAAAGCCTTTATAGATGACTTCTTTTGGTTTTTATTGACAATTTCACTATTGTCCAAACTTTTTGGAACTGGGGTTGTAGACCTACTGAATAAAATCAACATTGTATTTGCAATCATACTGACTATAGAACCTTAATAGCCAAGTGTGATTTTACGCAGTCAATGTCAGGATTTAATCAAGTTATTGGACAACTTCGCTCTAAAAGTACAATCTCACCTGTTATAAATAACATGGTCATTCAAATTCATCTTGTTAATAATTGGACAAACAACAATGAGGAGAACATTCACAGTACACTAATCAAAATGTATTGGACAAACAGACATGCTGTGCTTCTTTACTCAGATCCATATGATTTTGTAATCAGACCCTGCCTAATCAAAATGTAAGTGAGCTACAGAATTTAAAAAGTTAATTTTTTTTTAATGTAAAGAAACTTTAAATTTTCATTTCAATTCAAGGCTGCAGTTTTCAGAACTACAGTATAGTATATAAATGTCATGGGCTTTTGATAAGCAGAGCGTGACAAACAGAAGAGGCGAAAATAATCTGCTTCATTTTAATGCTTTTACTCAAACACGCTGTGTGGCTTCATCACCATTAGCGACCATTACCATGGAAATGCCTGCACTAATATCAGGACACTTACATCAAACGTCATCTCCAGAACGTTCTTCGGGATCTGCATGACACCGGAGTCGCCTAGTTCACCTGACACGCACACCCAGGGATTGGAGGTGGTTATGGCATTGCTCAGCTTCTTGATTGGGATGATGACGGCACGATATGGGATCACTGAGTAGACAAAATAAAAAGGGACGGCTTTACTGAGAATGAAAATATAAAGCAATGCAGGCAATTCAACCCCATCTTATCCATATTATAAAATGTAATATGACTGCAACAATCACTAACATTAAAACTGTTAAATATGTAAGATAAATCAATACCCAGAAAACACCATTTTGCTTAAATGCCAAAATCAAAAATCTCAAATTATAAAAATATTTCATAAGATCAAGCGTAAAAAAGCATTTACAATACAGAAATGTCCAACATCTGGAAAATATTTAGTTTATTTATTCTCAATAATTGGCTGGGGCTCCTTTAGCACAATGTGTCATGGCGTTATTGAAGGCCAGTTTGCTTTAATAGCAGCTTTCAGCTCATCTGTATTGTTGTGTCAGCTTTTCCTCATCTTCCTCTTCTTCTGTGCTGGCCAATTAAGCACAGTAATATCATGGTCAGCAAACCAGTTAGTGATATTTTTGGCATTTTGGACAACTGGTATGTCAAGCTGGAAAAGGAATATCGGTATCTCCATAAAGCTTTTCAGCACAGAGGAGCATGAAGTGCTCTAAAATCTCCTGTTAGGCCGCTAATAAAACATAGTGGACCGACACTGGAAGAAGACATAGCACCTAAAACCATCAAGGCCTGTGGAAACTGCACACTGAACTTCAAGCAACTTGGATTCCGTGCTTGTCGAATCTTCCTCTAGACACTGGGGCCTTGAAATAAACCAAAATACAAAATTTACTTTCAGCTAAAAAGAGCACTTTGAACCACTGAAACAGTCCTATTATTTATCCAGGTAAGAAACTTCTGACATGTCTAGTTCAGGAGTGCCTTGATACCAGAGGTGTAAAGTAACGAATTACATTTACCCGCGTTAACTGTAATTGAGTAGATTTTTTGTGTACTTCTACTTTTCAAAGTAGTTTTTAAAATCTGTAACTTTATTTTTACTTGAGTATGTTTTGTTTGAAGTATTGTATATCGCTACATTTGAAGTCATATTCGCTACTAAGTAAAAAATAAATGAATGAAAATGAAAAATAAAAAGAACTAATGCAACGGGGAAGGAAAAAAATTGCACCCCGGAAACCGCACTGATTGATTAATGGACAGGGAGAACAAATGCGCTGATGACAAAAATCACAAGAGCGATGGAGACAGACAAAAAGATGCTAGTGATGTACACCCGGCTAAAAGCGAAATGCCTTCAAATTCTTAGATTTTTATAATGGTAACTTTACTTGTACTTCATTAAAATTTCACTGAAGTAACAGTACTTGTTTTTGAGAACAAAAGTTTATTACTCCTTCCACCTCTGCTTGTAGCCCATTTTCAAAAAATGTCTCAAGATGTTAGTCTTGAAGGTGGTTCTTGATGCACTGACTCCAGCCTCACTCCACTCCTCGTAAAGCTCTCCCAAGGTCTTGAATCAACTTTGCTTAACAATCTTCTTAAAACTGCGGTCATCCCTGCTGCTTTTGCACCTTTTCCTACCACACTTGTCCATTCCTGTCATTCCATAATCTTTCGATAAATATGCTTTAATACAACACCCTGAACAGCCAACTCACTGTCAAGTCAGCAGTTTTCCCTATGATTGTGGTTCTGTGTACTGAGCTAGACCAAGAGATACACGGTATGCGTGTATGAAGAGTAATTTACTCAAACTGGAAACATACTGGATTATTTTTATTGTCATGCGCTGTAAGCCATCAATCCTCAAAATTTAAACAAAAAGGGCTTGAAATATTTCACATTATATGTAATGAATTTAGAATATACAAGTGTTTTCCACAATACTGTAATTTAGTCATTAGCCCCTCCTCTGCAATCATCTCGTCTGGGAAAAATCACAGAGCTGCATGCATGTTGCTGTGTGTTTGCATGTGTACGCACTGATAGTGGCAAAGGCGCTGGTGAAGCAGAAGTAGTCCACTGTGTTCAGACTCAGCAGATGGAAAAGAAACTGCTCCTTCTCTTCTTCACACCGCAGAAAGGCGTAACGCTTATACAGCTTCCTGTGGACATGTTACATACTTATTATACACAAAAACAAGTACAGCTCATTTCCATGAAAGTTGTCCATAATTCTGTGCTGTGTTTAGTTTTGTGTGTGTGTGTGTGTGTGTGTGTGTGTGTGTGTGTGTGTGTGTGTGTGTGTGTGTATACACACAAGTGTGTTCGGTTATTATACTTTGTTATAGCTTGATTAGAAAGCAACTGTCTGAAGTGTTGGGACAGCAGCTTTTTCTCCAGGGACAGACGAATCCAGGCTCGGGCTCTCCCTACATCAGTCTTGATTTCCCCCATGCTCTGGATGTGTCTGCGTGGAAGAGAGAAAGGATTTTAAATGCGTTTTCCTTGATGATGTACGTGAAAGTGTTTGATTTTTTTTTTAAATGCTATGCCCTAGATGAAACAGCATTGGACATCACCGCTCTAAAAACAGTCATAGATGTTAACTCTTTTAGTCTTATAGCCCTGATGTTTCCAACACTTCGACAAATACAAATGAAACACACTAGGATGCATTCCTACCTCATGTCCTGCACGACTGACATGCGCAACACTGGCAGGCCGATTGACGACTCTGACCTCCGCTTGTCTTGCCCATGGAGCACTGTGGAGCAGATGAAAAACCCAGACAGGTTTAATCACAAACATGGTTGTGTGTGGGAGTGTATACATGCAGCATGTAGTGTACTTATGTCTATGTGTAGTACCTGATGATGCCATCTGCTGCTCCATCTTCTCCATTCTGTCCTGGTAATGCCTTAAATGTGACCATAATGCAGACTTTCCCTGCAAAAACCCAGTCATGGCAAAACCCAACCATGGAAATGTCATCAAAGAGAATTTCTGTGTTCACTGCATAAAAGTAACAATAAAGCCAAAGAAGTAAACATGATGCCACTGTTCACCTGTTTGACCTGCAGGCCGTGGCTCCATATTCTCTCCAGCAGGTCACACAGGCTAGCAATGAGTGTGTTCTCCTCCAGACCGGTGATATTAGCTTCTCCATGGCCGAGTGCAACAGCCTCTCGACCCATCTTTTCCACCAACATTCGCTTAGTCTGGACACACATCAACACACACCTTTAACAGAAGCACAAGTACAGCAGGGGAACTCTTCATGAAGAACTACTTGATTAAATACTGAATAACAGCGCAATGCTGTTGTGCAAAATTCTGTTCTCAATGAACACCAGTGGCTAAGACAAAATAAATAAATCACTGAAAGACCTGGTGAATGATCAAATGCCAAAAATCCATACACACCTTCATTTTGCATTCCTTTAGTAAGCCCTCCACGAACTTTGAGTTGGTCTGAGCGATGACCGCTGGAGAAAGATCAGACAGTTTGGGTTGCCTCAGATTTTTTCCCAGGCTACGTGCTTCCTGCAGGAACTTCTACAGAAACATAGTTGAGAAATGGGATTTAAGATTCAAAGGAAGAAATGAAAAAAAGTAATTGTCGAAGAGAGACAACACTTCAATGACGCCTCGACACCTGGAGGATGACTTCCCACTGTGTAATTATTGTAGCTAATTATCAGGCTAGAGCTCTGGTCCTCAAGCTCGTTTATTATTAGGCTTTGTTTTACTGCATTGGTGTGCCTGATATTAACCATTCTTCCAGGAATACGAAGAAGAGGAAGAACAAGAAGATAATGATGATTAGTAAAAGATTAAAACTAGCTTAAGACAGAATTGTCAACTCTGCACGCTTTCGATACAAAGGCTGCTGAATGTGACTGAAAAATCCTAACCAACTGGATCTTGCTCCTTTTGTTTGGTGTAAACAACACAAAATTACTATATTAGATTACTGAAAATGATCTGTGATCAACAACAGTTTATTAATACATGATTGTTTCTCTCCAAGAGACTCACGTTTCATTATACAAATGGTAGGAAAGGAAAAGCCTACAGATCTTTAGCACTCAGTACTTTTGTGTTTGTATCTAGGCTTGTTCAAACATGTCTCACGTGCTCACACAATAGCAGGCCTCAGACATACCAGGCTGCAGGATGAAAAGAACTTTTTGGGTGTTTTAGCATGAAGGCTTAGTGCTTTGACCCATTCCCAGCAAGCCACAGAGTTCTGAATGACCAAACACCCCTGCAGTGGCTGTGGAGGGATATAGCCCACAGACCAGAGCGTTCAAACGAGGGATGTTGCAAACCACAGAGAGTGAAAAACAATGGAAAGAGCAGAAACAAGCAAATAAAAATAACATGAATTAAAGAGATATTCAAACGCAGCCAGCAAACCATGCGAGACAAAAACGAACAAAGCAAATGAAAAACATGCTCTGAAAAGTTTTTGCCAATATGCATGCTAATTATATAACTCAACAACGCAATTAAATTTAAATAATGATGTACTCACAAAAACAAGAAGTGGCTAGGGTGCCATGCAATCATTGCCATATTGCATCATAAAGGATTCACTAATAAATTAGTTTTAAAGCAAGACAATATCGTTCACAGGTGCCAAGAAAGAATTTTGTCTATTGGGCTTAGACAAAATAGAGAGATAAGCCAAACCACAACTTATGATTACAAAAAAAGAGGTGGTCATACTGCACCTCTTTGAGGTCATTGTCCAGCCCGAGATGATCAGTCTGCTGTCTGTGCCAGTCCCGCCGCCGCTGAGCCGAGCCAGTGCGATTAGACCATCTGTTCACATGAACATGAGCATACACAATATAGAATGTAACAATAGAACAATTGGACAGACCTGACCTTCACCTGTTTAGCTGCAAGCTACCGATCTGATCAGATCTGACATCCAGTAGATCAGGAAAATATAAGTTTTGAAAGTGGAAATGTTACCATATTTGACCTATACTTTCATTATTTTTATATCATATTTTAACTTGACTCCATTCATATTGACTTTATTGATATTGATATTATACTTTATACTCTAGTATACTTATACTTTATAGTCTGTGTATTTTTTTTAAATGTGAAATGAATGGAATTGGTATTGTTTTAAGACTTTGAACTAACAAAAACAGCATTCCAAATAAATCTCAGAGTTCATCCTAATCCACAAGTATTTTAAAAAATTGAGCACTAAAAGTCTCTGCATGTGTTCCTATTAAAGTGCCACAAAACAATTCAAGCTAATTTACTAATATCACTGTAATGTTACAGGGTATTAAATTTATTCATGCTTCATTGTTTAAATATTTAAAGAAATATCACAAACATCCTTGATGTACGAGGCACCATAAACAGACAGTATGTCTTTCTAACACAATCATCAACACTGTTCATGTTATTTTATCTAAGCTTCTAACTAACTAATCCCACCTGTCAGCTCTTCATCACATGTTCATTAGTGCGCGTGCTGCAGTGAAGCAGGTTAAACAGCGTGGGTGGACTAAATAAAGGACAGAGATGGATCCTGACCACACTCACTTGTTGTTGGTCGGGCCTGAGGCGAGGACGTCCGACTGCAACTTAGGGAAGAAGCCCTGCTGGTATTTGCCTTGGCCGATCTTCATGTCTAACAAGTGCGGATGAATGGCTGTGTGGTCGATTTTCATCAGCCGTTGCTCTATGGCTTGAGCTGGAGAGCAAAGAGGATGGAGAAAAAAAAAAGCTTCTGGATAAATGTTTTTGAGCCTTGAGCCACATCCTGGGCTATTCATATTTTTTAAAGCTCATTAAAACAACAATTAATTATTTTTTATTAATCACAGTGATTTGGTTTTGTTTCTGATGGCTTGTGACTGCAGTCGCTCAATAGCTCAAGACTGTTTGTACCTGAGCCTCCAATAACAAAAGTGGACTCCATATTAACTCCCTGTAACCTCTCCTGTTATACAGAACTTCCAGCCTTCTAGCACATAGTATGACTTCTGATCAATATCTGCTATCTGAAATCACCCAAATGAGGATGGGTCTGGTTCCTCTCAAGGTTTATTCCTACTGCATCTCAGAGACTTTTCCCCTTGCCACCGTCATCACTTTCCTCACAGTCAAACTCATTTCCATATTTTTTATTTCTGTAAAGCTGCTTGCTGCTTTTAAAAATAAACAATTGTTAAAACGCTATATAAATAAAACTAAATTTAACTGAAATACACACACCCATTCATAACCTGTAATGATGCTTTTCAGTGGAGCACTTGGCAGTGTTTCAGAGCACTTTAGGAGCAGGAGTCATTACATATCTCTGACTTTTATCCTTCCACTCTGCAGCATTAACAATTTTCTCTTCCTCTTAAAACTGAAACCTGGTTAACATATTAATTATAAATGATCACTTATTCAGACTGCTAATTTTAACTGACGAAAATGCCCCATTCTCTACTGCTGGATATAAAGAGATTATGTTGAGTCACGAGGTGTTAAAGAAACCGGACAGCTCACCGGACTCGTTGAGGAGGGTGCACCTCTGGTAAACAGAGGAGCGCAGGCTGGGAGCACGAACATTATAGAGGCGGGCCTTCTCAATGCGTCCATCAAACACACGAAGCAGGGGCTCCTTTTCCTCCCACTGGGACAAGATTTTATTGTCGATGAAGGTGGCAAACATTTGGGTCTCAATGAAGCGACACAGAAAAGGCAGGTACGGCTCTGGCTGGTCTGACAGGAAAGAAGTCTGGAAAGAGAAACCGGGAAACAATTTATCATACAAATAAAAAAATTACAAAATTTAAAGATCATCTGCATAAAGGTTCATCATGCATTTTCCAATATTTTGGAGTGACTAGGAATGTCTACTTTCACATTAGAGAATATCCTGTGTGTTATTTGGTCACCTTGTCAAAGTTGTGCATCTGCTCTCGGTTGGAAAGCCATGACTCCAGGTCTGGCGAGTTCTGAATGACGAACGCTTCATAGTCAGCAAACATCGTGACAAAGCGAGCAGCAAACACCTCCCTCAGCTGCACATTTAGCTTGGCATTCCTCAGCTCCTCCTCCTCAAGGCCTGTCCTCAATACACCAGTGTTCTCCTCACCGAAAACCTTCTGCCTGGCCACCAGCTCCTCCAGACGGGTGACCTTCACCCCTGTGCGTTTGGCTAGAGCCTGGAGGCGCTCCAGAGTCGGGTTTCCCTGCAGCAGGTCTACGACATCAGACGGCAAATTACCATTCCTTCCATCATCTACCAGGTTTCTCAGAGGGTCGCTCCCCATTACACGGGTTTGAGAGGAGGTGGGTGGAGGTGAGGGAACGCCCCCTTCTAGGGGCAGGCCGTAGCTCAGGAGCAGCTCACTGAGCTCCTGGATAAACTCAGCCTTGTTGGGGAACTGTGGGAAATCCTCAGGCAGCTCCAAGCAATGGTTGTCGATGTCCACGAAGCAAAGGTTTGCCTGTAAAAAGAGATATTGTTTTCTTTTCTTGAAAAAAACTATTATACAAACTATGAGGGGTGCTCAAGTCAAACCAGGACTTTTAATTGAGCAGAATAACAGAATAGTAATGAGTAAAAGCTCCCTTAATTTCTCTATATAATCCCCTGTTACACTAATGCACTTAACCCAGTGTGTGTATTAAAATATGTATATTAACAGGAAATGGTAACTTTTCATACTGGTGCTGCTGGCACGGTACAGATCACACGACTGACATAAGACGTGTGTGAAATCACCACCACTGAACTGAATAGTGTGAGGCCACTGATTACACAACACAAACAGTGCACACACTGTCCATGTCGTAGTGCTTGCCCAGTCACCTCTTGAGGCAGTTCCAGTTTGGAGCGGTCCGTGCCCTCTTTCGACTGTAAGCCCATGACGTAGGGCACAGGGGCATCCAGGAAGTGCAGCAGGGAAGCAGGCAGGATGGGCACGTACACATGCTGCCACTGGAACGGAAAGAGGAGTGTGGTGATGCCCTCTGCTACCGCCATCAGCTTCTGATAATCTATAAACACATACATCAGGGGGGAAAAAAAATTATGCACAATGACATCATATGCAAACATCCATTAGAGCATGGTATCAAGTTATCAAGTGTTCTTACAGAGCCCTGGCACTGTAAATGTGAAACACACAAAGTGGTTCGGAGAACACCACACAAGACCATTTCAATAAGCCAATAAGCTGAGCTTTGAGCTTGATGATCATTCACACTAATATTTGGTCAGATAGCCCAGATGTCTTGCATTCATGAATTTTGTGGACAGAGCTTTCTCTCAGGCTTATCGTATGAAAATGGCCAGAGTTTAACTCGGTTTATTAAAACACATCTATAAAACACAGTTAAAGCACAGAATTCCTATTAATTAAACAAAAACAAATTTTGAGCCTCACCTTGCGAGTAAAGCAGAACCTGCATCTCTAGCAAGACGCAGGTGAAGAGCTGCACCAGGTTCTCGACCCCCAGCAGCCGAAAGGCCTCTCCAAGAGGAAAATCTGCCATGGGCAGCTCTGCCACCCCTGGCCTCTGGCACACGATGGGCTCGTACACACCATGGAATTTTAAGGAGCGCCCAGGAGGTGGGAGTGGGACTTCAAAAAGCACATTGTGTACATAGCTCTCCAAAGGCAGAGGGGGTGGCTGCTGGGCAGTGACAGCCCTGTGCAGCTGGGACAGGAAGCGCTGGCATGCGTGCATGAAGGGCATCGGCGTGATCAGACACAGTGCTTTGGAGACGTACAGTGTGTCCTGCTCAGCATCGTAGCTAGAAGAGCTGCAACAACGCTGATTCACAGAACAGGCGGAGGACAAAGACTCTACTTCATCTGAGCTGCTGGTTAAAGAGTCCATACTTGATGAGGAGGATGAAGAGGAGGAGGAAGATGAAGGGCATGTGGGGGAAGAGGCGTGCTCTGCATGGTGCATCTGGTGCAAAGTCTGCATGGCAGAGCGAATTTGAGTGCTGGTCACTTCCTCAAAGAAGGTGTATACAAATCCGTAAGTGCGAGAGCCATCCTCACGTGTGATTAGAAATGAATGAAACTTGGGCATGAGGCAGTCCTTCTGAGTGCGGAAAGACAGGCCTTTAGGCATACAGAGCTAGAGAAAGCGAGAAAGAAAGCGAGAATTTAGGACAGTGAATGTGGAACGCCACCATAAGCTATGTTCAAAAATGTCTATTAACACTTTTGAATATAAAACAATATGAAGTGACCCTTTAAGTGACAGAGAGAGAGCGAGAGAGATCACGTCTCGGGGAACATCACATCTTACATGTTCTCCCTCATAGACCAGATTACTGTGCATGTACATTCAGAGATCGGATCCGAAAGCACTTTTCAGAAAGTGCTGACGTCACTGAGAGCGAAACTGCACCACTCACGTGTTCCTTTTTCAGACTTGAGTGCGCACACTATGGTGCTGACATAAGCATAGGGGAAAGACTGAATAATTAATGGCTCCATCAGCAGTGTCAGGCTTCTGTTTACACTGCTTACGGAAAAATGACCTTGCAGCATCGGGACGGCAGGTCAGGGCGTCCCGTTACATTCAGCAGCTTAGGGGCAGTAACACAAGCCCACTGGGAGTGTCGGCACTAGATTACAGATCTTATTGTGTCTTCATCGTAATACAGAGGAGGGGTCTTTGGGTAAGCATGTCAATCACAGAAGCTCACAGACGTTCAAAACCTGGGCTATGCAGTGGCAGGCACTGACTGAGCTAGAAGGTTATTGACTTTGGAAGTCTAAGAGCAAGTCAACATACATTATTCACATCACCGCTATAATTATTTGATGCAATTTAAATTTTTTACTGTCTGGGGTTTTTTAGGAGCCTTTTGTAATTTCCTCACTATATCTTGTGATGCTGTGAAAGGAAAGAACGTTTTTAACATAACTGCAAACCAAACTATGAACAGCTGATTAGGGAAAGAGAAGACAAGAAAACTTATGCATAACTTCTCAGTATGATTTGCCCAAATGAGGATGGAGTCCCTGTTGAGTCTGGTTCCTCTCAAGGTTTCTTCCTATTGCCGTTCTTGCCTTGCTCATCAGGGACATCTGATCATTCTGATTCATAATTATGTCCTTGCACATTTCATACGTATTTCAATAATTTTCTTTTGATTCTGTAAAGTAGCTTTGCTGCAATGACTATTATGAAACTGAATTTTGTGGTCTAGTGGCCGTTGTTTGTTTAACTTTTTAAATTATCTTAAATTATTTTTTATTCAAATGTAAAAAAAAATTCTTTTTTTTCTTTTTTTGAACCTGTTAAAACATATTTGAACCCCAAATTACCTATATCCAGTTAAGATATTTTTATATAACAAAAACACTTTAAAAAAGTGTTTTGATGCATCATACAGCAGTACAATACAGTACAATTAAATATTTTTAAGATTCAGATTCAATTGTTTGATGTTCCTTACACACACAGTGAAATTATGTTTTGTTTTGTTTTTTTGGCATATGCCAGTTGGGAAGCTGGTGTACGACCGCAGGGTTATCCAGGATACAGCATCCCTGGAGCAGACTGTGTTAAGGGCTTTGCTCTTGGGCTTTAGAGTGGAAGCTTGGACTGGGTGCTGGGGCTTGAACCAATGACCTTCTGACTAGTAACCCAGAGCCTATACGGTTTTAGTTTTCCTCTATTTTCTTTGTATACAGAATGACTAATTAGTTGAGGAAAGACATGACATGAAGTAAAATAAAGACAGCAAAATCATGGCTAAGTTTGAAAATTTGCTAAATGTACAAGTTCAGTGTCAGGAGCATTTCTGTAATCAGTCATTTTTTCTAAACAAAACCAGAACTGTGGTTTTGTAAAGGGGTAAAAAAAATATATATATATATATATATATATATATATATATATATATATATATATATATCTGCACTTTTTGCAACAGAACACTCTTGTAGCAGATATTACACAATAGTTGTTTTTTATATATCCAGTTTGGCAAGCTAGTGTTTGTGGTTATTTCCTAAATTGAGCATGAACATTGACAATAACATCATTCCAATCTCAGGCAAACCGAATTCAAGATGACATCAGGGTTGAACTGTATGGCATATGATATGTACCATGTTGACGGCATCCTGGTCAAAAGGGTTGCAGTCGATGTTCTCTGGGTAATGAGCCAGCACTTTGGATTTGAAAGTCCGTTTAAGAGGACTCTGGTCAAAGTTCTCACCTAGAGACAGGAAGAAAAAAAAAGAAAAGATGAAAGGAAAAAGAGGCAACATGACACTCTTCACCACTTTAACATTACTGTATTTAAGTACCAAGAATTTAACATTGCAAAATAATCCTTTTCTCCAGGATATTGGGTGTTGAGAACATTTCGTTCGACACTACTGCAACATCTGCATAAATTAGAGCAGAGTCCATGTAAATGAGATAGATGTACATGAGAGTACACCAGGGAATGTCATGTGCATACGAGTTCATAAATAAATCGAGCACAGGAGCGTGCATGTACACAGCCAAAGCCGAATGATCAAAAGGCAGTTTTGATGTAATTTTAGGATCAGACAAAGGGGGTTACTGGAGTCCTGGATAGTGGATTGCACATGCTAGACACCATGTATGGACATTCATACAGAGCACCCACTGGAAGAAAGGACAATGCCAGATTGAGAATGGTACTGACAGTGGAGAGAAAAGATTAAACAAATGGTGCACTGTGATGTCATTTGGCTCGATCTGTCCAGTGTTTCTGGTCACGTGACAGGGTTTGAGCACTTTTTACAGGAACGCTAATCTGCTTAGCACTCATCACGGCTAACAGCAGCACTGGTGTGAGAGTGAGTGAGAGAGAGAGAGAGAGAGAGAACAAATTTAAAAGGTCCCAAAATGGAGGATACAAGCCCTACATACAACATTAAAAAACAAAAATAATGCAAGAAGAGAAGGAGGGTAAGAAGGCAGAAACTGGGAAGCAGGAGCTGATTTACAATAACAAGATGAGTGTAGTATGACCCACATTTGAGCACCACACCTCTCTGGAAGGCCTGAGAGGAAAAGAGGGAACAATAAGCTTCATGAGGAGTGTAACAAATAGACAAAGAGTAACGCAGAGTTCACACTGATGAGCAACAACTTGCAAACCTGGTGTTTTTTGTAGTGTTTTTTTTTTTTTTTTTTTTTTTTTTAATGTAGCATAAAGGACATGTATGAAATTAATATATTTAAAATCCAGTAAAAATTAATTGGAATTTTGTTGAAGTATTAGCAAATTAGCAGCACAAGCTAACTCTAACTATAAACACACTCTCAAAAATTTTGTTCATGTATTTTCTTCTAACCAGCATAAAATTAGAATGAATCTGTTCTTTAAATAAATTATTGAAACAAATTCTAAAGGATTCATATTACCCATAAACTGATTAGCATGGAAAGCTAACTGTACTAGCTATAAACTCCCTCTCTCTCCAAAGGGCACCACCACACACACATACCATATAGTTTCTTCTCATATTTACTATTAACTGAAGAGTATCGCAAGTCACCTGTACTGGCTATAAACACTCTTCAAAGGTACACACACACACATATATACACACACATGCGTGTGTGTGTGTGGTGAAACCATTGCAGGAGCTAGCTGCATAGTGCCATACGATCCATTTAAGGCCAATCATTTGCATTTGTCACATTAAGCAAGAATGCCCTGTCATTCCCACCATCGCCAATGAGCAGTCCATGCACAAACATGGAAAAGAAAAAAAACTGATGCTTTGTTGATCGCTTCATGTGAACCCAGGGAATGAAGAGAGCAAAATTCTTTCTTAAAAAAAAAAAAACCACAAGAAAAGGAAGTGGTTGAAGAATAGCTCGGATTAGTGGTAGAGGTTAGAAAAGCCACATGAGATGATGATGATGATGATTACCTGCTGTCACAGTCTCTGGGTCTCTGCCCTGACGATCTGCCTCAAGCCACTGGTACAAAGCTGAGATGGAGCACAACATAAGCAGACAAACAAAAATAAAGCCAATGTCAAACCAAACATAGATGGAGAAGCAAAAAATGAACGACTAATACAAGCTGAGCATGAGCTGGTGAGTAGCAGATTAATGCGGGGACTGGAGGATGATGGGACACAAACAAAGTCTGTTTCTATAGGTTAAAGAATGTGATGCGAGTTGATAAAAGAAAAAAAAGATGTTCACAACTCATAAAATAACAATTATACAATATTAGTAACTGAAACAAACTATACATGAATGAAGATGACAAAAAATTCATTGACTGTCCATTTTTATGAAAAAGACGAGACCCTGAGTGTGCTCAAAACTTGAATTGAATAAAAGTGAATGCAATTCCTACAACCTTTATAGCATCAAAATCGCTGCGGTTTGCAGACTGCAGTTAAGAATTGAAGCCAAAAGTACAAATTAATGTCGACTGTGAAGCCACTTTAGCTCCACTTTAGCACTATTGATTCGGGTATTAGCATAGGACCACCAGCATTTACCTGTGATTGTTTTTTTTATCCTTGTTCTTTTTTTTAAAGAGGGAGCTTTATGTGTCCGTTATCTCCTCCTATACAATGCACTTGCCGTTTTGACATTAGGGTCCCAGGATCCTTTTCCGAGAACACTTGACCTCAAAGTCTGGTGCATTTTGATCAGTGAGGACACAAATCGTTCTGCGCTCGGGAACCGTGCTCCAGTCTGCTGGAAAAAGTGGTGTTGAGAACGATAACGCATACTCGGATATGCACTGAATCAAAAACTGGGAGCAATCATACCCAATGAGAACGGGGAGCAAAAACAAGGTGAACACTGGCCAGCAGGGTACAAATCGATCGGGCCTAATGTGAAAACACCCTCTGACAGCACTGTAGCCTCTTGTTCTTGTGACGCTTTTTTGCAATTGAACCAGTCACAATGTACTTTAAAAGTAATGGTGAAATTGTTGCTGGAAATAGAAATACTGAAATATTGAGGTTTGGCCTAATAGTATGCAATATTTAATTGTTACTGTATTATTAAGGCAAAATAAATTTTATGGTAGTGTTAAAAAATTAATTTGTGGTAAAAAAACTAAAATGAAATCTTTTTTATTTATTTATTTATTTAGTTTTTCGAGTGAAAACAGTCTAAACTAATGATCATTAAAAGATTTAAATGTGGTTAAAACTACAGGACATTTTAGACAAAAGACTAAGACTAAACCTGAATCAAAATAAGCTGCTCACATGTTCTCTTTCATATGCTTGCAAAGCCTGTCATTAGACAGTGACTCAGACTGTGTGCGTGTGTGTGTGTGTGTGCGCGTGTGAGCGTATGTGCGTGTGACTTGGACAACTGAATCATTTATTACAGAGGCTGACCCATTTTGTCCTCGCTGAGAGAAATATAAAGTGGCAGCAGCAGCATGACTGCAGGCCTGTCCATCACATACACTAATCACACAGCTGCAGGATCAAGGCAGCACATGCTCAATAAGAAATATGTACATGAAACATGATATTCAGTGTGTATGGAAAGAAATCAGAATGAAGTTTGCCTTGTTCACAATGGTTAAGGGTTCTCTGCTGCACTTATTGTTGATTCTTCTGTATTACACACCACACAGCATCTACAGCTAATACAGAAGTCATGGCAGAACATAAAGGGGTCGGTCCACAGCTTTCACATTAGTTATACTGCTCTGTACCAGAGTACACTTCCATATTTACGATCACCGATACAGTTGGTGGCAGTAAACAGCTGGTTGGGTTGCGAGTCTGTAAAAAATGCAAAGAGAAGAAGAGAACAAGGAACTCGACCTTCACACCATGTCCATATTATTCCTATTTTAGGGGGAAAAGAATTTAAGATCGACCTCCTTGCATGCCTTCCTAGTTCATCAGCTATAACAGTGTATTTCAGACATGCACGCACAGGGAGATGCTGCACGCACAAGGTCATGTTCTACGCATCCACTTCCATGGTCAGGTGTGGTTGGCTTTCGGGTTTGATTCAAACTGTGCCAGAGTACACAGTACCGCGCCCAAGATCGCATTTTCAAGTGGACCCGAGTACTGTATGCTGATCCATACCTGGGCATGATATGGCATGTTCAGGTTTAGAGCTGCACAATTTAATCGATTATGCTATTTATTTGTTTCGGTGATGAGGAAATCCTATGTTCGTTTTTTTTTCCATTATTTATGAGACCCCGAAATGGATGTAAATGGATGTAAATGGCTGGCTGTAATTCCTGAATGATTAATGCCACACTTTTCTCAGACCTGATGAATTAAAGCTGTAAGTTTTTCCTTCACTCACATCTTGAGTGTTTCAATTCAAATTTAGAGGAGAAATGGCAAAAAAAAAAAATCTTATGTTAGTATCTTATCTCTGTATTGAGAAACTCTTTTAGAAAATTCACCTAGTTAAATAGTTTTAAAAATTCTGAATTGGCTCTGACTCGAAAACTGACTCAGTGAATCACTCAAAGAAAAGAAAGATTAAATTGCCTATTAAATGCATATTATACATGTTAAGTAGTTTTTAATACTGTAAAATCTGTAGCAACAAATCAAACTATAAACTTTAATGCTGGTGAATGGAACTGAACACACAGCTCTCTTCACATAAAAAAAAAAAAAAAATATGTATGAACATTGGGGTTAAGTGTGCTTGGGTCCAGGCCCAAGCCCATAGTGTACAAGTAAGCACTGCTGCTGATCCTGACTGCACAGCTGATGTTTTATAATGTACGATAAAACTGAGTATTTCAATATTTCAGTCACACTCACTCACTCATCTTCTATACTGCTTAATCCTGTATTCTGTCATAATCTGAGAGAAATCTGTATCGCACAGGCATAGTAGGATCATATTCCTATATACTAGCTATTGCAAAAACTCATCTTGAGTAAAACATTTGTCATTAGCTTGATGTCTCGAGTGCGGGTGTAAAGCTCTGCTAATTATCCTGGTAAAATAAATGCAGGAAGTTCACATTGACGTGTGCTCACAGATCAGCAGTGTGCATGGTCTAATGCTGACTTTGTAATAGGTGTAAAACTGGCCAGTCCTTTGATTTACATGCTTTACACAAGTCATCTTCGCACTTGTCCAAACAGACCGCTTACCAGAATTCTCACGTCACAACTCGGAATGTCGTAACATGCTGTTACAAAATAAACACGGTTTCAGAAAAGCATGTGCACTCTGGGAAAATCGGCACCCATCCAGAGATCATAAAAAAACAATCTGCTACGGAATAGAGCGCTCGCTCCTGATCAATATCAGCAGCGTAATTAAGATATCATATTACCATGCAGGACATAATTTACATTCACACCCACAAACACTGCTAATCTGGAACAGTATTTACGCTACTGGGATCTCTTTAAATTGTGTAAATTAGAACAAAACATAATTATTCTTCTGTGTAATGGTTTCAGTTTTGGTCCAGATAAATACTTAGTACTTAGGAAAAGAAGACAATTGGACCAAAAAGAAAAAGAAAAGAAAAAACACTCTATTTGAAAGTTGAACCCATTTCAATAACAAATCAGTGACATGTAAAGCAGGCGTGTGGTGTTTGCGCAGTCTTATCTGAGGACACACTTTACCTGATGAGTTGGAGCTCAGTAAAAAGAGCAAAGTCGAAAGTAGCATGCAAGGACACACGCACACACACTCATACATACAATAAACAAGGCATTTTGTTGTTCAACTTTACTCAAACACTGTATATCAGGAGCCCCAGATGTCAACCGATCACATCTTGGCCAGGATAGTTTACCATTTTAATTACTATTTACTTACAGCACTTTTAAAAGGATTGAAACTTGTTTCTTCTCATGAAATAAAAATGTATATAAAACCAAAATAGTCTTAAAGTGATTTAGGATATTATGCTTGTAATGCAAAACACAATCAAAGTTGATGTTCGAATAGACAAATGTTACACAGACAACCTTTTATTTCTCTGTTGCAGACTTCAAGAAGCCTGATTAAAGGTAATAAAGCGTCTCTCGCCGAGAGCACTACACTGAGCGCTACTTTGCTGTGTCTTACACAGAGACAGTAATTGGGCCAGGTGTTAAAAGCCTACGTGAGCAAGACTACCTGGAGCAGGACAGGCTGAGGTGTGAAAGAAGGAGACAGCGGAACAGCAGGAGCACAAAGAGTGACGTCCTCCGAAGTAGTGTTTATGATCGCAGAGCACGTGTGAATCAGACAACTAACAGCTGGTGCAGTGGAAATCCTGGGTCTGCCGCACACGTGAACACAGAGCGAGGACACACACTCAGGAATGAGAAAAATATCACACCACCAGACGTTTCCACAGTACACAGCATGCATCCCAACACAGCCCGCGGGCGTCCTAACAATGTGTCGGCTAATCAGTGTAGCAGCGCGGCACACAGAAACACAGACCTCCAGCAGGAGTTACAGATTTAACGAAAACAATCAGAGTCTGGGGTTGAGTTAATTTCTGAATCAACATCACAAGTCCTCAGAAAAGTGACAGAGTTTATCACATGATATCGATCCCTCACATACACACACGCAAAGATACACAGAGACACAACCACAGACACAGAGACACACAGACACACAGAGTATTAGGCTTCTAATAAATTAATTTTTATTGCAGAGGCAGAACTGTTTCTGTATAAAATCACATGTTCCACAATTATTGGCACCCCTAACAACTGCAATAAGATAAATGTAATTGAAACACACAAAGGTGTGTTTGCTGAGCAGTACTGGGACTTCAACTGGGACTGTGTGCTGTAGTCAGATGAGACCAAGATTGAGCTTTTTGGCAACAAACACTAAGTGTGTCTAGCAAAAAAAAAAAAAAAAAAAAGATGAGTATGCGGAAAAGTAATTCTTGCCCACTGTATTGTATGGTGGAGGATCTGTGATGCTGTGGACCTGTTTCTCTTCCAAACGCCCCTGGCAACCTTGTTAGGGTGTATGGTTCGTCTCATCCTTCACACACACGATCCTCATCTTATACACACATACACAATCACTCATATATCACGGTCACTTATTTTCACATACACTCACACAATCATCTAACCCTCTCGTACACGTAATTCTACACTCACACACACATCATCTGTTCATCTGCCTCCACTAAACAAACCACTGTTGTGTCTCACATCACATCCCTACTTGTAATCTAGACTCTTACAAAGTACAGCATTAGGCAGCTTCCTGTTACATCAAGTGTTTAATCTTGGAAACCTCTCATGTCATGATGAAACCTACCAATCACTGAGATTCATGTACCATCAAGAGTATGGAATTCAAAAATGTAATCTAGTTGTTCTTCAATTCCATGTAAATTTGTTTAGCTAGCATGGGGTAACACAGGTGGGATTTATTTGTGTGTCGTGCAGAAAAGAGTAACACACTTTGAATCCTGAAACTGAAAACCAAGCGAGCTATAAAAAAGTAAACAGGTGTGTAATGCAAATCTTTCCACTCTGGCAGTCATGTGAGTAATTTTCTTTTTTTTTTTTTAAACTAGATTCGAGGGTTAAATAAAAAAATCTGCAGCCGATTGCCTTTACCTCAATGTCAGGACAGAGAGAGAGAAGAGGAAAGCAAACACACCTTAACCAAGACACAGACACCTGTGCGATGATTCATTGAGCAGCTGGATGTTTTTTTTCTCATATTTCACTATTTCTTTACCCCAAAGTTAACACAAGTCTTAGAGCTCGCTCAAAGTGTGTGTGTTAATACGCCAGCTGAAATGCATTTCTTCATAATTCAGACTCCTTCTGTCGCACTCCTCCTACAAATGCACCATTTCAGTGTCCAGGTAATTGAGAACAGCAGAGCAGAGCAATAGTACAGAGAAATCTTCTCATATGAGGTCACAAAAGGGGAAAATTGAACTGGCTTAATTAAACCCTGGCCGATACAAAAATTTAAAAAGGACAGAAAGCAGGAAAATGCTTCATCCGACCCCCCCCCCTCCTATAAAAGAGTGTTTTCTCAGTGCTCAAGAATGTTGCAAAACACTAAGAAAACTTCAGGTGCAGCTAATCAGCTCCAGGGCAAGTCTTGATTCTGGGCATGAGAAAGCATGTTCTCAAAGAAATTTCTTTCCGATTTCTTTTCCAAAAATTTCTTTTAAGGACACGTCTCCATTGAACAGTTTAGAAAAGTGTTTCTTTGCATAGAGTGAAATCATATGCTTTATTTTTAAAACACCCGTGGAATTCAAGAACATTTTCGTTGAAATCTGATGGATCTCAAGAGTTTAGTCAAACATGACTTCATTATAATTAGACTGGCTTATGAAAAGCAGACAAATCATAAAAGACACAAAGTCGGAGCAGGAACCTAGCCTGGCATCCAACTATCGCACTGCTCATCAGAAATCCAGGTATCTGGGACAAAGGATCTGTATAAGTATCTGGATACTTATCCATAGTTGCCAGGGAGCAAGCTGTGTATACGGCCAAACGTTAAAATGTGATTGAATAAGCAATCTGAAAACACAATCTTTTTTTTTTTTTGCCAAGCGCTTCACTTGCTTCATCATTGATGGAAACTGAGAGATGCATTTTGTCTACATACCACAAAAGGTGGAATTCAACTAAATTCCTGTAAAAAATTTACACAAACCCACACAGAAGGAAAAGAACAAGCAAATAATTTCAGTGTTGGCTAATAGTGGAAAAGCTTGTGTGTTTATGTGGTGTGTGTATGTGTGTTTGCCCTCTGGGATTTAATGCATGTGTTCAGTCATGCAGGGAAATGATCAACAGGAAGCGCATGTCCCAGACCTTAACAATGAGAGCGGACGAGTGCTGTAGTCAGCTTTGCCAGGAACGAATCAGGAAACCATCTCTCTCGCGCTCTCTTTTCGTTCCACTCCTTGCACTGCTGGATTTACAAATAAACACTGCAAATCTTGTAAGTTATCAAGTCTTTGATGTGACGGTTTAGAGCAAGGGGTGGACTCGCTCTCAGGTTCTGCCACAAACGAAACTGAGAGTGTATTAATCTCAGCATCATCACCATGCCATATTCTTTCAGCACTATGATTGGTTAACTATGATTTCGCTTATATTTCTCACTTACAACACAAATACTGTGGGTTGTGTTGAACAGGCCGATCTCAGACCGATCTCTTTAACCAAGCACCAAAAATCAGCAAGAACACAGAGCCAGAGCTCTACAGATCATAAGACAATCAGTTAATAGAAATAAAACACTTCAGTACAAATATCCAGAACACATCACATTACTACAGTTCTGTCCTTTGGCTTAGTTTGCATTTTGCATGTGTCACTTACAGTCCTAAATACTGTTTGTGGCATGCATGGTTTCACTTCAGGATCGTTTGGACCTGAAGACGGAAGCTCTCGGACCTGAGGACGACTGTGGTGTTTGTGTAAACAAAGAAAAAAAATGCACTGTGTGTTGAGGCAAACGCTACATTATCACTAAACATATAAATGCGTCATAGGTCCTAACAGATATCCCATAGCACTGTATAGTGAGCAGAGTTTGAATCTGTGTGCTGTTGTGTAAGCATTTAAGGATATAGCGTTTTTGGAGCACTCAAATTTCTCGTATAAACTATACGGCCACCTAAAAATAGCATTAAACAGATGGTTGTATAAGACGCACTGCTTCCAGTGCTACCTACGCTGCAATGACAGTGAGCCTCACTTTCTCTCTCTCACACACACACACAGTAAACTGTCTAACTAGAACACCAGGTGACAAAGAGATACAGATATGTAATGCTCAGTCATTGGGACAGATCTCAGCCCTAAAACAGACATAAGAGAAGAGACTGGTGCTGTGCATTACAAGTTTTGTTCACAGATGTTACAACAAAAAATAACCATAAAAGGTATGTCATGGGTAACTTTATCATAAATCTTTAGATATGTTTAAAACGATTTAAGCTACAAAATACAGACCATAGGAGTGAATTAAATGTGCATACTAGTAAATAATAAAATGTACAGAAAGATGTACACAAGAGCAAGCTTTGTAGCATAGCAAACGTTCAATTATTTCTCTCATAACTGTATGACAACACGACAAAGGTTAATGCTAAATATCCAGTGTCAGCACATTTTTGGACGATCCGTTTCACATACGCACAAACCATCTACGAAGTCCTCTGATCCACTTACAAATCATTTACAAACTACTTACACACTAATCGCCTATAACGCTCTATATCCTGTGTACAGGGTCGCAGGGGGGCCTAGAGCCTATCCTAGGGCACGAGGTGGGGTACACCCTGAACGCGGTGCCAATCCATTGCAGGGCACACACACAGACACACACACACTACTACATGCCTAGTATGCATGTCTTAGGACTGTGGGAGGAAATCCACCAAGCACGGGGAGAACAGAACTCCATGCACACACACCCCGAGGTGGGAATAGAACCTGGACCCTGGAGGTGCGAGGCGGACACAGCTAATCACTAAGCCGCCATTGATTTCCTTTCTAATATCTATTGACAGATATAGATTTAATTTTCACTACCTATGGAATGCAATTCCACTGCATTAAAAAAAGAAGAGGTATGTTTATAAAGCATTTATTCCTGAAAGGTTATTGTAATACTTTCTAAAGGAGGAGTGTATGAATCGAGGTTGAGCGTGTACTCATGGTAAATAGTGGCGTGTGTGTGTGTGTGTGTGTGTGTCGCAGAGGAATAACCACCCGGTTACCGTTAGAAGGAGTGCTGAGATAAACAAACCCCGGGCTTCTGGAGATAAACACTGAGCGCGCTTTAGATCAGCTGTGCGCGCGCATGGAAACCACACACACACACACACACACACACTGCTGCCTCTGTGATTAACCCCGGTGTACAGTATAACCCTGATAAGAACCCTGAGGATGAGATAAGGCGTTACCCGCTAAGGCGTCAGGCTCGAGGCCCGTGTCCGTGTCCAGTCCACACAACACGAAGTAATGGGCGAAGCGACACGACGCCGTTGTGCTCGCGCTCATCTTCTCGGCTGGCTTTGTCCGGGTGGCTCCGTCTTCTTTGTGTTTTTCCTACCACCACAATGAATCCATATCTGACCTGATTTCAGCCGTGTCTTTCAGAACATAAATGATCCGAATGTTTGGGAGGGGAAATAAAAAATAATTATTCTCACGAGAACGCGAAGCCCCTTTAAACCGCCGTGCCTGTGTGTATGTGCGCGCGCACGGCTTTACTGGAGCTCTGTTACGTATAAGCCTGAAGCTCCGAGGATCGTCTCAAGCACAAGGGGCGTTTCCAAATAAAGCCTCGCTTCCAGGCCTGTGTCGTTTCCCTGACCGTGACGTGACCAACATGACGTCGTGACCAATCAGCAAGCCACCTTAACATTTATTAGCTTGTCTGGATATTACTCCAGATATCCGTAATTCAGTTCTACCTGGTGGAAATTAACAGAGACACATTCCTCCTATCCACAGCTTTCATTTCAGGTATCCACAGAGACATTCTTCCTACCACTATATGGGTTCCCAAAAAATGTATACAAACCTTATTATAAATTTATGCCTCTCTTCAGAGGGTCACATGATAGCATCTTTAGAGGAAACATAATACTACACAGTGCTGCCATAATTAACTTCGAGTTCTAAAAAAGGACATAGATAACACCTGTTGAAGTGTGTATATATTTTTTTTTACAATGGATACAATAGTTATCACCACTGACTTTCAACACACACATACATACATACATACATACATATACCGTTATCTCTATCTATCTATCTATCTATCTATCTATCTATCTATCTACTGTATCTCTCTCTCTCTCTCTACACACACACACTTTTTCTTGGCCAAAAAAGGTCGTACAATTTTTATTGACCACACCTTTGCTCTTGATAAGCTTATACAGTGTCACCACATTTATTTTCACAAAGACTTTTGAAAGAAAATAAATCGCATTAATTTCTCTCAAAGATCTTGAATTGGTTAAGGTCTGGACTCTGCAGTGGGCAATCCACGTATGAAAATGATGTCTTGTGCTCCCTGAACCAGTCTTTCAAAATATTAGCCCAATATCCTGGCACTGTCATCTTGGAATATGGTTGTGCCATCAAGGAAGACAAATGCATTTATGGAAAAGCCTGGTCATTCAGTATATTCAGGTCATCAACTAACTTAATTTTTGTGGGCACATAACAATGCTGAACCTACACCCAACCAACAGAAGCCAATCAGGATCATAACACCTTCCCCACAAACTTGAGGAAGGAGTTTTCAGCATCTCCTTAGTTAGGTAATTTATACAGACCGATAATTGAATCCTTCTGAAACAGAGCAGAATCGTTGCTATAACCACAGGATATGTCTTCTAATACAGTTGTTTAAGAAATAGGAAGCTACTCACTGCACCAGGTAGGGTTAAATAACTTCAGTAGTAATTCCAGTAAGTATCTAGTAGACAGCTTGTAACTATTTGCTTAGTATCCAAGTGTGGATTTTTTTTTTGGCCAGTGGGGATATTTACAAAGAAATGATAATTGTAACTGATGTATAAAATATGATATGTATATGTCCATATTAATTGTGTTGCTTTCAATTTTAGGATCTATTTGCTACACAAAATTTGCCAATTCAATGTCAGTAAAATCAGTACAATGAGCTCTTCAATGAAGCTTCACAAAATTAATCTTTTGGTGAAACTTTTGGCTGGGAATCCTCAACAACTAAATAAGCCATGACTACTTTAGTGAGATAGAGCTCCTCTTACTGACAGGTCTGAGAGTCAGCTCCTGCCATGCACGTGCTAATACGTGCACCCTGACATAGCTCAACCAATCACTTTCACATTCAGCCTTTTAAATCTTCCAGTCTATTCATCTGATGTGATTTGTGACTGTATGTTACACCTTGGCTGGCTCAGTAAAGACAGTTTGTTCCCACAGAAGAAAAGGAATGAAAGCACCTAGAGTTGTTTGTTATTACATAATTTTGTTTTAATACAGCATTAAGTACACCATTTGCGTTATTGACTAAAGGGAGAAAACTCTAAGTTAAGGTATATCTGGATTGCTGAAGGCTTTTGAAAGAAATTCCGTTCATGTATTCAACTTAGAGAACCTCCTTTTCCTAATCAGTGGATCTGGAGTCTATCCTAGAAACACTGGTACGAGGCAAGGATACACCGAGTACGAGGCAAGGATACCAGTCCAGTCTAATCCACCTCCTGGGATGTTTTTGGGAGGTACACACGTGGACAAAATTGTTGGTACCCTTCGGTCAATGAAAGAAAAACTCACAATGGACACAGAAATAACTTTAATCTGACAAAAGTAATAATAAATAAGAATTCTATGAATGTTAACCAATGAAAGTCAGACATTGCTTTTCAACCATGCTTCAATGCCTGGACAAAAATGATGGTACCCCTAACTTAATAGTTTGTTGCACAACCATTTGAGGCAATCACTGCAATCAAACGATTCCTGTAACTGTCATTGAGACTTCTGCACCTCTCTGCAGGTATTTTGGCCCACTCCTCATGAGCAAGCTGCTCCAGTTGTTTCCAGTTTGAAGGGTGCCTTTTCCAGACAGCATGTTTCAGCTCCTTCCAAAGATGCTCAATAGGATTGAGGTCAGGGCTCATAGAAGGCCACTTTAGAATAGTCCAATGTTTTCCTCTTAGCCACTCTTGGGTGTTTTTAGCTGTGTTTTGGGTCATTGTCCTGTTGCAAGACCCATGACCTACGACTGAGACCCAGCTTTCTGACACTGGCCAGCACATTTCTCTCTAGAATCCCTTGATAGTCTTGAGATTTCATTGTACCCTGCACAGATTCAAGACACCATGTGCCAGATGCAGCAAAGCAGCCCCAGAACATAACAGAGCCTCCTCCATGTTTCACAGTAGGGACAGTGTTCTTTTCTTGATATGCTTAATTTTTCCGTCTGTGAACATAGAGCTGATGTGCCTTGGCAAAAAGTTCCATTTTTGTCTCATCTGTCCATAGGACATTCTCCCAGAAGCTTTGTGGCTTGTCAACATGTAGTTTGGCATATTCCAGTCTGGCTTTTTTATGATTTGTTTTCAACAATGGTGTCCTCCTTGGTCGTCTCCCATGTAGTCCACTTTGGCTCAAACAACGACGGATGGTGCGATCTGACACTGATGATCCTTGAGCATGAAGTTCACCTTGGATCTCTTTAGAAGTCTTTCTGGGCTCTTTTGTTACCATTGGGATTATCCATCTCTTTGATTTGTCATGAATTTTCCTCCCTTGGCCACGTGCAGGGAGGTTGGCTACAGTCCCATGGATCTTACATTTCTGAATAATATGTGCAACTGTAGTCACAGGAACATCTAGCTGCTTGGAAATGGTCTTATAGCCTTTACTTTTAACATGCTTGTCTATAATTTTCTTTCAAATCTCCTGAGACAACTCTTTCCTTCGCTTCCTCTGGTCCATGTTGAGTGTGGTACATACCATGTCACCAAACAACACAGTGACTACCTGGAGCCCTATATATAGGCCCACTGACTGATTACAAGATTGTAGACACCTGTGTTGCTAATTAGTGGACACACCTTGAATTAACATGTCCCTTTGGTCACATTATTTTCACTATTTTCTAGGGGTACCATCATTTTTGTCCAGAGCTGTTCCATGAGTTGAGAGCATGGTTGAAAAGCAATGTCTGACTTTCATTGGTTAACATTCATAGAACTTTGTTTTATTATTACTTTTGTCAGATTAAAGTTATTTATGTGACCATTGTGCGTTTTTCTTTCATTGACCGAAGGGTACCAACAATTTTGTCCACGTGTGTAGGTGGAAACCTACTTAGATGCAAAGGAGACCAATAATGAGAATGAAACTCCAAGACAATTATATGTATTCATGACAAAACACTAAATTTCATTGCTCCAAAGTGCTGAATTTGTTTGAAAATATAATGTAATGTTCCATAAACAGTTATTAAATATTATTAACAATTATAAAGTCTATCCAAATATACTGTATATTCAGAGTATATATTTTATGTAATAATATTAATATACTGGCCACAAAATATATTTATTTTAGCCACAAAACATTTTGCATAACTACTCAAACAGCCCTAACCCTGGGCAAGAGATAATCCCACCTGAACAGCAAAAGTAAGCTGAGTCCATGGTGGTGTGTAAGTGGTAATTTACAGGTTGTAATGATGTAATTTGCCACCTTGAGATGTTCAAGATGCGAAATGGGGGGGAGGGGGTACAGCTAGAGCAGTGGACAATAGTGAGTGGCTTAGCAACAAGCTAACTTTAGCAATAAATATTGATAATTTCCACAATACAGCAATTAGCATAGTTATTGTTAAATATATAGTTATAGACATAGTATAGTTATAGACAAATATATTGTTATAGACATAATACTCTGTCTGGAGATAAACTGCTCAAAAGGCAATACTAAAATATAAATAAATCAATAAAAGCCATTGATTTAAAGTTTAAAGCTTTATGTAACATCTCTATAAACAGCAAACTGCAGGGTTTAAACACCTGATTGCCCTCTTGTGAGCGAGCACAAACATGTCAGACCTTTACCACAAAGTCATGTGGTGACTATATGACGTTATTTTCTCTAGTACCACTAGACTCCGTTCCCTGGAGTCTGATTCAGACTTCTACCTGTTCAGCTGGTTCAGAGTGATGGGAAACCACACCAGGTATCCAGAGTTCAGGGACCAATGCTTCCAGTTAATTTCACTCCTCCTATTTGCCAGAGAACTGTGTTTAAACATAAGCTACTGACTTACAAGAATGACTTACTGTAAAGCACCCAGGTGCTTTCTTTACTAGGTCCAACCAAATGATCAACAAAAGGGGAAATTTGATCCTAAGCCCAAACACTAAATTTAGCCTCAGGGTTAGTCCCACATCACCTGGTCATCAGTGTATACAAGGTGGACTTAGCACCAAAGCATACAATCTGCATTAATTTACTCTTCTTCTTTCTTTTTTTTTTAAGAAGAAGAAACTTGCATCAACTGCTTCAACTGCTACTGCCCTCTATTGACCGAAAAATGCCACATAACCATACAGGCAAATTCTTGTTGGTGCACATTTGAATATGGGTGTGATGGGTTCTTCTTGACCAGTTTCTCATTCACTTACTCTAACATTACTCACCATGGCCTGCAGCTGAAAATTAGCTAATAGCTAACTCTGGTACAAACCATTTGTTCTCATTTGAGATTTTTTTTTTATTAATACAGTACATGGGCCATGACAAATAAACTTGAACTTGTAACACAATGTTAAAATACTAAAAAGTTTTGATTCTCTAATTTATAAAAATACAAATTTAGTTTTCAACATGTTTTTATGACTCTGCATTAATGGCTGAAAAACATCTATATTTTAGGTTTCACAAAAAGAAAAGAGGGATTTGGACATGCCATCGTATTTAATGGTTTATTTTAATTTTTACTGTTTTCAACATTGTATATTAAAACTGAAGAAACTTAAATGATGATAGAACAAACATCGAATTATGTTGTTATTGTTAGTCTTTCGATTGCTCCCGTCGAGGGGTCACAATTAGAGCCGCACAACAACTTGGCACAGGTTTTACGCCGGATGACCCTCCTGACGGAACCGTCCCATTTTATCCAGGCTTGGGACCGGCACTGTATCCAGTGACTGGGGTTTGGGCATTGACTGGGAATCAAACTTGGCCCTTCCAGGTCATCTAGACTAGTTTTCCAAGGGTAGCTCTTGTTCTTCCTTTCCTGGGACGGTCCTCAAGAGATCCCCTTTCATCATAGTGTTTAATGATTTTTGCGACTGCACTTGGGGATACATTCAGGGTTTTTGAGATGTTTTTGGATTGACCGATCTTCACTTCTTAAAATAATGAAGGAAATAAATAAAAGTAAAGTATTTTCTCTTTATTTGTTTCTTGCTATAATATAGATTTGGCACTCACAAGGCTAACACAACTACCACACAAATTTAACTAAGCCCAAATTTTAAATAAGATGCTTTTGAAGTAAATACGTCACCACATGAACTACATGATTATATGACTTCGTTATATGATGTCATAAGAATTAACTATGGTCTAGTTCAGACATCAGACATTTTACCTGCAAGGGGTTACAAACACAAGTTACTGTATTTACCAGGCTAAAAGTAATTGCTGTTAAGTTAAACTGTCCAATTTGACTTGATATCACTGAGTACCTAAATGAATGTAATGATTGTTGAACATGTCCTGTTATTTATATTATTTGATGAGTAAAAAAACAAACAAACACATTTTGAAGAATGAGTTACCAAAACGTGACAAAAACGTAAGCCATTCTGTTTTCCATAACATGAAATAACCATTTTTCATTCACATTTAGAACGTTTCATGGGTAATTTATTTATTCATGGCAGGACAGTTGATAAACGTCAGCTCAGCACTTTGAATCTCAGGTAACAGCGATATGTGCCTGCATGTTAGACTGACTCCAAATACCTCACTGTTGTTATAAACTGTACTAGATAGGGTGTAAAAAGCGCGTTTAACACAAACCCTCTGTAGGAGGTATGTGTAGGGAGTGCGAAAGCGTTTAGGGACTGGCCCAGTGTTTGTTCAGGCGCCGCGGTAGAAACCACGCCCTCCCGTAACCACCGGACACGCCCTAAACAGAAAAAGAAACACCTGACGCACAAAGGAAGCTGCGCGTCCGGTTTTAGATACAGAAAATCGTCGACGAGATGGCGGCCGACGAGTCCATGTTCGTCAGGACGGTCCTGGCTCTTCACGACGCGTTTAAATCCGAGGACTCGAGTTTAGCTTTGCCGTCGGAGGACCGGTTAGCGCGCGCTGCTGAAGCTGACCCTGACCAGGAGGAACGTCGGAGTCGCGTGGAGCAGCAAGTGCAGCAGCTCACCCTGTCCAGGAGGGGAAAGCGCTCCACCATGAGGGGTAAGAGCTCAGGACAGCGTCTGCAAATCACTTCATGGGAGAACTTCTCGCAGGTTTTCTGGACATTATTCTGTCATCTAACAGTACCTTCTGAAACAACTTCTAAACCTAACCTCCAGTCTTCAAGCTCTTTGTCTCAGAGTTACTCCTCTCCCTCTCTGCTGCATCGTAAATGATTATGCCCTTTATAGCTCCTGAACTTCCATTAATAATGTTCATCTCTTGTAGAATCATAGAAAGAGTACTATAAATTTGGGACATCATTTTGGTTTAATATAAATATAAACTAATAATTACATACGGACACAATGCAAAACATTAATAAACAAATATTCATGTTTGTTGAATATAAAAGATAATCTCCCTATGCTCAGTTTCATGTTTTGTTGTGTTCAACTTTTTAAAATGATGCTAAATATAACCTGCTTACATTTTAAGGAGTTCTTTAAAGAATGACAGTTTAGGATGATGGGTGACACGGTGGTGTAGTGGTTAGCACTGTCGCCTTGCACCTCTGGCGTCCGGGTTCGATTCCTGTCTCTGTGTGCATGGAGTTTGCATGTTCTTCCCGTGCTTGGTGGGTTTCCTCCGGGTACTCCGGTTTCCTCCCACGGTTCAAAGACATGCAGATTAGGTTAATTGGCATTCCCAAATTGGCCGGAGTGTGTGAATGAGTGTGTGAATGAGTGTGTGAATGAGTGTGTGAATGAGTGTGTGAATGAATGAGTGTGTGTGTGTGTGTGTGTGCCCTGCGATGGATTGGCACCATGTCCAGGGTGTATCCTACCTTGTGCCCCAAGTCTCCTGGGATAGGCTCCAGGCCCCCCGTGACCCTGAATACAGGATTAAGCGGTATAGAAGATGAGTGAGTGAGTTTAGGATAATCTGAAATCTAACACTAATTAAGATGGTACAGTCCGTTACGGAGGCAGTGACAGGAGAATGATGATGATGATGACCTATAAATATAGGATGTCATCAAGCCTTTTTTTCCAAAGTGTAATTTCTTTGAATACCAAAGTCCACAAAAACTTCATGGTGACCAAACACAGAATTTTGAAATTTATATATTTTAAAAAAGTGCTAGTTTTACCATTAGAAGTGGCACAAATAAGAAGGCCAAAAAAGTAAAATGATAAAGTTAAGATACAATTGTTTTTATATTAATATGTATACCAAGCTGTAACATTAAAACCAGTAATATTAAAACCACCCTTGGTTTAGGATTCCCCTTCTGGCACTGGCCCGTTGGGGTGTGGCTCCACAGGGCCTCTAGGAGAGTTCTGTGGTGTCTGGCATGGGGAAGTTGGCAGCGGATCTTTTGGGTGCTGTGGGTTTTTGAGGTGGGGCCTCCGTGGATCCCATGGGTGTACGATTAGATTGTGATTTGTGAAGTTTGGAGGGTGGGTTGGCAGCATTGGCTCTTTGCCTGGTGGGCCCTTTGCACAGCTGTTACAGCGGTTAGTCTCTAAGATACAGGACTCCTCCATATTTTGCACGCTGCTGCTCCACTGTGATATCGATTCAATTTCAAATTGACTGAATGCTTTTTTTTTCACCATGAGATGCATACTTTGCATTATGTCTACACACAATATTTTATAATTACAACGTGCTAAAATGTTTTTGTAAATTAGTTAAATATCTAAAACTGTTTTGTTAAATACATATTCAGGCACTTCATTAAAGATGCTCAGCTGAGCTGAGGTGCATCATGTTTGATTTGGTATCCTGGAAATCAAATTAAATCAATCAAATTGTGTTGTGACACAAATTTTTGCAAGGCCATAAAACTATTTCTAAATTGTTGGCATCTATAGAGCTCCCGATGGCATTTATCATTATGAAAGGTATTTTTCTGTTAATTAGGTCTTTATGGTAAAGTGATTAGGACGAAGTCTTTCCCACATAATAATGTGAAACGTTGTAGTGATGGCATCATTCTATCGGGTTGCTTCTCAGCATCATGCACTGGGAGACGGGTTTGAAGTACAGTATATGAAATGCTGCTAAATACAAAGTCGTCACGCAACCTCCTACTGGGCTAAAGGTTCAGCACAACCGTTTACATTTAGGGCTTTTTACAGACACCCTTATCCAGAACGACTTCACTTTATCTCGTTATACGTATGAGCCCAGGAGTGGCAGCTTGCTGGTGTTCCATGACCTTCAGCTCAGTAGTCCACTGCTTCAAATTGAGCAATCCCAACTCAAAACATACAGCTAGGACAGCGTCCTCAGAACATGTCCTCACTATCATGTCTGATTGACACTGAGAGAATCTGCAAGGAACAATGGGAGAAACTGTGTGTAAATAAATAAAAGGGCAGAATACTTGTCTCAGTTTTAGATTTCAATTAAATAATAATATAATAATAATTTCTAAAACCTTGCAGATGTTCAAAATGAATCTCTAACAGTGTGGTAATGTGTAAGGGTGTGAATACCTTTTAAGACCTGTTGTAAATCTAGTTTTTAATTAGATTTGAGTGCTTTCTCAGCTACGGCATGTTGGTTTAGTGGTTAGCACTGAGACCTTACACCCCCACAGTTTGAGTCCTGCCTTTGGGGGGGTGTGCATGGAACCTGCATGTTGCTTGGTGGGTTCCCGTGGATACTCCGGTTTCCTCCCACAGTCCAAAGACCTGCTGATTAGGCTAATTTGCATTTCCAGATTGCCCCTAGTGTGTGTGTGTGTGTGTGTGTGCATGCTCTGTGATGAATTGGCAAACCCATTCAGGGTGTGTCCCGCCTCGTGCCTCATCTCATGCCTCATGACACCATTGCGATAATCGATATAAAGAGTGAGTGTGAGAGTATTTTCAGAGCCAGGTTTTGTTTAAAAACCATGAGCCTCGGCAAGCCTGGGTTTGGCAGACTGCCAGCAGCTGCATAGCATTTCTCACATAAGTGTCAGTAGATGCATGTATGGCACAGAATGTCGCTGGTGTGACTCACTGCTGGTTAGCTTGGTAACAAGATTGAAACTTGGCTTCACTGGGACACGAAAAAAGTTAATTGAATTAACTGATGAATTGTGTTCCATATACACAACATTCAGTCATGCACCAAACATCAATATCGTCTACGACATGATCGTAAGGTAGGGGGTGGAAGCAGGGTAAGGAATTTGGCTCTTATTTGTGACTTTTTTTTTCAGGTAGTGTGTCTAGCAGCCAGTTAGCATGTGCCACGCCTTTTAGAAGTGGTCCTATGAAGGTACAGTCTTGGTTTCTTTTTAAATTAATCTACATAGTAGTGTTTACTTTTTGCCTATAATTAAACTGGAATCATTCTTGCCTGCAGGCAGTCTCGTCTTTTGATCACAATGATGCTTCAGGAGCCAGTAGACCTATGGTTAGGTTGAACAGGCCTCATTGGGTGAGTCTACGGTTTCCTCGGGTTAACGGAGGAGAGTGCGGGCTATTTAGGTACGGCTCATCAGGAAACAGCTTCAACTGGGGTCGTGCAGGTTTTACTCTCCCTGCCATGAGATCCGTGTCCTCAGCCGACCGTCTCCACGGGAACTTCTACTTACAGAACTCCACCTGTTCCGAGATGATCCAACAGGCTCGGCCGTTCATCTCGGCTACGCTCCAGCTTCCTATCAAGTCCCCTTATGAGGACAGTCTCGATGATGTCTTTCTGTCTGACAATTCACACATCAGCCCACTAAGAGCAGAGCATCAGAAGATGTTGTGGGAGAAACACACTGTTCAGAGAGCACCTAGTCAGCATGGAGACGCGGTATGGGTGACACAGAACATGCCTGTTGTGGTTAAGGATATGAGACACAGGCAAGAGACAGTGAGAAGACAACCGTCACTAGTCAGTGCATACGCAAGGAAGATGGCAGGATTGAAGCAGCAAGGAGCAACAGCTGAGACTCTAAAGTAAGACACAAGAATTACAATTGCTTCGGATTTGGTGTACGATTGAGTAAAATAATAAACTTATTTACCTCTGGTTTTAAAAATATTTCTGTTCAAGTATAAAGAGTGTCTGTATTTGTGTTCGTGGCACACTACAGTGGAAAGTACGGTGGCTCGATGACCATCAGGATGGCTGCAAATCTCCTGACTGGGAAGAACCAGGAAATGCAAATCACTGCTGCAAACTTCATACAAAACCAGTGCTTCAGCGGCGCAGATGCTAAGAAAAGAGTGAGTTAAAATGACCTTTCCTTTTTTTCAGTGTAGTATCACAATTTATAGCTTGCAACCTATTCAGCTGAAACCTCTTCAGGAGAAATGTGATTGAAAGCTTGCACAAGACAACAAGTTTCTCACTGCTATGATTTCTCCTAAAATCATAAATAAAAATTTGTTTGATAATGTCATAATACAGTAATACACTGTCATGTTGCATTCATCTTTTAATTAATACATTTTATAAGTTCATTTATAAAGTAACTCATTTGCTGTACATCCTGAACTGTTTTTTTTTTTTTCAGAGAACTCTGGCAATGTGTTCCCTAAATATCATCATCATCAAATTTGCATTTACAGTAGAGTATAAATTACATAGATTTTGTATAACTGTAGCATTGAGTAGAATAGTGAGCAAGTTGTCAGCAGTATGTGGTCTGGTTAATGGCGTATACTGTTAAAAATGTCTCGTGTCCTGGTTAACGTCTAGGTTAAATGTGGCATGTGACCTTATACTAATTTTTACAGCAGATAAAAATAGGCAACTTGAAACCAAAACAAATTCTCTCTCTTTCTCCCCGAGACACACACACACACACACACACAACCACCAGAGGAATGTATCTATTTTGTTTAATGTTCATATAAAAATGGTCCTTTAGGTTGCCATTCAAAAAAAAAAAAACATGGAAGTACATGACCCAGTAGAATAGTAGACAGTCTTGGGCAAGGAAAAACAAAGAGGCTGGACTACAGCATTGTGAAAACAAATTCAATTCCAATTTATTTGAATAACAAATAGTTTAACAGAGAACATAGTCACAAAGATGTGCTACAGAAATAAGAATCCTGGAAATACATGTCTACATTTTCTGCTTTATCAGTTTGTCCCTAATGAGCAAGGCAGGGGTGACAGTGGCAAGGTAAAACCCGTGGAGATGACATGAGGAAGAAACCTTGAGAGGAAAGAATTAGGACAAAGCTCTTGCTGTGTTCGTGTTGGAGATTTGAGCAAAATGGTAAACAGTTCTGCCTGTTTATTAACAATCGATATCTCCTGCTCCATGCCCAGGGCTTTTAGACAAAGCCACATTCCTTAGTGGTGAAACATGCAGGCATTCGTCTGCTTCCCTGTCCAGACCCCGGAAACAAGAGGAAGCCACTGGAAGCAGCAGGTTTTCATCACGTAGAGACCTGTGGAATAATTGCTTGCGCTGTTACTCTGAGCAAAGCAAAGTAATGTACAGCTTTTCCAAACCTCTCAAAACAACTTTTAGACTTATTGACTAGCCACATTACCAGCGGTGATTTTGACACGTGTGGGGTGATTGTGAATGATCAGTGGGATCATGCGTTCTTAGCATAAGAGACGGAGTGGTTTTCTCACATCACGTCAGGCATTTCTCGACCTGCACATATGGGGAGCACCTACGAGCTCTTTCAAATAACAGACACGAAGCATTCACACTCTAGCTTTGCATTATAACTGCATTGACCTCGAAATGTGGATGTCTCAAACATGACCTGCTGACATGCTGCCTTGTGTCTCTGATGTACCTAAAGCACCTCTAAACATCTATACACTGGTTTACACTTCCCAGAGTATTGTAAAGCTTTTACAATAACATTAAACAGTTAAAACAGTTGTGGTCCATTTTTATTTGTTTGCTTATGTGTTTATATTTTTTTGTAATATAAATGTTTTATTTGTAAAATGCACAGACTATTTGTATATCTTTGTTTTCTTTATATTTGGATTTCTATCTTATTTTTAATATTAGGAGAACAGTTCCTCACTATATTTTTGATCAGGGTGAAATGTTTGGTGTACAGCAACATGTAGAGGGTAAAACCCAGACATAGGACAGATATGTTTTTTGCTGTTGTTGTTTGTTTTTTGTTTTTGTTTTTGTAAACCCGTCGTCTTCTGTGTGTTCTAGGTGGCCACGCTACATGGAATCCCAAAGCTTTTAAAGCTCCTGGAATCTGACAATGGTGAGGTGCAGCAATCTGCAGCTGCTGCCTTAAGAAACGTCATCTATGAGAACAACGAGAACAAGATGGAGGTGAAGGACCAAGAAGGTGTGGCCATAATTCTGCGCCTGCTCAAGACAAACCGTGAGGTTGAAACCCGGCGACATCTCACAGGTTTGTAACACTTCCATGATGGTTCACTAGTTCAGACATGTTATGCAGTAGTGACATTAGCCAGTAACCCTGTCTGCAGTTTATCCGTAACAAGGCAATCATACATACTCATTAACCATCTTAATAGGATCACCTTTACATGCGCTCATTTCTTAGCATAAAACCATACTGATTAAGAAGAGCTTCACATTAAACATCATGATAGGGAAAAATGTGAATCCATCATGGGCACTAAGTCACACAGACTAGACATATAAAGACAGGAAATTAGAGATTGGCTCATGACAGGAATCACCTGGATAGAACCATTTCTGTGCCAATTGTGCACACAGAAAAACGCTTGGTCTATCATTCGGCGATTGCGGGTTTGAATCCCGCAACAATCATCTGTAGCCCGGGGATCTCAGGGGGAGCGGTGCACACTCGTCAGTCATATCACTAGATTTATTCCCACACCTTTGTGTCTTGGAGGAAGCGCCTCCCTTCCTCACCCTCCCTGTTGAATTTCCAATTAAATTTTATTTTTCATTTTTAATTTCATTTTATTTGTTCAAGAAAGCTCTTGCTTGTAACCTGGAGAAAGTCATGTAACTTTTGAGCAGCTTTGGAGAAAGTGCAAAAACTATAAAACAATCAATGTTTGATAACAGAAAAATAATATAATTTTTTATTTAAAACTTACAAGAATGTTGGTTGTTTTTTCTTTGCTGTCAGTTATAGTTCCTAGGGAGAAAAAGGAAGGATATGAATTGTCCTAAACACATCTCCTGTTATACTGAACTTCCAGCGTCCTAACACACATTGTCTGCAGATCAATCCTGTTATCAGTTTTCACCCAAATAAGGATGGGTTCCCTGTTGAGTCTGGTTCCTCTCAGTTTCTTCCTAATGCCATCTCTGGGAGTGAGAATTAAAGTGAAATGTGCATAGCTGTTTAGTGTATATAGCTCTCTGTGGCCTTAAAATCACAAATTAGTTTGATAAAGAACCGGAGTTGCTTCATTGAACTTGATCGCTCCAAAACTATTTACGATGGTCGGAAAGAAGGAATTCCAAGATGGCCCTTAACGTGTCCTCTTACACAGTGTCAAACTCTCCACCTACAAAGGTATAACTACAGGTCGTGGCAATGCCAGCAGTCAAACTTTGCTCTAACAATAAAAATCACAACAGTTAATCATCCCGTCAGTCCGACTTAAAAGACCGTGAGAGCACTGGGGCTTTTATTCAAATGCTAATGAAATTATGTCAATTATTTCTTGTTGCATTTCCTTTTTAAATGCAAATAATGTTGAAGAAATTTGCATAACATTTTGGATTTTCATGTGCAATTTAAAGTAATTTTGTAGCAGTTTTTCCACCAGTATAAAAGCATCACAAAGCAGCAGCTCCATTTCAAGTTGGGAAGCTCTGTAGTTGGCTCGAGGTTGAATACTTGATGACCTGCATACTTCTAGGACATGACTGACAGGAACATGAAGCTGTCAGAAGAGCTGCTATGTGCTTAAGATACTTATAGATGAATACAAGTATGATAATAACCTTAGGTATTTGAATAGGTGGAGCACAGCAATGAGGGCCTGCAAACACAACTTACACTTTTCACTGCGACACTGTTACACTTTTCACTGAAATAGGCTTCCCCTTTCAAACGGTGATATTTTGATGATGATGATGATGCTCGAGAGTCTACGTCATTGCTCTTAAATTTCCCAAAGGTGTTCCAGTGGATTGGGATGTGGCATCAGACCACCACATACGATTTCCCCATTGAACTCGAATATTCTCATACAGGAATATTCTCCTTCTTTCACGATGAAATTTCCTTGTTTTTTGTTTTTTGTTTTTTACTAAAGCCAAAAGTGGAATCCTTATGCCACAACAGAGCCACTGTTTTTTACTTTAACTTGTCAACTATTTGTATAGCATTCCTTTATTTTAGTTCTGTTTATGTGAACTGTACTCAGTTTTGTAAAAGAAACACTTGCAAAAAAATAAACCAGAAAGCAAGAAGTTATAATAGTGAGATATTCCCATTTTAGCACCTTATCGTAATCATGTTTGGTGTAGAAAATAGATTAGGAAAGACTGCATCTGTTCTTCTGGGACTGGAGCCAGTATATATATATATATATTCTTTTACAGATACACAGATACAGAAAAGAGTTTATGAGCCTAAATCTTTTTAAGTAAATTAAGCTTATAAGCTTGTGTTTGATTGTTTCCCCTCAGGGTTGCTATGGAACTTGTCCTCTCATGACATGCTGAAGGAGCAACTTGGAAGAGAAGCTGTAAAACCCCTCACTGATAACGTGCTTGTGCCCTGCTCGGGTATCACTGAAGGAGAGGATCCCAAACTGGAGCTACTGGCAGATACTGAGGTCTTCCTTAATGCTACCAGCTGCCTGAGGTGTTTGTCAGTATAACAGTAAGAAGTGCACTTGTGAGTAATGTTGATTTTAGTTTTTTTTCTCACATGTATCTCTCCCCTTAGAAACGTGAGTTCAGCTGGCCCGAACGCACGTAAGTCCATGAGAGATTGCGATGGCCTCATTGACTGCCTCATTTATTACATCCGGGGAACAATTGCCGATCATAATCCTGACGATCAGGTATTGTCTAACTAGATCAGCAGTTCTTTCTCGTACAAACATTTGCCCGAGGTTGCGCCACTTTCATTATGTTTAGAGTAAAAAGAGCTTTTGTGCATGCATGTTGTTTTTTTTTTGTTTGTTTGTTTGTTTTTACATCAAACGGGTTTTGTATTTTAATAGTGCTTCATCTGTTTTGATTTCAAATAATTTTCTTGTTTTCTCTCTTCTCCAGGCCCTAGAAAATTGCGTGTGCATCTTGCATAATCTTACTTATCAGTTTGAGTACGAGGTGCCTGAAACGTTCAGGCCGATATTGCAGGAGTCCAGACAGAATGCTGGTGTAGAGGCCCGCAGACCCGGCTGCTTGGCTATGAGAAATGCCAAACAGTCCGAAACAGACAATGTTAGTCGTTTTCTTTTCTTTTCTTTTTTTTTTTTGCATTTTAAATTTCCAAAAGGAAGCTTCATGCCTTTATTTTAAATACAGTGAAACCTTGCGAGTAACGCGGTTTACGAGTGTTCCGCAAGACGAACAAAGACTTTTAATAAATTTTGTCTTGAAAAATGAGCAAGTCTTGGTTTACGAGTACCGAGTATCATGTATCACGCATGCGCTCTTGTTTTGACGCGGCGCATCACGTGATCACAACTGAGCCAGTGGTTTTTCTCTCTCTTGCTCTGCGGAATTGTAGGTAATCTTCTCCCCTGCTCGGTCTTAGTGCGCGTCTCTCACTTGTATAATCAACATCCGTGTACGCGTCTACTGTTTACTATGACACCGTGACCATGTGTGTGCGCATAAAGCATCTTTTATTTTGTGTTTGTAAGCGTGTGTACACAAAGCGTGTACTGTTTATTATAACACACGTGTGCTCGCGTATAAAGCAAAAGAAAGTCTCATTATAGAGGTTAAAGATCCATTTGCTCCTTCTCTGTATCAGCTTGTTGTTGTGTGCGTGCGTAATTTGACACCATGGCCCTTCACCTATAAAGCTTTGATTTATGAGTGTTTCGGAATACAAGCCCGCTTCCAGAACAAATTATGCTCGTAATCCAAGGTTCCACTGTAAATAGTTTCTTTTTATCCAGAGTGCAGACATTTTTATTATTATCCAAATTACATGCCAGTGGTCAAGGCACCTAAAGTACACACTCATTCATACACTCAGTGCTCTTGACAGTGGGAAGAAACATACATTGGTAGACCATGTGAAACACAGTACCCAGAGCTCAGGATTACCCCTGCAGCTGTGAGGTTCTAACACTTCTATGTAAACAGTTTTTCAGTGTAATAAAATGAGGCCAATGTGGAGTTTCAGGGAGTGTGTGTTCTCAACATGCCTGCCAAGTTCTTTTTGAATCATGCCAGACCGGCTATGCTAAATTCCTCCTTGGCGTGAGGAGAATGTGTTTAGAATTATCACTGTTTCTGGGTCTTTCAGCATTTTGAGACGGAATACCCACTGCTGGAGGAGACGTGTAACCCGAACGGCGTGGAGTGGCTGTGGAGCAGCATCACCATCCGCATGTACCTCTCGCTTCTCGCTATCAGCACTCGGCAGCTCACACAGGAGGCGTCCATAGGAGCCATGCAGAACCTGACGGCAGGAAACAGCGGGGTAAAGTCCACATGTTTGCTTTTTGTGTTTATTTACTAGAAAATGCAGATGCTTGTTTTGCAAAGTTCACTCATCATGTTAAGCATATGATGTAATTTAATTAGCAAAATATCTGTTAAAATTGAAATGCAGAGAGTGCTGTGTGTCCTGCATGTGAATGCACATTTAGATAAGACTAGATGAGATAAGACTTTGTTTATCTTAGAGGGGAGTTTCTTCCCAACACTAACAGAAAACTACACCAAAACAGCACGCCTAAAAATGTCAAAGTATTACATGCCGGTAATGTCTCAAGTATTATACGGTAATACAGAATGAAAAGCTAAAGTCAAATGAAGTTTGAAACACCTGTTCTGCTGTTTCAACACTAATTATTGCTGATGGCATTCAGGTGTCTCAAGCCATGGCCTACACCATCGTACAGAGGGAAGGAGGCCTGCAGCAGGTGAAGAAGGCATTCCAGGACGGCGAGGACGATGTGAAAAGAGGCTCAGTGTGTCTGCTCAAGAACATTTCACGCTACAAGGAGCTCCATTCTGACATCAGTAAGCATTTTGCCAACATCTCGCAAGCATGCCATACACATTCATGACCTTCCTAGACTTCAGTAGTTACAGTTATACTGCAGGGTGTTCCAGAAGTCTCCATATGCACAGGAGTGACAGTGTTATTTTTTTATGTTTCATTTTTTTTTGTGAACCTGTGTATCTGTCTGTATCCAGACCTCTGAAATGGTGCGCTGTGGTATCTGGTACCATGTGCATTAGGTTCTGTAAGTTGTGAGGTTGGGTCTCCATTCTCTCAATCAGATTCGATTGAGATCTCATGAATTTGGTGTCCGAATCAACACTCAAACCTGTTGTGTTCCTCATAGCATTTTTGTGGTGTCCCGGGTCAGCACAGGCATTCTGGATGATGTTTTGCTGTTGCTGAGCTTGCCAATTAATTCCTTCTTGAGTGTACCAAACTGGTGTGTTGAATTAAATCTAAAAGTCTTGACTTTGCTCAGATCTTCAGTATTTCATTTCAAATTCAGTGTGGGGACGTCACAGTGGCGTAGTGGTTAGCACAGTCACCCCCGCAACCTTGTATACAGGATAAAGTGGTATAGATGATGAGGGAGGGAGTGAGGGTATGGAGGCCAAATTCTAGCTGTATAGTTACATGCCACACAGTCACCTTCAGGATCAAACCCACACTATTTGGAGCCATAACTCTGTATCAGCTGTGTTCTGTTGTCCCGCCGTGATGTGGCGTGTTTAATAATAAAAATGCACAATGATGATAATAATAATGTGAGAAACTGTGAGCAAACTGCTCAGTAATGCAATTGATAAAAAATAATTTGGGATAATAAAAAAAAATTGAAAAAGAAAAAAGCTAATTTCATGATCACAAGAAAAATAAGGAAATAGAAGCTGACCTTTCTGGACTTTCGTGCACATAAAAATGCATAAATAATTAGTATATAAATATTAAATATTAATATTTTTCAAATAAAACTGTGATGTGATGAAGTTCTAATGGTATTGGATTCGCCCCAGTTACACAGGTGTTGCCAGAGCTGGTTGCAATGCTTCACGCTCCAGACACTGGTACAGTGCTGCCTGCTGAGATCACGGGTGTCTGTCAGATTCTCAACAACCTGAGCCAAGAGTCCGTACAGAACGCCCATGCTGTCCTCAACAACGGCGTCCTGCCCAGGATCATCAAGATCAGCAGCAAAGAGAGGTAGACCAACGGTCAATTTATAATATGTGTATGCTGTTTTTAAAAAATGATTAACTTAATTAGACATAGACTTAATGAAAAACCCAATCCGTTCAACAACTGTACACAAAAACAATTGACAGACTTGCCTGACTCTGCTACTACTTATCTGTGAACATCACACTAGTATAGGGTTTAATCTTTTTTTATTGGTATTGGGTTTAATCTTTGTCATAGTTTCTTTCTCACTTCAGGTCATTAATGCTAATATTCACACACTAATTCCTCTAATTACTGGACTTGTTTGACTGTGAGGGACTAATTTGCTACTTAAAGAAAGGGTGTGCTCACACTTGACATGTCTGGGTCAGTTAAAAAAAGACATTGGTGTGGTTGTTTTGTTCACCTCAATGCACAACAAAGCAAGTAAACTGAGACCCACTTCACAAGTGAAGCGAACTCTGCTGCAGTTTGGTTGAAATAGGAGCGCACCACAGGCCAAGTCTGCTCTGTTAGCATTATCTGATAATGATGACTGTATCTTAGATCTTTCACTGGTTGACTCTCTATCTGTGAAACTTGTGTAGGAGTGTTGGACGTTCAGGGAGTGAGAAAAAGGTCAATGCTATGTCACAGGAGTTAGTCAGCACGGAATAGGAAAGGTTCGAAAGCTGCGAAGATTAAAAAAGGAAAAAAATAGTCTAGAATACCCATTGTCATTAATAAATTTAACATTGCCAAATTAACTGTTAAATTTGATGAGAATCCAAGTACATTCACTATGGACAGTGCAAAAAAAAGCACAGAAGTGCACACGATAGCTGCGTTCAATAACAAGAATGATTGCGAAGCGTTCACGAACATACTACAGATGAATGGTTCAATGAAATGTCATACATTTTTGAGCACTCTCATTACTCAACACAACGTGCTGTGCAATCACTTGTGATCCTGTGCACTTGTACCAGGCAGGCAGACGAGGAGCGGAAAGAGTATAAAAAAAGATTTAAAGGTTTCTGTTCACATTTGATTTGATTTTACATTTTTTGGGACGATGGACCATCAGGACTGGTGACTGGATAAAAGCTAATCACAAAATAAAAACATTAGGTGCAATTTATTTCCTATCTGGAGCCAAACGTGTTTTTTTTTTTTTTCTTTTTTTTTTTTCAATGCCTAACATTACATTTTATAATTTCTTTGGGTTTTCAGCTGGTAAACCTTCCACCTTGTATAAACCACATGCCTTCTGTTGTGTATTTTGGTCTGATTTTTAAAATGTCAGCATGAACGTTAAGCAGAACAAGATTTTATAATAGCAAATCAAGGCTAATGTATCATTTTATGCCGGACCAAACTATATGTGTGCAGGCAGTAGAGCAAAAGCTTTCACAAGCTGTGAATCTCATTCAGTAATTAATACCAATGAAACCAATCTTTATTTTTATCGTTTTGCATGGCGTAGGCATGGATCTACGAAAGCTGGCCAGGCTGCTAGTGTTCTGCTGCACACTCTGTGGAGACACTCTGAGCTTCATGGTATCTATAAGAAGGTCAGTAAATCTGTTTGGAAAAATACCCCTTATTTCATAGATGCAGTAGGTGCTGATGCTTTTATTTGTCTCCTCTTGTCGCAGGCTGGTTATAGGAAGACTGATTTCATCAACAGCAGGACTGTGAGAGCAGTGAATACAGCTCGTAACTGACCTCAAGTGGAAGACTGGAGAACTACACTAAAGGGAAAAAAATAAACTACACCAGCAACAAGGGATGTTTAAGACTTTCTACTGAACTGCACTTGGATTTCTCCCAGAAACGTCATTCTTATGCTCTGCTACTGTGTAAAAGCAGAGGCGTGAAACTGGATTGGTCTTTCCAGCCTAACGCTCAGGAAAGTGCACATATCTGATGGCTTTTAGTTATTCTGCTTTTAAAATTTGTCCCTGATTTGACTGAGTTGGTAGCTGTAGCGTCCTCATTTATTTCCCGTTTGTATGGAACACTGCCATGTAGTGTAATTATTTTAGATGGAGTGTGGAAGACTTTTTGTAAGTATGACACAATAATGCTTAACAAAAAAACTCTCTCCCTTATTCATGTTAATGGGTGCTCCCTTTTTAAGAGTTATTCATCACCCAGTAACCAGAGGCAGTTGTGTAAACTGGTTAGATAGTATGCCATTGTTCTTTTTAAAGTTTATCTATATAGTTTTATTCTTCCAGGTTTTTGGTGCTCTTCTGCTGCTAGCACTTTTAACATTTTGATACAGCTCCGACTCTGGCATGTTCGTTTAGATCCTATGTAGTACTACTAAAAAAAAAAAAATTAGTAATGCCCCGTCATTTTGTTATTTGTTCCCCATAGCTCCCAATTCAAATGACTGATTCAACATCTGCAATTTGTGATGTTACTCGCTCTGCAAGCTGCTTCTGCGGCGCAATCACACTTCACCCTTACTTACATCTACATCTACATTACATTTGGCAGACATCCTTATCCAGAGCGACTTACATTTTTATCTCATTACATCTGAGCAATTGAGGGTTAAGGGCCTTGCTCAAGGGCCCAACAGTGGCAACTTGGTGGTTGTGAGGTTTGAACCTGGGATCTTCTGAACCGTAGTGCAATGCCTTAACCACTGAGCTACCCCTGCCCACTTACAGAAATATAAATAGATGCGATGTACACAGATTAAAAAGTAGCAGTGTAACATGCTGAGGTAATGTACTAATGATAAAAGGAGTAAAAGTAGCCTGCCAAGCTAGCGTGTTCCTGTAACGTGCCATGGTAACTAAATTAGGTAATGTGCCGAGGTAACTTACTAATGTTATGTGCTGAAGTGATGTGCTTATTGTTGCATCCAACAGGGTTGTCTTTACCTTACCCCACTATTTAGGAATTTCTGAATGGGTACAGATGTTATGTTTCTCTTATTAAAAGTGGGTTCCAATGCAAAATTTATTAATTTCCCAGCCTGTCTCTGGGAAAATGTTACATTTCCTGACGCTTTTGTCTTGTTAGCACTGGTGTCTGTGTAAAACACGTAATGGCTACATGCTAGCTTAATCATTACCCTCAGTCATTGTCTAGTTTGTGATCTCAATATTTATGAGCCGCTTAGCTAAAGTCTGAGAAAGCACACACAAACACACACACATATTAGCTTCAGACATGACTTTATGCCTCCAAGTACAGCCTTGGTAGGCGGCATTTTTCATGTTCCATACACATCGTAATGTGTGCTTTCCCATGCTAGAAGCTGGAATTTATTTAATGACGCACAGCTTCGCCCCACATTTTTTGTGCACTGTGTTCTGGACTTTCACATTTTTTTAAATGTTTTTAAATGTGTGTTCTAATTGATCTGCTTTTTATTTGGTTTTATACTAAAAAAAATGTTAGTATCTTCCTAATGTTTGTTGATTATGTATGTATTTTAATGTCATCTTTTTGTCCTTCTAGATGAGCATTTCCCCCTTTGTGTATTGTTTGCAGTAAATTAGTGTATAATTATTCTGTGCGTGCCAGCCAGAAAAAAGAAAATGTGACTTTCTTGGTGCTGTGTACATATACATGAAGTAAAAGCAATTCTCTTTGTAAATTCAAGATGCACTTAATACTTTGGATTTTTTTTTTACTTTTTTTTTCTACTGTACATCAATATGCAGGAATATAAACATATGTGGCAAGGAGGCATACCTTAAGACACCTTTTTATTAATTGAGTCACAGATGAGGCCGGTAAAGAACATCCCAAAGTACATGTGATATTGGTTGTTATTAAGTGAAAGAAATTCAACAGTAAATATTTAGTAAAAACTTTAGGTTAAAAAAAATGCTGACCAGGTCATGGAAAATAACAGTAGTTTCTCTTCTCTGAGAACTCTCTTCTTTTGATGAACTTTGGGAACAGACTGTCCTGAGCTCCTGTTTTTAGTATTACATCAGCCGGTTAGGAAGAAATCTAAACTGCACATAGTGCTCTTGTATTATTCATGGTACATAATTATAATGTATAAGTTTCCCTACATATCCAATGAATTACACTCTAACATTATTTTATCAAGCTTGTGAGACGATAATGACTACACTGACCTCTTGCAATGACCTCTTCTTGTAGTGTTGTAACATAAAGGAACATGACCATATGTACCACCCTTTCTCATCCTGCGCGCGCTCTCTCTCTCTCTCTCTCTCTCTCACTCTGTAAATCTGCTCCTGATTTATGAATGGATGATCATGTAACCTTTAGAAACTCTGGCTATACCATGCAGCGGTTTTTAGGAAGTCCAGAGCATGACATTTAAGCCTGCTAAACATAACCTCATATCAGCTGGCTGAGATGTAATATAGTGGTGCTATATTTAATATTTGTTTATTATAATATACTATAATTAAAATGGAATATGAATAAATAAGACAAGCCTGTGGTTATGATGCATAACATACTAATAGGTCTCATTCTGTCATATGTTCCCACATTCTAAATGACACAGTCTTCGTCCAACGTGTTTGTGTCTCTCACTAAAGACTTTGTGATTATACATGGCTTCCCCAGCTTTACTGTCGGCCTGTCAGTGATTAAATAGCGATGGCTTCTAAAGCAGGAGGTTTCTCTCAGCCTCTATTATTAAAGATGATCTGACACTCGTCTCTACAGTAATGTCTCTTTTGTTGGAAGTGCAACTTATCCAGTAGTCATAAACAGTGCTTAATGTCTTAGCTCGTCACAGGCAAGGCTGGGAACAAGCGTAGGAAAAGAAGATGATTTTGAATGAACTTTCTCCATTTTGTCATTTCGTTTTATGGTGTCATTATATGTATCCATACAGTAGGTTTAGCATAAGATTTGAAGATTCTGATTTTATTTATTTATTTATTTCTATTGCTATATTGCACCAGTTCAAGCACAGTATGGTGATGAAACTCTCAGTTGCAATAAAACATCTGAATGATGCAAATGTTTTAAAGAAGGCTGAACATTACGGGAACTTGGCTGGGAGTTATTGCCACATGCAGTGTACAGTCCTGACCTCGCTCCAAGTCATTTTTAATGCATGTTTGGGCCATTAATGGAGTTCCTGGGAGGCCATGTTTCAGATGTGAAGCAGGGCTCTGGCGTACTGAGAAAAACAGTTTACCCTAATAGTGTCCAAGCACTAATGAAATTCACTGGAATAAAGTGAATTAGTGTAGCAAAGAATTATATAGAAAATTAAAGGGTGTTTTTACTTTTATAACAATGTTCTTTTATTCTGCATTATAAAAATAAAAAGTCCCGGGCTGACTTGAACGGCCTTCGTATTTTTGTAATCTGTTGTATGCCAGACTGTTATCCTTAGTAAGTGGGGATTATTCATCATCTTTTATCTCCTCCTGATCTCATAGACTAGGTGAATGCTGAAAAACAGCTTTAATGAAGGCTTCCTGGAAACAAACGACACCGAGCTGCACAACAGAAAAGATTACAGTTTACACTTGCTGCTGTAATGTTTTTAAGGTAAACAGATACGACGCTAAATTACAAGAAGTTCACAACCAACAGTGTTCAGAACTAGCTATTAAATGTTACGACCAATTTGAGATCCACAGACATGACAGCAGATCGTGGGAGAATTTCAAGCAACAGTTTAGCGCACAAGGTTACTGGGGTCGGTGAACGTCAGGTAGATTTTTTGCAAGGAGAGCTGGAGTGGCTGAAATTCATGGCATTGATTTTTGTTACTAATGTTTTGTCATGCTACACTGTACGACACCTCACCATCATACCCGCATGTTTTGTCGCCCAGGAACCACACTGTATAGGATTTCCCTTCACTGGAACTAAGAGGCACTAACATGATGATGACCCTGAGCACTAAGTGAGTTCCATGAAGACGTGATGTGTTAAGAGGTTGGACTGGAGGAAGACTTAAGAGCGCTGACCGCAACCCTACTGAACACTGACCAGCCTCCTCACCCTCAGCCTGACCTCTCTAATCAACTCGTAACTGAATAAGCAAAAATCTTTACAAATCTAGTGAAAAGCTTTCCCAGAAGTGTGGAGCTATTTAAACATGTACAGTAGCAAAAAAACACATTATTTAATGATTTATCGTATGACTTTAATTCTTTGTTAGAAATGTGCAATTTAAAATCTGGTGGTTGTGACATCCTCCCAAAAAATAATACATAATAATACATTTTGAATAATAACAATGTCACAAGAAGAAATTACAAAGTGATGAGAAACAAGCGCTGTTATTCAGGTCAATCATTTGTTATAATGTACAAGGAGTTTCAAAGAAAGACCTAATCCGTCTAGAGCAACCATGGGGCGAGGCTCTCCCATTTGCCAACAGATGCACTAGCAAATTCAAAGAAATCCAGGACTTGAAAAATGACTTTTGAATACATTTAATTTCTAAATCCTCAGACATCACTGTCTTTAAAACCATCACTGCGTCTGTAGGTCATATCATCATGTGGGTTCAGGGAACACTTTGGTAAACCTCGTATTAACACCGTTTGTTTCTGGGTTTACAGTTGCAACTTCTCTGGGTCAAAAAGAAAAAGGACCACCCATGCTGTTATCAGTGTCAGGTCCAAAAGCCAGCATCAGTCATGGTATGTGGTGTGCTAGCGCCCGTGGCATGGGTCAATTGCATATCTGTGAGGGCACCAAAGATCAAAGAGAACCACATTGGCTTGGATGACACATGAATGGTGGCTAATGGGTTTTTGTAGAGTTTTCAATATAATAGAAGGTGAAGAGACTTTACAGATACACTATATTGCCAAACGTATTCACTCACTCATCCAAATAATTGAATTCAGGTGTTCAATTAAATTCTTGTGGAAAGCCTTAACAGAACAGTTGAAGCTGTTATAGCTGCAAAGGGTGGGCCAACAGCATATTAAACCCTATGGATTAAGAATAGGATGTTGCACAAGTTCGTATGCATGTGAAGGCATACTGTATCAACTTATAACTGCTTTGGAATTGGGATGTAGAAAGTTGAAATGTTCAACATGTGCAACTTTTGGCAATACAGTGCATCATCATTTGTTTTTGAGACCTTCTCACCAAGTTTCCACAGGGTTGACCTTTGTTCTGAGTGATAGGAGCCCCCAACAGTTATTGCCTGTTTTAAATTTTAGTTTACTTCCTAACTTGAAGATACAACACCTACATACCCTGAACCACAATGTCACAAGCAACTGATTCACCCTCGAATGACAAGAAGGGCACTTTCATATGATTTCTGTACTCATCCTGCCGGGAAGGACATTGACACCCACAGTATACCGTGTGCATATGATGGAGTACACAGCATTCACCAAACACTTTCTACTCAAGAGCATACAAAGACCATGTACTAAGGGCACTTAAATTCAGGAGTGTCTCTTGAACAGCTGAGTCACAGTCCTAAGCCTACGCATCACTCCGAGAGGGGAAAACCGAGAGGTGTAAGTGCCAGATCATCCCATCAGATCACAAGAGAAGCTGTCAAGGCACCCCCTTTACTAATGAGATCAGCAGCGGAAACCAGGCTACTTTGGGCTCACGAACAAGCTTGATTACTGTGCAGTTGCTGGACCTAGTTAGCTGTCCAGGTCCATATGGGAGAACCATATCCAATAAGAAATGTTGTATCTGATATCAGGAAAAGATGTCAACTTGTGCTTTGCAAAACTTTACTCCAGGTACACAAGTTGCTGCCAGTGAGGCTAACCCTATGACGGCCCACTTGACTAGCTCCAGTAAATGCAAGGAGGACCAATTAATCTTGTGCTGTCCTGAAGTTAATGAATTATACAAATAAGTTTTAACATCAAAAAAGATTATTTTACCATCTGATCCAAGCAGGTGGCTGGATTATAATAGAACAAAAGTTTATTCAGGTACTGTGGGTCAAATACATTCACAATGAATTCCATTTCTTTCAGAAGTGTTTAGTTGAGAGACAGGGTGAAGTCATGCTCCAGGCAATGTGTGGGTCCAGTACAACTCCAGTCTCTACTTCAAATACACATCTGTGGTTAACAAAAGTCATCATTTCCAAGTGTGGCATATTGTTAAGCAGAGTAAATTAAAGTGATCTAATACTGATATCCAGTCATGTTTCTTATACAAATCTTCTGGAATGAATTGGCTATGGAAAGACTTGAAATAAATTCCCAATTCCTCATAACACTGTACATTGTACGTACATGGTGTAATAAATAAGCATTAGAACACTGTTGTCCCTGCTGATGTATGATTATAATACTTATTTATTTATTTATTTACTTATTTATTAATAACACCAAATGTCAACTGAAGAATGAAATACTGATAAATATGATGAATAATATGGCATTAATTGAGATAATTAAAATATACAAGGCGTCAGCAGTACGGTGGGTTCCTGAGCTTCTATGAGGTTCAGAGTGACAGACTGAGTGTGACGAGATGAGGTGAAGTGGGTTGCGGCATTAATCATGGTGATCTCATTAACGCTAATGAAAATCACATATGCTAAGGCTAGTGAAGGATACAAATTTTGTGGTGGGCTCTGCTTCACTGACACTGATGCACCAACACCAGAAAGTACCACCAGTTATACTGAGTACTACACACCTGTAATTTTACACAATTCGATTTATCACAGAAGCCCAGTAGCGTAGTGGTTAGCACTGTGGCCTACAGCCTCCAGGGTTTGATTCCTGCCTTGGGTCTGTGGGCATGGAGTTTGCATGTTCTCCCTGTGTTTTGTGGGTTTTTTCTGGGTGCTCCAGTTTCCTCCCGCAGTCCAAAGGCACGCAGATTAGGTTAATTGGAGTTCGAAAAATTGTCTGTAGTGTATGTGTGTGTGTGTGCGAGTGCACCTTCGATGGATTAGCACCCTGTCAAGTCTTCTGAGCCCTAAGTCTCCAGAGATAGGCTCCAGGCTCTTTGCAACCCTGTACGCAGGATAAGTGGTATGACAGATGAAGATAGTAAATGATCGCGTTGTTTAGTTGGAGACTTTGGCAAATCTTCTGACGTAACTGATGTCAAATTGAACAAAAAGGAGGTATACTGTACTAGATAAATCAAATGCATTTGAAACTATATTCAAGATATATTCACTAGCTTGTGTGACCCGCACTAAAATACTGTAAATACGCCGATTATGTTCAAAAGTACTGTTGAGTCCGGTTTTGTGCAGTATTCTAAAAAATGTTTCTTGCTTATCCTCCCATGTTTCAGTCATGTTTTCGATTAATTTCCTGTGTTAGTTTTGAGTCATCACTGAGGAGGTCATGGATTAATCACAGAGAAAGTTGAGAAATTTTTAAATGACAGTATATTCACTTACCTAAAGGCCTAAACGATGTCATTAAAAACAAATTTCCTGCCTACTACAGGACTTTCAGCTCTGTTTAACATGTAAAAAACGATTAACAAGTCTGGGAGCAGGTCATTCCATATCAGAATTAGACGACATGATTGTTTCTTTTATTTCTCTTCCTTCATTCCAAAAAAACATGGCCTTTTTATGTTTTTTTTTTTCAGCATTGTGATAAATTGACCAGTTTGAGAGAAGTTCCCTACCAGCAGCATGTACTGTTTAGTAAATACAGGTTGCGCATGTAGGCAACACCATTGATTGTTTACCATGTTACACCATATTAAGAATCCACTCTGGTCAAACTACTCAACTGTGTAACTGTGTCAACAAAGAAAAAAAGTGTAGACTACTCACAAAATCTGAAGCAACTTCTTCAGGACCTTTCCTGACTTACGTACACTTTTGGCGGTTTTGGTCATAGCTCAGTGGAAATTCTCAGAACCAGGACATCAACATATTTTTGGTCCATGTCATGGAAGTTTTACATCCTGTATATACAGTGCCATGAAATTGTTTTGCATATTTGTCACACCTACATGATTGAGATCATCAAGCTAATTTTAATCTAACACAAAGATAGCCTGAGTAAATACAAAATACAGTATTTATAAATGATGATTTATAAACCTAATAAACCTAATAACTGGATGTGCCACCCATGGCAGGCAACACCTGAAATCAAATGCTTGCAATAACTGGCAAAACCACAAACTCTTGCCACGTTTCCATGCCCATGAAACCAGGAAGCCCTAAATAGATTTGTCAGTGATCCTGCAGAGCAACTGCGATTTTATGCAATGATCCAGTGATGTGATTTGATAGATCAAGTATCTCATGAATAGCTTAACAAGACCACCATGAATCTATTTTAAGGGTATAGCTTATGTGTTTTTCTGTCACTACGCATGAGGTAATGATCAAAGATTTACATGTGTGTAACCTGATTACTACACGCCTAGTAATACCTTCATGATGATGTTGTTATATTAATATATATTATATGCGTGTATTCATAAATACATACACAGGAAAGTGTTCTTAGTACAAAACAGACAAATCTTTTTTTAATAAAGTTACTCTGTGAGCACATTTCTGTGGACCTACGGATAAGGAGACATTTCAAAAGTGCTTTCATGTTACAACCTTATCATTCTTATGTGCCCGGATCAATGGTTAAGATCAATGGTTAAGAACAAAGTTCTCACATTTTTGTGGAAAAATTTTGGCCCCTTCTTCCTTACATTGCTTCAGTTCATTCAGGTTTTTGAGCAATCACTTAAGGTCCGCCACAGCATTTTTTTGTTTGATTGAGGTCTGGGCTTTGAGTAGGCCATTCCAAAACCTTGATTATTTTATTTTTCAAACAATGTAATGTAGATTTACTGTTGTGCTTCAGATCAAGCTTTATCTGTCAGACAGATGGCCTCACATTTGCCTCTAGAATTCTAGGGTATAAAGAGGAGTTCATGGTCGATTCAATGGCTGCAGGGTGCCTACTATAGGTTCTGTGGCTGCAAAGTAATCCTAAACTAAAACCACTTGACTGATATGCTTGGCAATGCATATGAGGTGTTTCTGCTGAAGTGCTGTTCGTTTTTTTGGCAAACATGGTGGTGGGAATTAAAGCCAAACAACTCCACTTTGGTCTCAATTGTCCATTGGACATTGCTCCAGAAGCCTTGTGGTTTGTTCAGATGGAGTTTTCTGAAATGCAGTTATGCTTCTTTGTTCTTTGTTTAGACAAAAGAGACTTTCTCCTGGCGGCCCATCCAAACAAACCATACTTTTGCAGTCTTCTTCAAATGTTTCTGCCACTGAACATTTAACATGCTCTGTGATGCTCAGAGGGCTGATGATGAGCAGCACCTGGCTGCAATGTATCCTGTTAAATTCTGTGAAAGCAGTAAGGGGATACATAGTATTGCTCACATTTTTATTTATTTATTTTTGCTTCATTTTTGTTAATTATTTTGTTAAAAGAGCACAATGAAAAACTGTTATATGTTGTTTGTCTGAGGTTGTTTGTCTTGAACATGACTGTACAGTATATATGATCATGCAATTCAATCAAGTGACCAATAAAACAGATAATTAAAAGGGCATTTTTGTTTACACTCTCAGTGACAGAGAAAGGCCAAACTGGGAGCATCAGCGTTTGCTCTTTACAAGAGATCCTAACTTTAAAGGCAGAACATAAAGGTGTGTGAAATATGTTCTCACTTCCTGTGTTCAGTAGCCCTCCCAAGTTAAAAAGAATAATTTATGTTACTTAATAAATGGGAGAAGTTTGATGTCTATATGCAAAAGCATTGCTTTGATACATCCTTCTATCCTGTTTGGTGACACTTGGTGACAGATGATGGACACAGGGTGTCTAATTTTCTTTTATTGTGCTTTCGGACTGATGGTGTTATAAATGTTTTGTAATGATTAAACCAAATTGAGGCGACTTTGTGGCTTCATGGTTAGCACTGTTGCTTTGCTTCTCCAGGGTCCAGATTTAATTCCAGCCTCGAGTCTATGTGCATGAAGTTTGCATGTTCTCCCTGTGGTTGGTGGGTTTCCTCAAAAATCCAAAGACATGCAGATTGGCATACCCAAATTTCCCATAGTGTGTGAATGGGCATATGAGTGTGCTTATTTATGTGTGTGCCCTGTGATGGATTGGCACCCTGTCCAGGGTTTACCCTGTCTCGTGCCCTAAGTCTCCTGGGAAAAGGGACCAGGCCAATGCACCAATGCAACCCTGTATACTGGATAAAGTGGTATAGACAATGAGTGAGTGAGTAGGTCAAACCAAAGTGTTTATGAATGGAAGTCTGTTTTTATTACATTTCAAATTAAATGCAATTCTATTTGTATTGATTTTTAACAAGACATTGTAAGAAAGTAACTTCTTAGAAATATGTAAATTTTAAATGTATAAATGTATGACTATACGCTGCCAGTGAAAAACCATGGCAATGAATGTGACACTGAATAGTGTGATTAAAAATCATTTCCCTTCCATAACTGTGAGCTATAGAGTCAAACAGTGCAGCTGTGTTAACTAGGAACTTATGAGCTTATGAGTAATTTCTGAATTCCTTTTAGTTTAAACTTTAAGTCTGTTTTTAATTATTATTATTATTATTATTATTATTATATATATTATTATTAACTGTTCAAATAATACAGATTTGAGGGCAGATCACAAATAATGAAATCTATGCACCTTCCAAGCCATAGAATCAAGAACCCTAAGAC